>VUYV01000405.1:253881-270139 GCA_008711295.1 Anarhynchus alexandrinus
GGGGCCTACAGGAGAGCTGGGGAAGGACTTTTTACTAGGGCATGTAGTGATAGGACAAGGGGGAATGGCTTCAAACTGGAAGAGGGCAGGTTTAGACTGAAGATTAGGAAGAAGTTTTTCACTTTGAGGGTGGTGAGGCACTGGAACAGGTTGCCCAGAGAGGTTGTTGAGGCCCCATCCCTGGAGGTGTTCAAGGCCAGGCTGGACGTGGCCTTGGGCAACCTGGTCTAGTGGGAGGTGTCCCTGCCTATGGCAGGGGGGTTGGAACTCGATCTTCAAGGTCCTTTCCAACCTAAACCATTCTATGATTCTATGAAAATGTCCTTGGCAGGAGGGACCCTATTGCAGGAGGGTTGGACTAGATGACCTTTAAAGGTTCCTCCCAACCCAAACCACTCTATGATTCTACGTACAACGTAAGTATTTTGATTGCACTGTATTTGAAAGGTTGAGTGCAGAGTCAAAAGGAAGAACACAGAAAACACAAAAGCAGGACAATGGTGAGTCATAGTCAGAAGAGACATGAAGAGCAGCAAGGTAAAGAGAAGAAAAGATGAGGAGGGGGAGAGGCGAGAGGCAGACAAGAGTTGCAAAGGAATGATACAGTAGGGCTGAAGCTCCTGAGAAGTGGACACATAATTGCAACACACAGACTGTGTCCAGTCAAACACAACCCTATAGAATTTGTATCCATACCGTGAAACCTAGAGTCTTTACATTCCTCTACTACCAACAATGGAGAAATCCACTAGAGAACTGTTTCTTGCTGTCTTTACTTCTGACCTAAGCATGCACTATGTACAACTACCTGTTATGTAGTCTGATCAGGCAGTAAAGATCTATGCAACATAGCTGAAGGAGGCACTGGTGACCTAGCTGAGGGTAGCGTAACGTTGGCATTAGCAGAAATGTAAAGACAGTGATGCCACATAATAAAATTTCTCCTGGAAGACAATACAGAGAAATTCACTTACAGAAGTGCTAGAATAACATTAAGGCTTCAAATTCAAGAAGTCAAAACTATATAATGCTATTTAAATGATTCACAGATTCATCATTAAGAACCAGCATAACCTAGTCTTGAGTTCCTACATAGTGAAAGTCACATAACATCTCTGAATTTTCTTCAGTGAATCAAAAAAATATCTCACATGTAAGCCAGCTATATTACACTGCGATTCTTCAGGGTCTTTATTAAATCACTGCTGTCACTGTTGAAATGTGTGCTCCTTCATTTGCAGTGTAAGTTATCATAGCCCCAACTTCCACTCATTGAGTGTTACTAGACTCCATCCAGTATGTTGAAGAGTCCCCCCTTATCCTACTCCAATTCCCTACACAAGCTTCTGGTAGTTAGCTTACATTGTATCACGTACTCTGTGGGGCTGAAGGAGTGATGGAGTCAGGGAAGGAGTTATGTAGACTGCTTATTTGCACCTACCCCCAATATGGGGTTTGATTTGATATTTCAATGGCTGTCTTTGGCTTGCAGTGAGTCACCCTTTATATACAAGTTTAAGATACTTGCCTCACCTTATCCTCTCCAACAACACTACCTTATTCAGCGTTTTCAACCCATATACTTTCCTTTAAAAACTTAAACAGACTTTGAGCTTGATCATTAAAATCTTTCCACAGTCACCCTTACTGATCATGTGTGTGCGTTTTAACAGGACAAGGCTGGGGAGCAGGGGAAAAGCTTATGTATGAAACTAAGTACACATCATCACCACAATCCTTTCATAATTTAAATAATCTTCCAGAAGTATTTTATTCCTTCTGTGATTATTAAGCTGTCTCCTTAGTCCTGGAAGCAGTCAAAAGCCTTGAAGCTCCAACTCTTCTCTTTGACTGCAGGGTCAAATAACCAGCATTTCAGTTATTAACTAGGTGCTAATTACCTGTTGCAGCTAACTACCTGTACATGCCTCTTATTTTCTCAGACACCTTACATTTTTAACTAAGCGTAAGACTACAGCAGTACTCTTCACTAGCAGTATTATCATCTTACAAGCAAAGAACCAGCTGCTTTATTTTATTATCTGCTAACCTCTGTACCAGACTGAGCTGCTCACCAGGTCATCAAATCAAAGACTGATATGTTACAGAAACACATTGTAGTGTGCCCTGACTAGAGACAATCTTGTTTTCCACTAATAGTGTCATACTAACTCCTCACCAAGAATTGCTTGTTCTTGCGTTAGCTCCTGGAAGCGTTCATGCATATTCTCCAGCTCCACAACAAGGCGTCGTTCAGATTCCTCTTTCAGATTCAAGGCCTCTTCCAATGCAGCTTTTTCTGCAACATAGCCTTCGATAATGCCTAAAATCCCAAGTCAAAGTGCAAATAAAGAAATAGATAAACTCACCTATTGGAAAAGTATCTTGAAAACATGAGTAAACAATTTTTTGCAAACAATGGAAGGTGACATAGAAAGGAAGAAGTGCAAGATGACTTAAATTTACACTCTAGCTAGGCTTTCTGAAGTATTTTCAGAAATAAAATGTATCAGTTAATGTATTCTAACATATTTTGAGGCTGCCATGTCACAAAATGCCTCCAAACATGTAGAATGTATATGGGGATCGTTAAACCTTGATGGCCTGAGATCACCTCACAATATAGGACAGCCTGACGCACGTTCTGCTGGGCACTGAGGTTCAAAGAAACAGAATCTCCAGAAAGAAAGACCAAGTGTTAGATTCAGAGCCCAAAAAATCCAGGAATGATTCACAGAAAGGAAGGAAATAGGATTTTGGAAAGACCAAATAAGCCTAAAGGAGTATGATGGAGAAGAGGAATGGAAAGGGAGAGAAGCTCAGCTTGAAGGACATGGAAACCCTCAAAAAGATTCTGCTACATAAAGGCGAAGACCTCAAGTTGTAATCTTCACAAGGGGGAACTAGACTGACTATATGCAGTCTGTGATAGCGTTGAGATCAACAGCCTCAGCCTTTTTGTCGCTTCTTACAGAATCTCTTTATGTCTGTACTACCATCAAACATTGCTCTAGTTCATGCTGAACCCTTCCAAAGTCAGAGAGGTGGGCTGATTTACACTGGGAGTATGTCTTATTTTCAATAATCCGAGCTCCCATGTTTAGACATGCAGGAATGCAAACTGCTGTCTTAAAAATTATGGTATTTTTCACACGCAGTCAATGTGTGAGTATAGCACTAAGCGCTATGACACTTGCCCCAGGGAAATGCATGAAGAGAATTAAGTAGTAATTTGCAAGAGAAGACCCATGCTTCAAGTAGTTTAGTAATCTGAAATGCAGAAAATGGATTATAGACAGGCAAATCAACGAAAGACCCAAAAAGCATATCACAGATATTTGGAGGATCGAGCTATGAATAAATGACACTGACATCTCTTCATACTGGTTTCATTTTCTTACCCTCTGCTTTATGAAGCTCTAGTGCCAGTTGATTCTTGGCCTCACTTTCCTCGCTGAGGCACTCCATTAGCTCCTGGTGCTGACTAACCACTTGGGCAGTTTCCCGATTTCGTCGACTGAATTCCTCTTCAAATTGCGCATGGTTTTCATGCATTTTCTCCAGCTAAAAGTAAACAATTTCCCTATGCACCAGATCTTGGATGCACATGCAATGTAACAATACTACAGACATTTAAACAAAAACCCTCTAAATTTTTTTATAACGTCTATGCATTAAGGGCCAGGTTTTGAAGTTCATTTCAGTACTAGGTTGACTTGGCCCAAAATCCCTGGACACTTTGGTGACTCCCTGTACTCACATACCTATATTTTTGCCACAAATCTTCTTTAGGCACATAAGTTTCTTTAGTGTGCATAAAAAGAGATATCTCTCTGTTGGCTAAACTGCTAAGCTTGACAATTCCTGAGCCACTTGAAATTCAAAGCATCCTTGCACTTAAATTCTTCAAGAGATTCAGGCACATCTATTAGACAGTGAAGACAATATATCCTCAGGTTTCCAAGGTATGGCACCAGTTCTCTGAAACTATATATCTTTCATTCCTATGTGCAATGTCTCAAGTTTAAAGGAAAGGAATAGAGCAACCCCATTCCTATTTAGTTTATATTTAGCTTATACTGGTGGATAGGACATTTCACAGACAGAAGCAAAATATGCTTGAATGCAGCTGATGAAGGTGACCTAGAATCTAGATCTGCCATGGCTTGGGCAAGTGCTTTAACCACACATTAGCTACATGCTAGTAGAACCAGCATCAGTACCCAAAAGTACAAATTTAAGCACCTCATTTTAGGAGGAATTTTTTTTTTTTTAGATGGTGAATATACATTTCACACAGATGCTTATCTCTGGGTTGCACAAAATACCTGATGAGAAGATGCATTTCAGATATACTCCTTCCCTTCACATTTTCTCTTGTTAGGGGCTTCCTTACTCAACAAACCAATTACTGTAGCACTAAATTCAATCTTCTAAATGTATACTGTACTCGAGCATCTACCTCAGATTTACAACTTCTCTTCCCAAAGCTGAATGTCTACACACTGCAAAACTCAGTATGAAAATACTCAAGTTCTTTTGCAATACTGACTCCAGCTCCTTTTAGCACAATTAAGCAGTATATTATTACAAGGATGTTTGCTTCTTGCTATTTACATATCCCCAAAACACTTAAACATTGAACTTGCTTATCAGTGTTGAAGAAGCATTGATGTGATGTACGATAAAAACCCCTCAAAAACCCTTAACTCTCGATCTCCTGAAGTTATCAAATACATCTAAAAATCCTAGTTTAAATCTACTTAAGGCAACCAACTTACAGCCTTCCTACAAGATCTGATAGAAAAAAATGTAATTGAAGTCTCGTTTATAAGAAATGATCAAATGAGGGCACAACTTTCATTATAAGGAACAGGGGATGCACATGCCTCACTATACTGATAACTTGTCATGTATTCAGACAAAATCTGTTTATTTTTAGTAGTCAGTCCTACAGGGTGCTAAGTACACAAGCCTTAAAACAGCTTTCACATTTTCAGTATAATTATACATCTATATGGATTAAAAAGTTTTACTTGTTTAGATGATTCTGTAACCAGTTCCAGAAGTCTCTCCACTGCAGTGCGCAAGCGATGACAAATTTTCAGTACCATTTCTTCATTTTCACGTGCCATTTCTGGCTTTGCAAAAATGCTTTCACAGAAGTATTGGCTCAACTCTGACCCCTCGTCAGTCATTGGAGATAACTGGTTGTGTTCTGTGGGAGTTTCATCAAGTAGCTCATCTACTGAAAACAAGCAAGCTATTTAAAAACACAGAAAAAAGACACAGAACTGGCCACTCAGGTAACAACTGACATCAGACAGTGACATTGCTTGATCCTGAAGACTTACTACAAGGTAAGAACTTGCACACATCTATAACTCAGTGTTGACAAATCAGGAGTCTTTCATAACATTTGGAAATATTGTGCTATACATCAGGGCCTGAAACTCTGCATTCACCAAGTTCATCTTTCCTGCCCTACTATCCATTCAGCCTTTTCCAGCTTTTATTTTAGTATTTGCACTGTTAAAATAATTAAATTGAAAGAACACTGATAGACATCTTAAGTGTGGAGCAATTTTGGAAGAGACACAGGAAACACTGTATCACAGGTAACAAAAGGTATCGCCTTTCTGAACCTCATCCATATAAAAGGAAATGAACAGGTGTTTTTAATGAATGTGAATTGACTACAACCAGTTATGCAATTTGTACTCACCTGTTTCTAGGTGATGCTTTTCTTTGGCTTTGAAATACTGCATGAATCCCATTTCTTCCATAATACTGTGACTTTCTCTAGAATCTCCAGAAGCCAGACTGTCATCAAGGCAAAGACCAATCTTGCTACAGATAAGGTCCTCAATAGCTATTGTGGCCTTCACCAACTCCATAAGCGATTTCAAAAGATGTTGATAAGATTCCTGCAGTTTTTTCCTAGAACAAAAGCATATTGAATGCTTCAAAAATGCATGCACTTGATTTAAAAGACACTCTGAACCTACTGAAAAACTGTCAGCCTAAAACAGATATCTTGCCGTTGTCTGACAGTGACCAGTGAAGATGATTCAGATGACTCACAAGAAAACAAGGCCATTTTCACAGACCAGGTTCAGCAAAAAAACCTTTGTCTTCTCTAGAGTTAGATGGAGATATCATACCGCAGTCACAAGCATTTCAGGCTTCCACATCTGCAGAAGCATCAGTAGGGAGAACATATCTACTGCTATAGCATCTGTGACATCAAAATAACTAGATCATACTGCAGTCACAAGCATTTCAAGCTTCCACATCTCTGGAAGCACCAGTAGGGAGAACACATCTACTGCTATAGTATCTGTGACATCAAAATAACTAGGGGTGTCCTGGCAGAGTAAACAACAAAAATTATAATTATGAAAACATTTTAGTTTTAAGAAACACAGTAACCCAGTTTCTTAAAGGTGAGAGAGGGAACTCTTCTAGAAGCTTATTCAGCATGATAGCTTCTCTAACCCACACATTCCAATGACATATCAAACCAATTCACATTTCACCAAAAGGTTTCTGTGCAAGCTAAGAGGCTTTCTCCATTTCCTAGCTTTTTCCAAGATTATAGACAGTGAAAACCCCAAAAAACAAAGTCTCCAGACCACAAGAAACAAAAGGAAGAAAAACACCAAAACAACTTGTTCTCCATATCAACACAGATTGGTAATTTAAAAAAAAAAATAAAATATGCAAATAAAACCTATATATCATCCTACACTATTCATTTGAACTGGCTTAATTTTCCCTAAATATTGATTTCTTTATGAAAAGTAAGAAAACAAGCAAACAAAAATCCAACCACTAAACATTACATAACCCAAGATGTACAAACCTTTCATCCTTGGACTGTTCAAGATCATATCTCAATATGGCTACCAAATTCCCTCCTTCTTGGTTTTCTCTATCCCGCCGCTGAAGGAGCGTCTCCAGTTCAGAGCTGGTCTCCTCTATTTCATGGTTTAAAGACTCCACTTTCTTTTCCAGCTGTGGAAAATACAGTAATAATACAACAAAGTCAACCATTTTGCCTAAACTACAAACTTCACCCCATGGCCTTACCCTTCATCATTTCATATATATTCGCATAATCGTTGTCTGCTGTTACACAAACTTGTATCTACATATACCAGAAATGAAGGACAGCAGAAAGACTAAAAATGAATGCTTATTTTTTTAGCTCTCTTTTCTAATGTTGATTTTGCTTCAGGGAGCTGCCTCACTTGCATTTCAACTCAGTGCATACAAGCAATGCAAAAAGCTTGTAAAAACTCTGTCATACTTTAGTTTGCTTTCATTGTTATGCCTCAAAGACACAAAGCAATGTCCTAGCATAAATTTTGACACTGTAGCACACAAACCCGAACAGCAACCTGATCCAGTATCTTCAGTGCTGGCTAACTTTCTTTGTTGCTTTATAAGCTCTGCCTGAAAACAAGTTTCTAGAAAAATGTCTTATCTCCCTATATTTATATTTTCAGATGACACCTCCATCCCACTAAAAATTATATATATAAAAATACATATATATGTATATACCCACCCCTGACCCTTGGATTTTGCTGCCAAACAAATCAGTACTTCTCATGCAGGATTTGATGAGGGGTGAGAAAGTTGGCACAGGAGTAGAATGCTTTTCCAGCAGGAGAAATTCTTAGTGTTACTCCCAGTTCTTCCACTAAACATAAAGGCCTAACAGAACAGTCTAATATACCAGATTTACATTTTGGTCACAGCTTCCTGAATTGTGAGAGAAGATATGAATGTTTTATTTAATTTTATCTTCTATTTTGAAAACTCAAAGCTATTATTTTAATCATTGAAAAAGAACCTGATATTTCTAAACTTCCTAATTAAAACAGATACCTTTTTCAAGCTGTTCCTCTCTCTCTAAAGCTTTCTGGGTAACCTAGATTCAACTTAGATATTTGATTTACAGGAGGCATAAAATTTTGGTTTGTTTGACAAACGAATATTATCTTTGCCACTTCTAGATCCAAACTTCCCATTTCACTGTCTTACTTCCTCTGAGCTATAGGTCAGTCTAACAAAAGCTACTAGAGCACTATTTTCTTGACTAAAAAACATGATAGATACAGATGCCATCAATGACAACATGACAACAAAAAGGCAAACATCCAACCTTCTCGTATAAAGCATTGCTAATCTCCCTGAGAAATGGCTGAAGACCAGTTTTAAAGCTGATACCCAGTTTCAACTTCCAAGTTACCGCTGTAGCGCTCCTACTAAGAGACAGAGCCCATCATACTTTATCTCTTGAAAACTAGTGATCGCAAGAGTTATACACGCAGTCCCTCTATACACATCTTGAAAAAGATGAGAGCACTGTGCTAAAATACAACCACAAAAGCACATTTAAAACCTAGGTTAAAAATATTTTCCACACACCTGGATAATTATTCCTGCTTTTTCCTGCAGCTGGGCTGATAACATCTCCTGCTCCTTTTGGTAAGCAGCCTGTGCCTTCTCCCTCTCCTGAATCAATATGTGCTCTTTGTCATGTAGCGATGCCTTTTTTTCAGCTTCAAATTCATCCTGCATGAGTCACATATACTTTGATTTACAGAGAAAGGGGGAAAAAAAAAAACAAAAACCAAACACCACCCCAAAAAACCCACAACCAAACACCCCCCTCCCCTTTCTTTTTTTCTTCTTCACCTTACCTCTCCAGTTGAATACGTAAGTTACTGCTAGTTAACACCCCCAATCAACAAAATTATGCCAAAATTATGATTTAAAAATAGTTAAGTAGGTAAATGAACTACCTGAATGTGCTCACCGAGATCTAAGTCATTTCAGACTGCTAAGATAGTGATGAGGAACAGAAAACAGATGGACAAGTCAGGACAGAGATGGACAGAAGCCACTTTTAGCAACTCCAAGTGGTACTATGCATGGTGTGCTGAGTTCCACACAGGAGTAGTGATTTACCAGAACAAATTGAAAATCTACAAGGTAGATTTACATGGCTAAATGATTGAGAAGCTATTACATTGGACCTCACCTCAGAGTGCTCTAAAGCATTCTAAAGGAAGGGATGATTAGATATCTCCCACTCCTGCATCAAGAAATAAAGGAGCTAAAACGAGGTCCTGGGATCCCTTCCCAAAGAGGCTAAAAGGAAGTATTAATTTCTGCAACACCAGAACTGGGAAGTAAGTCTTCCTGAGCACAGTATAAAAAAACATGTGCAATTTGAGCTACAAAAACCAATACACTCCAAGGCCATAGCTGCCTATTTTTCTATTTGTAAATCAAGAAAACAATTTTTCCCCAAAGCATGAAATAAGACTTCAGAGCAGAACATATATAGTCATCTGAGTCTGAGCTGTCCTGGATCCTTTGTGGAAGAGTCAGCCAGTCCTTGCACTAAGTAAAATAACCCATCCATCACCAGCTCCTCAGGTGAGGCCTACTTGCTGCTCAATGAGACCACAAGGTCTGACATCACAGCCAAGACCAAGACCAATACTGACACTTGGGCAGTAAAAATACCGATGCCTAACAAGAATACACGAGGCAGATCAAGGCAGAAGAGCCAAGTCTGCCCAGAATTATAGACTCAAACAGTTAGCAAGATAAAAATGAACAGACACAAAGGAATGCAAGGACTTTCCTTGACCACTACAGTAAACTTGTGGACTGTCTCTGAAACAGCCTGCCTATTCTTTTTAGAAGCAGTGCATCCACTAAAAGATTATGTCAGATTGTACAAAGGGACTCTGAATACCCTAAAATCTGCTAGGGGAGGTGGGGGGAAGAAAGCAAGGAAACTGACTGGCATAAAGACAACCCCGTAAATGAGTACAGGGGAAGGCTCATTGTAAAAACCTTTATCAGACCATGATACAGCTCAGCCTGACATTGCAAAGAGATCCAGCCAGTCTCCTTGGGACAAAACACCAGTCATCAAGGTAATGAGAGAAAACAAAGGAACAGAGACATCTGTACTAGCAGCAGGAATACACCTGGCAAAATTTCAACAAAAAGATGTTTCTGGTGTCCCAAATGCTACTCTAACTAAAGCGCCTAGGCAGCACAAGTGAGAGAAAAGGAGGAATCACTTCTAGAGTATATGTGTAACAGTCAGTCCAGTCCCAGTTTCTGTGGACTGTAGGCTGGGGTTCAGCTGAGGACAGCATTATCAAACGTACCTCCAGCAGCTTTTCAGGATACACTTGTGTCCTCTGTTTCAGAAGACAGCTGCAGCAGAGGAAGAAAGATCAAAGAATGACCAGGACTCCACAGTAAGCAAGAGGCAGAAAACAGGAGAAATTTTCTGTATATCTGCAGCATCCAGTTCTAGAGGTTTGTGCAACTGTTAGGAAGGGCCCCACCTCAGGTTGGAACACTGATAGGAACAGTAAGGATTTGTTGCAATGTCCCAGGGAGAAGCAAATAAAGAGATGGTAGTTCATCTAATCTAAGTTATTGGTGCTCAATAAGTTAAGCTCACCACATGCTCAGTCAGTACAGCGATAACACTGAGACGAAGGTAAGCACTGCTCTCAGTGTGTTAGTGAGTTTCCCTCTCTCTTCTGATACAGTATGTGTCTTCTCCATTCATTTAATAGCTCTATATGTGTTTGTCACCTAACCAATGAAGACATTTTGCACAAGGCAAATTACAACACCGTACACAAGGCCAAACAAAGATAATTTTCAGGGATAAGCATCTTGAAGATGTTCATCAAGATGAAAGTTTGGAACTCAAATGATGAACCCAAGAAAGCAGAAAGTAAGAACAAGTACCAAAATATCTTGTGCACAGACTTGGTAAAAGCTTAGATAATGCTGAACGGTTTTTTGCCATTTATACACAAACGCAGTAGACAAGGGATAATAGGCCAAGGGCACAGTCTCTGCAGACATCAAGAAGAAAAAGTTTCAAATTATAAACTGAGCATAAATGTATGCAAGGACTGTTACTTAAAGCAAATACTTTAAACTGATCTTTTGTTTTGTTTGAAGGACATCACATCCAATCCAGGATTTTAAAGACAACCTTGCAGTACATACCATGACAGCTTACAGAACACTGCATTGTTTCCAATGCTGCTTTTTCAGAAAAACATGCTACCACAGTGCAAGCTCTAACTTTCATTTTAATCAGACCCTACCTTCAGCTGTGCAATCTGCTGTTCAAGCAGTACCTCCGACTGACATTTCAGCAGCTCAATCTCTTCCTGGAACTGAAGCTGTTGTTTCAATTTTACCTCCTCAAATTGAGCCAGAAGAGCTGTTCGCACACTTTCTACTTCAGAGGCCGATGCAGAAGCATACATCTGCAGACAAGTAAGTAATATAAAATATTTTATCCACAGTGCTATAATTAAGGAAAAAATAAGATCAAAACAAAACTATCAAGCTCAGCCAAATTCTTAAGAGTATTTCACAATAGTTCTCTCCAACCCTCAAGGTCATACAGCACTGCTATCTCTCATCATGCTGACTATAGAAAAAAGCAAGTTGATAAAAATAGATGTGGAGCAACATGGCAATAGGTACCAAGTATCTCCCATATTCATGAGACCATCAGGTCAGACTAACAGAGTACTCCCTACTTGTTCTTTTCAACAGACATTTGTCTAAGAAAAAGTCAGAAGACATAAGGAAGAAAGAGCAGGAGAGAAACACAGGGAGAGCATATTTTGTTAAGACGCGATTTGTCTTTTTCAAATAGGGTTAAACATTATGCAGCTATACTTAATGCAATTATCCTATGAGACACAACAAAGAAGTCCATCAAAAAAATATCAGAGAAAGGTTTGGGGTTTTTTGTTCATGTGTTGGCGGTTTTTTTTCTATTATCCTCTCTAAGAAGAGTCACTGTAGTCATCAGAATTGAGATAAATCCTGTTTCTAGCATGAAGGGCTTAAAAATTCAATCATCATGAGAACTTCCCACAAAACTAACTCCCCAGGCAAGCTGTTCTTCCAAAAGTACAAAAAAAAAAAAAGAGTTTGCAATGCACGCCAGCCAGCTGGAAACCAATACCAGCTCTAAGGCCTGAAAGTCCAAAAGAACACAGGGTATCTCCTCAAACCTAAATGTTTTTTGTGAGGTACACGATCATCAATCAATACAAAGGTGCACCAGTGATTAAGGAGTTATTTAGCACACTATCCAACTTTCAAATTAGTAAGTGAAAAAGCAAAAGCAAGTCATATTTTACCATAACCTATGTTGATTGGTTATAGCTGGATAAAGCTCATTTTGTTTGTGACTTCTCCGATATATAGAAAAGGGAAAAGTCTTAATCACTTGTGGCTGCTTGCATCAACAGAAGTCGGAGTGTATAAAAGACTGAATAAATAGAAGATCTTATTCCATTTCAATGTTTAAAGAGAACATAATGTAGATGACATTCACTGTAGCATCCTTCACTGTAAAAGCAAACATCGTCAAGCTTACATACATTCTCAACAAGAAGAAATGGTAAAACTTTAAGGGCAACTGGGAAGATTTGAAACCTCACTGAGAAAACATAATTGTAAAGGTATTACCTACTATAATTTCTCTAAGAAAAGAAGAAAACAATGTTAGTAAAGTTTGTTCACTTATAAAAGCTTGAAGTGAGCAGTTACTTTCCACAAATGGTTAATGACCTAATTTTTTACCTGTTAGTTTTCTATCAAAATGGCAGCTTTAAAATTTTGAATTAAATACAGCAGGAACTCAGGAGAAAGCAAGCCCACTTCCCCCCTCCCTCTGCACCCCAGTGAAGAGAGCATTGCAAACATAGATTTATATTTTAAAAATTCAGGATAATACACATATATGAATTCTTTTAAGTCATTTTAGATAAAGCAAGGCTTAAAAATGTTAACTTTGTCTCTTCTTATCTCCTGGTGCTCTTGAAACAATCCAAAAAGCATCTAGATATACAGCCTTACTTCCAAGGTTAATGAAATTGCATTTACTTTACGCTAGATTATTTTTCAGTTTAGGTACTAGCAACATTTTAACCTTTTGCTCATGTTCATGCTGTGATTTCAGTTTCCCCAGTTCTTCTTCCAGCTCCCTGGAGTATTCTTCCTTATGTTTCTTAATTTCTGCCTCATGAAGATCCTGAAGTTCTTGAAGTGCTTTTCTATGCTTTTGTTCCATATGCAATACTTCCTCACGTAATACATCCAGGGCCAGACGTTTTTCTTCTTCCAGCAACCTCCTTTGATTTTGAAGAGCTGTGTTCAGGTCATCCTGTATAAGCATTAATTAAAAAAGGAGAGGAAAAAAGTAAGCACTACTATTTTTGTAACCCATTTGTAAATGACATGTCCTGCTGTACCAAAGCTTTTTAAGTAAATGGGAAGAATAATGCTTCGTGAATGATGAAGCACACATACATGTGCACACTCTCTATATTATTGAAATGGGTTTATTTTTCCTATCCAGGAAAAGTTTTGTAAATCCCCTTTCTCCTCTATCCATTACAGCACTCCCCATCAACACAATCTTCAACTTTTTCTTTTTGAAGTTCTTTACACTCAAGAACAATCAAAATGCAGATTTAAGATTAGTTAGCAAAGATAGGACAGAAGAAAAATACCCACCTTTTCCCTCACAAGATCTTCTTATTAGCCTTTGTGGGCACAGAAACCACATATAATCATAAGTTTGGGAAGTGGGCATGGTGACAGACAAGTCTGAAAAACAGTACATCTCTCTCTGGAAGGCTCTGAAGTTTTAGCAATGAGCTAAGCCTTCTTACCTCTTTGACTTGAAGAAGTCTTGGGATCATTTTTTCCAATCTGAACTCTGAAAGAGCTCACCCCTCTGCACTATCAAGAGTAAAGCTATGGACTTCTTTCAAAGGCCCTAAGACAAGGTCCACTCACCCACAACCTGCTCCTAAAACCCCACTTGGGACCTTTAGAGGTACCTTTCTCCTACTCTTCCCCTAGAGACTGTACCGCTAGGGAGGATCTTTAGGTTTCTAGAGATGTAGCTTAACAGAACTACATTTATTTTGTTCTAATCACTTCTGAAGAATTACATGGTAACACTATCAGGCAGAGAAGCTCTAAGCCACAAAATGGATGACCTCCAATCTGAATTATATAAAAAATATTTACTTCATTTGTACATTTTCCACACACTAAGATAAAAAAAACCTCATTAGTCTGAGCATTCAGGGTCAAGGGGGAAGATGAGAGATGGACTTAATTTTCAGTTTCAGTTTCGTATTTCAGCTCACAACATGGTGACACACCAGTGTTAGTGTTGGCACAAACGAGGCTGTAGAAATACACCCCAAGAACAAGAGAAAAGGTGATGCCACACAAAGTGCCACAAAATTTCACCTTTTATGCCATTTTTTCTTTGGCTCACCTTATGAGCTGCTTCTGCTTCAACAGCCATGGCTTTAAGTTTTTCCATATGAACAGCAGCTAGCTCAATTTTCAAATTATTTTGGGAAAGCTGAAGTTCTTCAGCATGCTTTAATTTCAGCATCTCTATCTCCTGAACCAAGCGTGCTTGATCCATTTTATCCTTTTCATGGAGTTGTTCTGTGTGCTGCAGCTGTAGCTTCTCAAGAGTCTGACTGTGTTCATCTCTTATATTCTGAATTTCAGATAGATAGGATGACTCCAAGGAATCCAGATTTGATAAGTGTTTAGACTCCAGCTCATCAATATGTGCCTGATGCTTTGTCTGCAGTTCAGCAACACAAGCTTCAAGCTGATCCTGCTGTTTACTTTCTAGCGTAGATTTAAGTGTCTCAATTTCAGCTTGGTGCTTTGTCTGAAACTCTGCTTTAAGAGACAAAATTTGTTGCTTATGCTTCTCCTGTAACTGCTGACTTTGGAGTTCCAGCTCATCAACATGTTTCTTTTTCAGCTCTTGCAGAAGAATCTCTTGTTCAGTTGTGAATTTCTGAGCCATAGCTTTGTGTTCCTCCATAAACCTATATTATTTCCAAGAAAGTTAAGAGAACAGTGTCAAAAAGACACTTAAAAATATAAATAATTGAAATAAATAAAATAAAATAAAATTAGCCTGCACAAATTTTACTTTATGTTTCAAATACAGAACTAATTCAAAACAAGCCACAAAGATGATTTCATAGCCACATAATTAAAGGTTTATGCATGTCACTTGGTAGTATCTGGTTATTACTAGATAGACTGGAACCCCCATCAAATTATCTGCTAATACCCGCACCACACAAACATCATTCTTTGTTTGAGAAAATACTGCCAAATGAGAACATCTAGGACATAGTATATATATCACCTACATCTCAGATGTGTTGTCTGCAAGTAAGCGAACTGTCATAAGAAGCACCTCTAAAAACCATCTGGTTAAGACTGAGACAAACCACTGTGGAAGTGTATGTGGGATACTTGGGGGCTCCTCCAAACTCATCTCAGCTTTGAGGTCTGCTTAAATCTTGATGCAGAAGATTTAGTATCCAAAATGCTGCAATTTACTGTAATCTTAACTATTGTATTTTTGGATACAGACACCAATAATTAAAAAGTGATTGGTTATTTAAAGGCTAATTTCCCGCTTTCAGTGTTTTCACACTGTATTTATTTCCTGAATCTTGTTCTAAGAGCATACGTTGCAACCTTCATGTCTAATCAGAACTGAACAATAGCATATGCAGCCCATCAACCTCAGCATTCAGTGGATAACACAAGCTTCATTCACCAGGAAAGACTTGCTCAAATTCATTTGAATCGCTTGAAAACACTTGAAAAAAATATAGAGAATTTTTCCACTTACATGTCCTGTACTGTTCAACATCTTTGTCAGAGATACGGACAGTGGGGTCGAGAGCACCCTCAGCAAGTTTGCTGATGATACCAAGCTGTTTGGCGAGGTAGACACACTGGAGGGGAGGGATGCCATCCAGAGGGACCTGGACAGGCTGGAGAGGTGGGCCCAAGCCAACTTCATGCAGTTCAACAAGGCCAAGTGCAGGGTCCTACATCTGGGTCGGGGCAATCCCAAGCACAATTACAGGTTGGGCGGGGAATGGCTGGAGAGCAGCACTGAGGAGAAGGACCTGGGTGTGCTGATCGACAAGAAGCTCAACATGAGCCAGCAATGTGCGATCGCAGCCCAGAAGGCCAACCGCATCCTGGGCTGCATCAAAAGAAGTGTGGCCAGCAGGGCGAGGGAGGTGATTCTGCCCCTCTACTCCACTCTCGTGACACCCCACCTGGAGTACTGCATCCAGCTCTGGAGTCCCCA
>VUYV01000405.1:270222-381595 GCA_008711295.1 Anarhynchus alexandrinus
ATTAGGAAGAAGTTTTTCACTTTGAGGGTGGTGAGGCACTGGAACAGGTTGCCCAGAGAGGTTGTTGAGGCCCCATCCCTGGAGGTGTTCAAGGCCAGGCTGGACGTGGCCTTGGGCAACCTGTTCTAGTGGGAGGTGTCCCTGCCTATGGCAGGGGGGTTGAAACTTGATGATCTTCAAGGTCCTTTCTGACCTAAACCATTCTATGATTCTATGATTTCCCTTCTCCAAGGCTAGTATATGATTTTTCAGCTGTATGTTGTATTCTTAACTGTAACAGACAGAACTTGACTACACTTTGTTTGATTTGTTAGACTAGATTTGTAATTACATGAAGCAAAATTCTATGGTAAACCATAATGGACAGCATTACTGTTCCTTGGGAGAGTAAGCTTTACATACGTAAGTTAGCTGGTGCCATCAAGTGACAAAGCCACGTCACTACAACTCATTAAGTTTAAAATAAGAAAAAGTAACAGTAACAATGACTGAACTGGTAAGTGAAAGTGCTCAAATACTCAGGACTTACTTGTTTTGTGCTTCCATAAGTTTCAGTGCACATTCTTCCTGCAGACAATGTGTGGCCTTCTCCATTTCTTTTGCCATGAGTGCTCTGGCTGCCTGCAGGTCACTGTCATATTGCTCCTGAGATTTCTGTGCGCTTGCAAGGCTGTCCTCTAGTTGCTGCAAGTTGTTTTGCTGCTCTTTTACCAACTTCTCCAATTCTAGAATTTTGGCAGCTTGGTGATCTTGAAGCTGATTCATTTCAGCCTCACGAAGTTCAAAGTCCTTTTGTAATTTCTGCTTCTCATATTCTGCTCTATTTTGCAGCTCTATACGCAACAACGATAACTTCTCTTCTGCTAGGATTCTCTGGTCCTCGCTTTCACATTTCCATTTCTTCTCTTTTTCTTTGTACATAGTCTCTATTTTCTGGACTTCTTCTCTGGCTTCCCTTAATTTATTCTTGTGATCCTCAGCAATTTTAGATTTTACCTGTGAATACAGTTATTAAAAAATGCATAAAATAACAAAACCAAACTGAAGTGTGTGAAGTGAATGTTCTCAAGTATTTAAGGTCTTGGAGAGATTCAATTCTTGCAGTGAAGTCACCCCTCCAAATAAAAGTAAGGCTGAAATATCAACTTGTAGGTAACTTTAATTCAATGCACTGTTAAGAATTAGTGGGAGTAAGGAAGACAAGAAAAAGTTAAGAGAAAATTCTAGAATTAATATGGTACTCTGTTGTTTTTTTCTTGGGGCCACTTTTCTTCATTTCAGAAGTTCAACTTATAAAGCTATGGGCACCTTAGGTATTTATATTGGGCATGATTAAAAATCTCTTTTAAATCTCTCCCCTCCTTATACGTTCCAGTGGTATTTTATATGCAGTGTCCAAGACCATGATCTCATATGTAACAAAAAAAAACCATAAAAAGCATGTAGCATAAAAATAGAAGCCAAAGCACCAAATGATTGCTCAATGACAAAAGGAAAAAAATACTCTAAAAATAGACTAGAGGTAAACAGGTAAACAAATAAATAGTAAACTAAGGAAACAACAGGGCCATCTCTTAAAAGAAAATTAAAAGCCAATAAGAGATCACATAGGAACATCAGTATGAAGCGTACTCTTCAGTTTTCAGTTGGAAGGTTTGTTTTGAACAAATATTTAAGCATTCATTTATGCTACAACCTAAATGAAGAGGCAGAAAAAAAAACCTGGGGGTTTTGCATTTAACACCCAACCCATGAAAACTTGGGGGGGGGGGAGGATTCAGGCACTGAAAATAGAGAGGCATTTGACAAAATTGGTTCACTTTGAGAGGGACAGAACAGAAGGCAAACAAAATATGTATTTCCAGACAGTGGATCAGCATGTGGTACAGGCTCATTTCAAACACTGCTCTATATATGCTTATCTTTTACCCAGCCGGCAGTGCCACAAACAAGATATCGCACATGGTAGGACTAAACTACCAGTCTTGAAAGCTTCATTACTGGAAGCTTCAGCTGAGTCTCCATGTTATCTACCAACAGTCTGCAACTGTTTTTTCTGGCCTTCTCCACCAGTTTTTAAGTCCGGAAAAGAATACACATATCCATCTCTTTAACAAGGGAGGAAAGGAAGACTTGAGAAATGAAGACTTCATCCATCTAATTGTCATACGCATTCAAATACCAGAACAAATTAAACAATACATTAACATCCAATCTAAATTAATCCTCAGAGGGGACAGCTGATTTAACAGGTAAGAGGGAAGGTGCCAGATATGATTCTTTCAACTTTAAGACTTTGACAGTGAAGGTATAAGAACTACACCAAATCAAAACAAAAGCAGGAATCTGTTGTCCAATTCTTTCTTCTTCCCTCAAAAAATGGTCTGAGAAGTTATTTCTGGTTATTTGCTTCAAAAACAGTCTTATTAAAACCAGAAATTTCTTAGAGGGGACCCATTCAGCAGAGGAGCCACAGTGCTTTCGGCTGAATTCTCCATTACCACATGACAGCATGCAAGTGCATCACGTTACTTTTGCACCAGGACACTATGATGTGCTGCAGGGAGATGTTCAGGGCAAGGACCTTTTGTACATGCCTGTATTGGAGTGGTATATGTATGCTTGACCCACGTCACTATCAAAGATGGACTGGATCAACCCTTGAAGTACCTGCCTTCCCACACTATCTGTGCTCTTAAAGAAAAGTTTGTCTGCAGAGGAACTAAGTGTTTGACATTAAAGTACTTTGAACTTCTGTCTCATATTCCAGTATTTGTGCGTATCCACACAAGTCCATTTAAAGCTGAAGCTACTATCACTAAACTAGGCACATTTAAAGATAAGTGCTGCTTCTATCTCCCTTGGCCTTCCTAACAGATCTGAGCTTGACGAACTCTATAGGAAACATTACTGGGAAATTACCTTTTCCATTTCCTCTTTCAGATGCTTTTCATTCTGCACAGAAAAATCTTTTTGTTTAGTAATCTCCCCCTTTAAATGCTTTATTTCTTCTGAAAGCTCTGCAATACACTGTTTCTCAGAGTGGAGGAGAGAGAGCTTAGCTTTGTGCTCCTCCTCCAGCACAGACACTCGCTCAGCCACCTCCATTTCAACTTGACATGCTGCATCTTGAGCACTCTGTAGGCGCAGTTTGGCAATTTCTGAAAAGAAAAAAAAAGAGAGAAAAAAAACCTTAAACCAAACAATAAAAGGAAATTCAGGGATTTATTTTCTTTTAACAGGTCCCATTAATGCACAGAAATAAAGCTGAACATTGTTAGTTGTGCAGTTTATCAGTAGCCATACTAGCTACAGACCAACAGGAGTCCCTTATCAGGATGATTTTGTACTCTGTTCCGCTTTATCACCACCTTTGAAATTTATCAGCCAGAATAATGGGGAAGGATCATGAAACCTGTGGCAGGAACCCCCTCCCATCAGCAACAGCCACAGGAGCCGACTTTCTTTTTGGACAGAGTAATAGCAAATTTATGCAAGTTTTATCTCCCCTTTTGCACATGCTATTTACACAAGACATTTCCCTACAAAGCAGACGGGACAAATCTCTAAACATTCTAAGTTAAGAAGTTATGATATATTGTCCAGTATTATAAATAAATAACTAATTGACAATAAGAAATATAACTGCAAATTTAAAAAGTTGTACTCATCCTTTTAACCAACACAGAGTGGAATAGCCATGGTGGTTATAGCCATGTGTGTTATGTAGCTAACTGTAATTTATGGATGATGAGTTCAAATGTTTGTGTATCATACTATGCTCCCAGAAAGAAGTCAGAGATACAAGAACTGCCATAATCCCTTACCTGTACCTCAACAATATATACATTTCATACTGAATCAGTACAAGGCAGTATATTTCTATAAATTACAACCTGAAGAAAAGCAGCAACTGTTAAAAAATTACACTAACCCATGATCGCACAGGAAGTCTCATTAATTTAGCCATAGGATGAACTGTAACCTGAACTCTACAACAAAAGGTACCTATTACAAATTCTGCTCCCCCTAAATACTTTCCCTTCTTTGTTGAAAAATTCATCTCCATATGCATGCCAACCAATGGAAAACACATGAAGAAAAAGAAATATTAATGTTAAATGAGCAGAGCACTCTCAAACCCACAAAAGGAACACAGCCAGAAGAGGTATGGAACATAGAAGGAGGAAGGCCGACATCACTCCAATCTTCAAAAAAGGCAAGAAGAAGGACCCAGGGAACTACAGACCAGTTAGTCTCACCTCTGTCCCTGGGAAAGTAATGGAGCGACTCATTCTGGATGTCATCTCCAAACACGCTGAAGAACAGGAAGTTATTGGAAGTGGTCAACACGGATTTACCAAGGGTAAATCATGCTTGATCAATCCGATAGCCTTCTATGATGTTATAACTGGTTGGCTGGATGAGGGGAGAGCAGTAGATGTCATCTACCTTGACTTCAGCAAGGCTTTTGACACTGTCTCCCACAACATCCTCATTAGGAAGCTGAGGAAGTGTGGGCTAGTGTAAGAGACGACTTGTAAATTCCCTGAAACAAATGGTGAGAGACGGGGGGAGGCCCTCTGAGCCTCACTGAGGAATGTCTCAAACACTCACGAGGACTTTGTGATATGGCTGTAGCCAAGGGGTGGATAATGTGGAGTCTGGACAATGTAGGCCTTGTGCTCAAAGAACTGACAAGGCTAACACCTTCTTATCTCTTGTGTGACCCAGGAGAGAAAACTCATCTGAACCACACAGGATGCATCGGGGATGGGGGGGGGGGGNCTCTCTCCACCCAAATCATGCTACACATCACCTGGGAGGGAGAGAAACCTGAGCATCCTAACAGCGGGGCGGGTTGTACTGATACCACGAAGATAAAAGGGGAAAATAGGTGCCCCTAGAGACCCCTCTTTTTTCCCCTGGAGAGAGACTTTTTTCCCCTGGAGATCCACAGAGGAGCGCTCCTACAAACCAGAAACCCCCGTTGGCTGGACCAATGCTGGAACCAGGACCAGTGATCTCTTTATCTCTCTCTCTCTTTTTCTCTATCCCTCTGTTTCTCTTTCTTCTCTCTTTTTCTTTTAAAGTTAAGTATGTTACGCAAGGCATACCTTACCACTCACTATAATTCATGGTATAATTTGTTGTGTATCTGTTGCAAAGTAACACAAGGTGTACTTTACCACTTGCCATACTCTGTTTTACTGTTTGCCATAATTTGTTATATACCTAACCAATTATCATGGATATAGTTAAGACATATTAATCACCATGGGAATCTAATAAATGTTTTTGTACGGACCTTGAGAGTTGTCTCATCTTAGTCCACACTGTTGGGGATTTGCAAATCTGAGTCACTTCCCCCCCTCTCTTGTGAGTGGGGTGTGACAGCTAGATGAGGAGACAGCAAGGTGGATTGAGAGCTGGCTGTGTGACAGAACTCAGAGGGTTGTGATCAGTGGCACAGAGTCTAGTTCGAGGCCTGTAACCAGTGGTGTCCCCAGGGGTCAATACTCAGTCCAAATTTTGTTCGCTATATTCATTAATGACCTGGATGAGGGGACAGAGTGTATCCTCAGCAAGTTTGCTGATGATACCAAACTGGGAGGGGTGGCTAACACTCCAGAGGGTCGTGCTGCCATCCAGCGTGACCTGGACAGGCTAGAGAGCGGGGCAGAGAAGAACCTAATGAGGTTCAACAAAAGCAAGTGCAAGGTCCTGCACCTGGGGAGGAAGAATGCTAAGCACCAGTAGAGGTTAGGGGTGGACCTGCTAGGAAGTAGTTCTGAGGAGAAGGATCTGGGGGTCCTGGTAGATAGTAAATTATCCATGACCCAGCAATGTGCCCTTGTCGCCAAAAAGGCCAATGGAATCCTGGGCTGCATAGGGAAGAGTGTGGCCAGTAGGTCGAGGGAGGTCATTCTCCCCCTCTACTCTGCACTGGTGAGGCCATAACTGGAATACTGTGACCAGTTCTGGGCTCCCCAGTTCAAGAGGAACAGGGAACTGCTGGAGAGAGTCCAGCATAGGGCAACTAAGATGATTGAGAGACTGGAGCATCTCCCTTATGAGGAAAGGCTGAGAGAGCTGGGACTCTTTAGCCTGGAGAAGCTAAGAGATGGAGAAGGCTGAGGGGAGACCTTATTACTGCGTACAAGTACCTAAAGGGTGGGTTGAAGGAGGATGGAGCCAGACTCTTTTCAGTGGTTCCCAATGACAGGACGAGGGGCAATGGGCACAAGTTGGAACATAGGAAGTTCCATTCGAATACAAGAAAAAACTTCTTTACGGTTAGGGTGACAGAGCACTGGAACAGGCTGCCCAGGGAGGTTGTGGAGTCCCCTTCTCTGGAGATTTTCAAGACCCGCCTGGATGCAGTCCTGAGTAACGTGCTGTAGGCAATCCTGCTTTGGCAGGGGAGTTGGACTAGATGATCTCTAGAGGTCCCTTCCAACTCTGAAAATTCCATGATAGAAGCAAGTCTACTCTGTGGAACAGACTGAGAACTGGCCTATTTCATGCAAATACAAGAGACATTTAACATAGCTGATGGACAACAATAAGAAATTTTCAAATAATTATTGAGGAATTGACAGTGCTCTTCTAGGCATCAAGAATGGAAACCTGATCAACTCCTTTTAGCAACTGCTCCACAGTTGTAGTAGGTTTTACTATGGAATAATCAGTTTTAGATCACCACATTTTTGGAATTGCAACTCAACGTGCCCATAAAAGTAAAAAAGCAGAGTGCTCAATGTCAGGGATTAACATGTGTGAAGTGTTCCCCATAGTTTAGAGTAAACTAATAAGAAATTGAAAACTTCTTCAGATAGGCCTTTAAATAGTTAAAGAAAAATTTAAGCCACACAAACAGCTTACCACTCTGTCAGCTCATCTTACCTTTAATATGTTCTTCTGAAAGTTGGGCACGGAGCTGCTCGAGTTCTAAGCAATGCTTTCTTTTCATTTCCTCAATTTCTGTTATATATTTGTCTGACAGATCCATCTTCATTTTCATTAGATGCTCCTTATATTGAAGTGCAAGGAAAGACCTTAAGGAATCTAATTCATGTCTGTCGTGCTCTTTAAGTTGTACCTGCAAACAGACAAGTTCTTCCTACATAAGAAATGGGTTAGAAAGACATCTTCAGCTTTGAAGAAACCATGCTGAGTGTCTTTCAGTGAAAGCACTACATGAACTGCACTATAATGCACCTGCTTGACACATGTCTGGTTTCCAAAAACCCTGCTGGTTTTGCTCCATTCCTGCCACTCCATCTGCTACTACAGTGGCACAGTCCCTCAAGGTAGATACACTCTGGAACCATGCCAAAAGGCAGATTTGAGTTTCAGGAGCTGTTTGAAAATACAATAGAGGAGGAAGTATCCGGGTAGAGAAACTATTGACTCTCAAGACTAAAGAGATCCCCTTCTACACACACCACAGAACTTAGAAGTAATGATCTATGAATGCAGTTTCATACTTAGCTAGGTAACAAACAGCAGTGAGAAAAAAGGCATGATGGATGCATTTTTCATTTATAACACAAGTTTGTGATTTACTGATGAAATTGAGCTCCTGATGTCTTGTCTATGTCTTGTTTGCTTGTCATTCCCTCTTAAAAATATTACTTTTTGTAATTAATTTAAAAAATAAAAGCTTTAAGCAAAAAATAAATTCCTTTTTGAAACTCAGGCAACTTCAAATAAATTGAGAAAAGAAGTCGAGATCTTAAATTACAACATGTACATGAAAATAGGTGAATAAATAGAAGAAGGACCAAATTAGCATCTCCAAAGAACCAACAGCAATAAAAGGCACAATTACTACAGAAAGCATATGGAAGAGAAACACCATGAATTCTGCACTTGTGTGGAAGAGCTTTGATAAGCTCCTGACTAGGCACAGGATAACCCAAACAGAGGACACAAAATTACAGAACACCACATTTCATCTGTTCTGCTAGTCTGAGGACTGTTTAAAGTTGATAATTTACAATATATTTGTCAAAAAGAATTAAGCTTTAATAGATGGCTTAATTAACTAACTCTTGGCTAAGAGCTAGCTATCAGACATCAATTTACATACAGGTCACGTAATGAACAGTAGAACTTTAATTTATCAAAAATACTACCTGATGTTGTTCCAGCTGTTGGTTTAGCTGACCAAGGGTATCCCTTCTCTCTTTCTCAGCAGTCTCTTCAAAAAATGCGACAGAAGAACTGAGGAAAGTGTTTTAAAGTTTAAGATTGCAACATGTGTCACAGATTAAGTTAAATTAAATTGCTGACTCACAATGTAGTACTGAAAGTAGGCACAGAGCAACTATAACAACTGCTCAGGACTTATGACTTCCATTGCTGGTTTCTAACTACAAATCACCTAATGCCCAATCCCAACATCATCTTTTATATGGGAAAAAAAAAGTAAATGGAAGCATGCTGTCATGACATGAGTTGAAAGGAAAAAGAATGTATCACCTGATGTCTCCTGCTTGATCTTGACTCACTTCCAACTCTGACAGTGAATATTCCTTCAATCCTTGCAATCTCTGATGCAGCAAAGTCAATTCTTCTCTGTAGTTTTCTTCAGCAACTCTTAACTTCTTTTCAAAATAAAGTCTCAATTGTTCCAACTCAGTTTCATGCTCACTTTTTCTTTGCTGACACTGCTGTTCAAATTCTTGTTTTAAATGCTCTATTTCTTCCACCTGTGATGCACGAGCCAGGAGTTGCTCTTTTAGCTCTGGAATGGAGGCAAAAATCAACACAAGTACTCAGAAGTATGTATCTTTAGGCTAAGTCATTCTGGGAAGAGTAGCCATATTTTAGTTGTTGATATAGCAGCAAAATGTTATCTGACAAGCTACATAAGAAAATGAACTTCAGAGGACAGTAAAGCCATGTTCTCCATTTACACTGCATTCAGAGAAACCATCCTCATGACAAGAATCAAAACTACCAGCAGACTGTTAGCCCTCCTCATTTCCTTGTGCTTCAGGTCTGGGCTACTGACATGCAAAGTCCTGCAATATTGCTTAATCTTCACACCTGTCTGTTGTAGCAACCAGAAGCAGTAATTTAGTCAAGAACATTTAACTTGCTCCAGGGAAAACTACCCAACAAACAAAAACCATCTTTAGCACAAACTATGCAGGAAAACAAAAATCACAAGAAAAAAAATAATTCTGGATTACTTTAGTGATGGTTTGGCTATCCATCATTAGCTCAAGCATAGGCTAAATCCATTGAAATAAAAAGAAACATCCAAAAGAATAGAATGCAGTAGAAAACAGTGATCAAGGCTGGTTCAACAAGCTATCCCCCTTTCAGGGAATGAGAGCAGTGGCCAGCACTGCAGTGTATTCATGAACTCTTTGACAGCTTTCTTCCCCATGTTCTGTATTAAAGAAGCCGTAATGTATTAGGAAGTGGAAAGGTAGGAAAAAAAGGACAAAAAAAATCATGAGAGGGAATTAAAAAAGTTTCCCAGATAGCTCAACTTCCCAGATGACTTAAGTTAGCTGAATCTCCACAGAATCAGTTGAAGATGGAGCTGCCTTTTAAGAAGAAAGAACTTGGAGAAAAGCATCTGCTTACGATACGCAAGAAGAGAAACTTCAGAAACATTTATGAAAACAGAGGATGCCACCCAGGAAACAACACAGCTGATTGTCACAGCGTGATTTTGTGTAGCAAACCAGAAAATGCACGCTTGGCATGAAAAATTCTCACAATGAGTCTGCAAACAGAAAGAATAAGAGAAGTAAGTACATGGCTCAAGCCTGCTTCCAAAGGGAGCAGCTGCCACGCACAGGGACCAGAGGAATCAAGTGACAAGCAGGGACTACTAACACCACCAATGGGATAGGCAAGGGAAGTCCAGCCTGGCAAGGATAGGTTCTGCCTAATCAGCAAAGTCTGCCAGCACAAAATTAACTCAGAAAAGTGTTTAACAGTTTTAAACTGGCATGTCACTCCTACATCAGAGCAGTGATCCCATTGTCCCGTTGCTATGTTTTGAATCCACCACCATGAGTCCACAAATCAATCCAAATGCATTGTCAAATGATCACTCAAGTGAAGAGAAGCAGAGTAAAACAAAACATCTTTAAGATCTCACACACCAAAAGAGATACCCTCACCTGGACCATGGGCTTGTATTCTGGTCTCACCATCTCAAGCAAGACGAAGAAGAAACAGAAAGGGTCCAACAAACGGGAATGTGAGTGATAAGAAACATGGAAAGACGTTTGAAAGGTTAATAAAGATTAGGGCTACAGAGAGGAAATAAAAGAATTCCAGCAAAGTGCTACCTGGTATAATTCTACAATATCAAACCAGAAATCTGAAAAAGACAATGTAAAGTCTGACTAGATAGAAAAATTATTTATTCAATTTATGACCCCAAAAAAACAACAAAGAACACCCTCACAAAACCCTATTATACTTCAAAATCTATTTACAGTTATATTATTTTAAAAATCTGAAATTGCATTTAAAACCAAAGGCAGATGTAATATCCTTCAACTACCCCAGGAGAAGTAAAGAATGCCACCTAATGTTACAGTCTCAATACAAGGTGAACACACACATAGTCAAGGTTAACATCATGGTCCCTAGATTTTTTATTTTTCCAAAATTTCTTCTTTCCTGTATTACACATCTTTTTGCACACACACATCTAAGATACGTTCTACTTCATTGCAACCAAAAATGCATGTCATCTCTGATCACTACACTGTGAAGTTGACTGTTTTGTTTAATACACCTAGATCTTGGAACAGATATCTGAAGATATATAAAGCATATGATGTCAGATTTCAGCCAGATATTATTTTCTCTCATGCTTTAAAATTTTTTTCTAAGTTTAATGCAGATAAACATAAACAGTTTTGAGGGTTTTATTGGTTTGGGTTTTAATTGGTCTTATGTGTAATTGCTGTGCACAATATTTTCATTTTTTGCTTTTAGATTTAGGGGATTTGTTTATTTTTTAAAGAGAAGCATCATTATGGAAAAAGGAGGTTATTTTTAGCCTTATAGGAAAGCAACATTATCGTTCATTCTGATTTCAGAAGTATCACCTGAATGTTTTTATTTTATTTTTAAAATAGAAATATGTTTAACCCAAGGCTTTTCTGTATTTAAGAATTAAAAGTCTCTCACAAGATGGTGAATCTCAGTTTTGAGTGTCAATGAAAAAGCATTTTATTTAACCAATCTCAAAACTGAAAGGGAAAAAAAGCCATTTCTACATCAAGATATAACCTAATCACACAGTTTTAGAATTTTTCTGCCTTTCTTTTTGTTAGAAGACTGATCTCTTAATTATCTCCAAATAAAAGAAAATACACCATAGCCACAATAAACCACTTGAAGTCATAAACTAAGTGGTGATCTTCACTGTCTACCTTCAATTAACAGTTTTCTCAATTGAATTCTTACCCACTTCCATACTGAATACAAATATGAGCATGTTATTGTGAGCATGTTATTGTATTGACAAGCACTTTCTCCATTTTTAACTACATTATACTTAATTTGACGTTGCATTACAAAAACATATGTTTTTCACTAGAAATTTGTATAGGGTGCAAGAATGGAGTGGGAAGGGAAAGGAAACCAACAGGAGTGAGCGTTTTCCCACAGCCATACTATGCTTTTTGACATTGCAGAACCAACTAGCCATCTCTCACTTCAGAAAGAGATCACTAGGGTACAATCCACTGACTTCTGTGACCTACCTGTGTGTTTCTGGTACACGATTAAAAGTATTTTGTGTTAATAATGCATACCTCTATATGAAGAAGAGGCAGAAAATAAAATGCATCAGTTTTGAACATACCACTTAGCTCTTGCCGGTTTGCTCGGCTACTATCGAGCTGACACCAAAGCTGCCCGATTTCTTCTTGTGACCGAGTTTTGAGTTCTTCATGCATGACCTTAAGTTTCTCCAGCTATGGAAGACATGTTAAAAAACACAAAAAACAAATCAACAACCAAAAGACAAAACACACAGCCTTTTTAAAACAATTTTGTTCTAATGGCTTATTTTATATGCAATAGACAGTTCTGTCAGAAACAGGTGGTAACACTTAGTGACAACTAGACTCTCAGTTCCTGACCCAGGCTACCAGGCATACTGAGTAGCACTTAACTGTTAGAGCCACTCCTCTAAGAGAGAGGAACTCATTCCTGATGCCGTATTTATCATCACTGGCAAAAATTACATATTAGCTAGATAAAAAAGAAACACAGGAACCAGGGCTCCCCAGTTCAAGGACAGGGAACTGCTGGACACAGTCCAGCGGAGGGCTACAAAGATGATCAAGGGAATGGAGCACCTCTCTTATGAGGAAAGGCTGAGAGACCTGGGTCTCTGAAGCCTGGAGAAGAGAAGACTGAGAGGGCATCTCATCAATGCTTATAAATATCTAAAGGACGGGTGTCAAGAGGATGGGGGCCAGACTCTTTTCAGTGGTACCCAGTGACAGGACAAGAGGCAATGGGCACAAACTCGAACACAAGAAATTCCATCTCAACATGAGGAAAAACTTCTTTAGTTTGAGGGTAACAGAGCACTGGAACAGGCTGCCCAGAGAGGTTGTGGAGTCTCCTTCTCTGGAGATATTCAACCTGCCTGGATGTATTCCTGTCCAACCTGCTCTAGGTGAACCTGCTTTGGCAGGGGTGTTGGACTAGATCTCTGAAGGTCCCTTCCAACCCCTAACATTCTGTGATTCTGTAACATGAAGAAAATTAAGCATATAAATATAGAGGAAGAAACAGCACCAAATGGCACAAAGGTAATTGCATTCAACAGATTTTGAACCACTACAGAAAATCCCAGAGTATTTACTTTCTTCATGAGATGCATTTTAGTTTTTCAATAAAATCCATGAATATAAACAAGTCACCCAAATTATATGCATATGGTCTATTTTTTGTTACATTATATACGGAGTAATCAACCACTCAAAACACACAAAGAAATCTTTATTTCTTAGATAAATCTTATTTACCTCCTTCTCAAGACTCTGTTCTTTTTCTTGGCTTTTTATCTTCACATCTTCTAGGAGTTGGTTATGTTCAGTCTGCAGCTGTTCCTGTAATTTTGTAATGGCTAACTGGTGTTGCTTCTCCAAGTCTATACATTTTACTTAAAATAAAAAAATCAGTTCTGTTACACCACCATCCTGGTTACTGAATAACCTGTACAACTTTTGGCAACTAAAATACAAATGCATGTCTCTAGACTAGAATGCTAGCTTACAGGGAAACACAAAAATATTTGAATAAAGTACTTTAAGTCAAACATTTCCACACAGTGCTTCCTAGTTGTCTGCATCCCACACTGTTAGCCAAGAGGTAACCAACAGTAGTGCTGGAGGGATGAACATCTGCTCTCTGCATACATGAACAAGCAACCTGATCTGGAAGCACACACACTTGGAACAGGGAATCAAGCATTTCTTCATGGCCTAAAATGACAGAATTCCTCCAACGGCCACACTAAACAGCAGGCAGTAGAAGAGATAGACAGGAAGGACTAAGTCACGCAAAGTATGCTCTGCCTTGATGCAGAGCCCTGTAAACTTGCTACCTCATTTAGTCAACAAATCTTGACCTTCCCAGAAAGAATGTGCAATCAAGTGACTGTGTTTCAGCCACAGTGAGCTGCAAGAGATGCACTTTATCCTCACAGAACAGACTTTAATGACACAGGTTCAGGGAAACCTAGTAAAAGTCAGTGCAGGCTGGGAAGAACAAGCCATTGCTACAAACACATCCTCGCAGCAGACAAAGGCAAGCCAAAAACTGTGAAAGCATCCAGCCCTTGGCAGGTCAAAAAGGCTACTCTTCACTTCTCAAACCTAGTCTTGCTGCCTACCAGCCAGCATCATCCAGTACCCATAACACTGCATTTCCATTTATTTGGAGAGAGTATTATTTCCCATGTCTCTTACTTGCATAGTGCTTCAGAGGCTAGGCAACCCGACTAGCTATCTCTTTTCATTTCATGGCACACTATGTCTCGTGGCTCCTTTTCATGCCATCACTGACAACAAATCTGATGCTATTGTGCTGGTCAGCCACTATATCGACAAATATGTCAGATTTTTGAGACCTACATGAGCTTTTCATAGCCCTATCTCCTATCTGCACCTTAGCGAAAGACAAACAGATGTAGCTGGCTAGGTATTAATCCAGATTTCACTTTTCAAGTTAATGAAAACTCCAGTTACAGTAGTCTCAAAAACATCATTTCCAGAACAGTATTTCAAAAGGTTACTATTCCATCAAGCTTTAACTAGTCACAGTCCAAACCCAATTTTTTTTGTTAGAAGCAGCTTCTATTGATATTAATTGTAACTTTGATAAATTCAGTGATTGCCAAAGCCTGTTTTCAGCTGGCAGCAAAACAGCATGTCCCTTCAATACATCTGAAGGAAAACACAGTCCATCTCATATTCTGTGGAAGTCAAGACACAACACAGCTAACTAGGCTTTAAACAATTTTTCATTTACATCCCATTTTCTAGGCAGTCTCGTGCCATCGACCCAGTTTTTAAGTAAAAATAGGCGGGTATATCTTGTATTTTTTTTTATACAGGTTCTAAAAACACTTGGTTAGCTTTGCCATTGTTCAGCTGCTTCCCAGACCACAGTACTTACCTTTAGACTGTTCATTCTCATGAGAAAGAAGCCCCAGCTCTGTTTTGACTTTTTCTAATTCCATTTCCAGAGTTCTCTGCAGTTCCAGCATTTCAGTCTGATGTTTTTCAGACAGCTCTTCACATGTGCTTTTTATACGCATCTTCGACTCCAATTCCCAGTCTTTTTTGAGAGTCTAAGAAAGCAAGACATGCATTATTAAAGCAAACACATTTAGTAAACTAGTACTTTTTTTCTCCTCCTTTTATTTGTCCTCTACAATAAATGTGTAGTAGACACAGAACTTCTACCAGCTCTAGTTTACTGAAAGGAGTTTTACTTTTTGTTGTACAAAGAACAGAATTTGTACCTCTAATGCCTGGATATGTGTCTCTTCCATTTCCAGCTCTATTTTCTTTCTCTGATCAACTGTGAAATAAAATATTACTTATCAATAAATTTACATAAACTGTTATGATTAAATGATAAGCAGAAATACGGATGAGATTACTATTTTCAGTATCAAACTCAGGGCTTGAATAAGTAGGCGTGCAGGGTAGGCACACAGCAATCTAAGGTACCAGGTTCTACCCATATCTGCCGTTACGCTATATCCCAGTAATTCACTTTCGTTTTAGAAAGTAAGCATCTAGCAGTTACAACTGCAAAGACAACCCTGAGGGTTAAATTGAACTCAACTAGCAAAGGAAAACCTGCTTAAATCTACAAAGAATATGATACCAACACCCCCACCACCACCTTTATAACTAAAGATATAAATTCAAATGCCTATCAATGTTATTTTAGATGCTAGCATTTCACTGAATGTCAATATTAAGTGTTCGAATCATCTCTATCTTCAGAGACACAGCAAAAGAGTAGCAGGCAGCAGTAGCAAGCAGGAAACTCTACAAATTTCTTCTAAAAATGCCTAGGAAACAGACTGAAAGACAAATGCTGTTATCTGCTCGATTACCACTGACACCAACAGCCAATCACCTTCATCACCTACCTAAAAAGAAATGTCTTTCCTCTTGCCCCCAAGGTAAGAGTATGTACAACTCCCTACCAGTTTTCCTGCATCACAAGGCACATGGAGGACAGGGAGGTGATTCGAGACAGTCAGCATCATTTCACCAAGGGCAAGTTCTGCCTGACCAAACTAGTGGCCTTCTATGATGGAGTGACTACATCGGTGGGCAAGGGAAGAGCTACAGATGTCATCTATCTGGACTTCTCTAACGCCTTTGACACAGTCCCCCACAACATCCTTCTCTCTACATTGGAGAGATATGGATTTGATGGATGAGGAATTGGTTGGATGGTTGCATCCAGAGGGCAGTCATCAATGACTCAACGTCCAGATGGAGATCAGTGACAAATGGTGTCCCTCAGGGGTCTGTATTGGGACCAGTACTGCTTAATATCTTCATCAGTGACACAGATCAAAGCCTTGGGCTTCACCAAGGTCAAGTGACACCTGACAAATTTGGTGGCCTTCTATGACGGGGTTACAGTGTTAGTGGATAAGGGGAGACAACTGACGTCACCTACCTGGACTTGTGCAAAGTGTTTGACACTGCCTCGCACAACATCCAGATCTCTATATTGGAAGACATGGATTTGATGGATGGACTACCCGATGGATAACAAACTGGCTGGATGGCCACACTCAAAGAGTTGCAGTCAATGGCTCCGTGTCCAAGTGGAAACCAGTGACGAGTGGCATTCCTCAAGGGTCGGTACTGAGACTGGTACTATTTAACACCTTTGTCAGCGACATGGACAGTGCAACTGAGTGCACCCTCAGTAAGTTTGCTGACAACACCAAGCTGTTTAGTGCAGTTGACACGCCTGAGGGATGGGAGGACGCCATGCAGAGGGAACCTGGACAGCCTTGAGAAGTGGGTTGATGTGAACCTCATGAGGTTCAACAAGGCCAAGTGCAGGGTCCTGCACCTGGGTTAGGGCAACCCCTGGTATCAATACAGGTTAGGGGATGAAGGGACTGAAAGCAGCCCTGAGGAGAAGGACTTGGGGGTACTGGTGGATGAAAAGCTGTAGACAAGCTGGCAACGCGCACTCGCAGCCCAGAAAGCCAACCACATCCTGGGCTGCATCAAAAGAAGCATGGCCAGCAGGTCAAAGGAGGTTATTCTGCCCCTCTGCTCCATTTTTGTGAGACCCCACCTGGAGTACTGTGTCCAGCTCTGGAGCACTCAGCACAGGAAAGACATGGACCTGTTGGAGCAAGTCCAGAGGAGGGCCACAAAGATGAGCACCTGTCTACAAAGACAGGCTGTGAGAGAGTTGGGGTTGTGCAGCCTGAAGAAGAGAAGGCTCCCAGGAGACCTTATTGTGGCCTTCCAGTACTTAAAGGGAGCCTACAGGAAAGATGGGGACAGACTTTTTAGCAGGGCCTGTTGTGACAGAACAAGGGATAATCGTTTTAAACTAAATGAGGATAGATTTAGCCTAGATACAAGGAAGACTTTTTTTTACGATGAGGATGGTGAAATATTGGAACAGCTTGCCCAGAGAGGTTGGTAGATGCCCCATCCGTGGAAACATTCAAGATCAGGTTGGAAGTGCCTCTGAGCAACCTGATCTAGTTGAAGATGTCCCCGCTTATTGCAGGGGAGGGTGGACTAGATGACCTTTTAAGGTCGCTTCCAACCCAAACTATCCTGTGATTCTATGATCATCTGATTCCAGATTCTCCTTCTCAGCCCCTAGATTCAAGCACTCATAAGTGGTTACATTCATATTAAGTTACATTGCCAAAACGCACATAAACAGCATTGATGTTAAGAACTGCATCCCTACCTCCTACTGCTCCCAAATCCCATCATGCCATCAGTTCACTCTATTCCTGGTGCTAACAAACAGTCTCCTATTCATCGGTAAAAATGACACAGCCCTAAAACATTCTCTTCCTATCAGGGAAGAACAACTAAAGGAATGGTTCCTAAACTTCATCTGTGAATTGCTGCAGGCCTCATCTTTCTCTCAAGCTCTGTCATACAGGTCAGAAATGGTCTCCTGATCTGGGAATAGACAAATATTCCAAACAATGCCAAGAGCACCATCAGCAGGCCTTGAGTACTATCGAGTGCAGCTTTCCTCTTGCTGATGTCAAAATACAATCTTTTATCAAACACATCTCAAAGGATACCCAGCTACAGGCTCTCACTGAGTCTTTCTGTTCCTTTTGAACTCCTTTATCCTGTTTTTGAAACCACTGAGAGGGCATGCCAGGAAGCATTTCTGTATCTTGTCAGAAACACAAGAGTAGTCAGTGCTGACTTAGGGCAATGAAAACCCTTAAGAAACATAAGGAGTAAGAGCTGTACTCTTTGCACCGATTAAATTCTTATGAGAGCTCTGTCTAATGCCTCCTGAAAGCAACTAGTTCAGTATAGTGCTATTTTACAGAAGTAGCAGCAAGACACCCATATAGTAAAAGAAAAATTACATTTAAGTTTGGACAACTTCATTTTCGTATATAAGATGTGCTCTCTTGCACATGCCTGTCTAGCTGCTGTCCCTATTCAAAGCAACAGCAGCCATCACTCAAAAGGCCAGCTCTACATCAGGACAGGAACCTATGAGGAAGAAAAATACTGATGGGGTTTCAATCTTGTCCATTATTCCTAAATGTTAATACCTAGTTCTTGCTGATAATTTGACTTAAGGTCTTCTTTTTCCTTCAGAGACTGTTCTTTAATCTTCTCCCACTCCAGCTGATGGCGGCTTTGCAGAATTGCTACCTCTTGAGCACGCTTATCATTGAGCATCTCCCGTAGTTCCACAAGGGCAGTTTCCTTTTCTTTTCTCAAATTAGACTGCATAAGCTCAAGCTGGGAGGTGTGCATATTATTTAAGCTTAGGCGTAAAGCTTCCAATTCAAGGCTGTGCAGTGTCTGTAATGGAGAAGAAAAAGGGTTTTTCCTTGCCCTGCAATGAAATGTGTTCACTTTCTCATGACCTGTTTCAGTTTCAATTGCTTTCAACTATTAAACACATCTAAGTTTTGCCTTTCTGTACTTGGAGAGTGTTTCTTCATGGCAGCGACAAAACCCTTAAAATAAGATGACTTTTGTTACAATGACATTTGCCTAACATTTTCAGTGCAAAGTAAAAGGCTTTCCTTACCTGCCTCTTAACTTCATCTCCTACCAAATATGTTGCATGTGTCCACTACCTCACAATGTCATCAGAGCAGAACACAAGCTCACCCCAACCTTTCACTAGCTATTAAAAAAAATTACTCATATTTGCTATTGGTTATGATTCATTAAAAAGCAAAATTCCAAAGTGGTATTGGAGAAGTGGAAATAAAATTCACCATGCCTCATTAAAATAAAAGCAAAGAATATCCAACAGTTAGAAATGGCAGCTAAATTAGACCTACCAAACTTTTCAATTCTTAAATAAACTAAACGGTACACCAATATCTTGTAATTAGACCTAACACTAGATGTATTATTTCCATTTCCACTTAACATTTATTGGAAGTGTTCAAAAACCCAGTAAATATTTAGAGTAAAAAGACAGGTTTACATACTTAAGTTCAGCAGAAAAGCATTCCTAATTACATTAGTGGGAAAATTAAAGAGTGGGAGGGGTTTGGTATTTTTTATACACTTTTAAATTAATTTTTTTTTGTTAAATTTATCAAGATGTGAAAAATGACAAAGTTTGGGGTTTGTTTTTTTTAAACCCATCTATTTAAGCATACAGTTTTCTTCAGAATTAAAATATAACCACAGTGAGGATCCTGGAGAACTCCTGTAGAAAATATCTAATACCATCCACCAAGGGAACACTCTTGATTCTTCAACTGCAGAATTACATAAAAGAGCACACATTGTATGCACAAAAATCAAGGAGCCTTCTCTTTGCAACAGCCAGGTCACCACCACAGCAATCACTTTTTTTTTTTAACCTGTGATTGGAGCTGAGCTTCCTCAATCTCTGCTTTGTGTGCGGCTGCCATTTGCTGACAAAGTTCATCCAACAGGTGCTGCTGTTCTTTATTTAGTTCAGCACGGAGCTTCTCCATTTCCTCTTCATGTTTAGTAATCAGTTCAGAGATTTCACGGTCATGCTCTCGTTCATGTACCTGCAGAGAAAGACCTTTCTTCAAAATATGCTTAGTTATCCCCCTACTAAGTTATTGAGCCAGAATTCTCCTCTCCTCCTGATCCCAAGTCAAAGACACCACAGAAAAAAAATAGATTTTTGCATCTCTAAAACACTTATACTGCTTGAATGACAAACAACACAAAACTAGTTTATTTTTCTAAAATAAACCCAATTACAGCATTCACCTTTTTTGTTAAAGTAATCTGTTCCTTTCTTTCTTCTTCCAACTTCTGCTGGTTTTCCACTTTATCTTTTATTTCAGCACTTAATTCTTCTATCTGAAAACAGTCATACAAACATTTGCAATTACTACCTGAAGCATTCTGAAATCCTAAAACTCCTGCTATTATAAGGGTTTCCTACCTCTTTCTTGTGTGTCAAACTCACTTTAGTTAATTCAGCAAGGCGTTGAGTCTCTATTTTATCAATTTCCTCTTCGTATTGTTTCACCATCTCGGATTGTGCCTCCTGTGCAGACTGAAAGGACTCCTGCAAGCGAGTCTCAAGCTCCAAACAAACCTTCTTCAAATGGGAGATTTCTTCAGTCAACCGGCTTTTATTCTCACTGTATTCAGTACTTTTTGCTTTTATTTCAGCATAAAGTTTATTAATTTCTAGGTTGCTGAAGTTTAATCTGTCCTCATATCCCAGTCTTTCACACTCTTGTATATCTTTGAGGTTTTTCATTTCAGCATTAAGTTCACATATGTTTTTCTCAAGATCCTCAATGATGCTAGCATTCTCTGCTAGGGCTTTTTCTGATTTTATTAGATCCTCCTCCACGTCAGATAATCTTTCTCCTAAGGCTGTTTTTTCCTTCAGTAAGAGTGCTAAGTTTTGTTCTTTATTATAGATTTCAGCTTTGAGCAACTCCTGTTCTTTTAGCAATGCTTCTTCAGAGATGGTTTTCTGACCAAGCAGCTCTGCTATTGTCTGGTTTTTAGCCTTCTGAGCATCAAGCTGGCTTTGCATTTGATCCCTTTGACTTTGCAAAGCAGCTAACTGGTGCCGAAAGAGAGACTGTACTTCACTTGTTACAGCATCAGAAGCTGTTTTCTGCTCTTGAACATCTTTCACTAATTGCTCCTGAGTTTGCAGCTGCACCATCAACATTTCTCTTTCCTCCTGGAGGTGTTCTAGCATTTCTTGCCAGATAGAGGATTTTGACACTTGTGATAAAGGCTCTACAGCACAGTAAGGCTGGCCTCCCTCCTCACCCTGCTGCTTTAGTAGAAACATTTTCTTTTCAAGTTCTTTCTCCTTCTCTGTTTTTTGAAGAAGTTCTTTTTCACAACAGATCCGTGCTTCACGTTCCTCATCCAGTTTCATACATGTATGAGAGAGCTCAGCCATTACTTTTTCCCATTTTTCAACAGCTTCTTGGGTCTCCAGATAAGATTTCTTCAAGGCTGACTCCTTCTCATGGAGCTGCTCAGTTAGCTTCACACATCTCTCTACCAAACAAGTTGTCTCACCATCCTTTATGTCATCATGGTCACTTATTTTGTTTTGATGCTGGGAGCTATCTGAAAAAAATGAAACAAAGGCCTCTGCTTCCACCTCAGTCTCTTCAAAATCCTCTTGTGCCAAACAACTAGGATATTTTTCCTCATCAAGGCCAAAGTTTAATGGAGGAGGTATAAAATCTCTGCTGGGTTCTAGAAGCACAGTACTGTCTAACCCAGACCTACTGCATCTACCTTCTTCAATGGCATAAACTTCAGAAGTGCTGGACACATATGACTCTTCTGGTCTCTCTGCGGAGAGGAGATATTTAGCCAATATGCCTTCATCACCACTGAAAAGCCCTAGTTCTGACAAGTGTTCTTCAGATGGGTTATCTCCTTCACTACTTTCAATATTCTCTGTGACCTTTGAATTCTTAGTTTCTTCTAATTGATCCCTTGAGGAGTTGACTCCTAAGTCATGCTGGAACTCTAGTTCTTCATGAACTAGCTCATCTTCACCTTTCAGCTGGTGCTCTTTATTCCACATCTCCTCAAGCTCTGCTCTCGGCAATTGACACACCTCTGGTAAAATCTGTTTTCCCCTCAACTTCATTGTCTCCAATAAAAAGCTAATCTCTTCATCATGCTTTTGCCTTACATCTATACTTTTTTCAGCCTCATAAAGTCGCTTTTCATTTAATTCCTGGATGAAAGAATTCAGTTTCTGAATCTCTTCACTCAAGGACTGATTTTCTTTTTTATATCGCTGGGTTTCTTTGACGTGCTCTTCTGTATCAGAAAGTTGAGACTTAAGGCCATCAATTAAATCCTTGTATTTAGCTTCAATTTCAGATTTTTCTCTCTGAAAGTCTTCCTGTTGGTTTTCAAGTTTCTTTCTCAAATTTTCTTTAATAATTTCAGACTCACAAAGACTATTATTTAAGTCAATTATTATGCCATTCAAATTCTGAATGTGTTCTTCAGAATTTAGAGCACAGAGTTCTTTTCTTAGCTGTTCAAGTTCATTCTTATATTTTAAAATACTTTCTTCTTCATATACCTGCTTGGCTTCTGCAATCTCTCTTCTGTGGCACTTCTCCAGCTCAGCCCTCAAGTTCCCCAACTGTCTGCAGATATCCTTTTCATGACTGATTTTCAGTTGTTTGATACACTGCCCTTCTTTCATTTTGGATAAAGCTATTTCATTTTTTAATTCTGTTATTTCTGAGTCCCGGAGAGAAAGGGTATGTTGTAGTATAGACAAGCTAAATCTTTCCAATGTCAGTAGACCTTGAAGAGTTTTAATATGTTGTTCTTTTTCTTCTATGCTTTTGTATAACTGTTGCATTGTACCTCTTGTATCCCCTTCCATTTGGGCAAACAGATTTTCTTTATATTTGGCATTCTTAAAAATAAAATATTACACATGTAATATGCTATTGAAATATGACATGTTTTTCTTAAGCCTCATGCTTTTAATTTATCGTCACAAAAATATTTACCTTTAAGTGCAGGGTGTATCATTGGCCTAGGCAATAGGATTTTTAAGCACATCCTTGAGAGTGGCAAATACTACTGAAAGACTCTTCAAATGAGATAACAAATATCAAATTGCCTAAGCAGTAACAAACGGTATGCCACTGACTCCAGAGAGAAATAAAATAGCAGCTGCCTCAAACTTCAGGTATTTTAATTTAAAAAAATTAAAATCAAATAATATCAGAGCTACAGATATCTCTCCATTTCACATCCATTTGCACAGAGAAAACACCTCCCACAAGCAGGAGTAGGCCCACAGAACAGCCATGTCAAATTTTGACTCATCTGACTCACTTGAAAGTTTAAGGCTTCTACCTATGGCATTGCTGGTTATGTGCTTAAAGGAAATCAGACCTTTTAAGCTGTTCTTTTAATATATGTTAATCACAATCCCTATAATTTTGCTTCTAAAGAAAAAGACCTTTTTCGTGACCATGCCACTACAGCACATCAAAGTTATCATGACATTTGAAATACATATTATAAAAAAAAGTGTATGTTCTGTGTTTTTAACTTTAACTGAGTTTCTTTATTCATAGTGCTTGTTTCTGGAATGATTACATCAAAACATTCCCACACAAGCTTTTCACTTTGTTTTGCATGTGAAACTAACATGATTACAGATACAGTTAACTTTTACTCTCATGTAGGTGTTTCAAGTTCACACACAACTGTATTGTTATATGCTTACGCAGCACATCCAGCAACCTTCAACCCACTGCAAGCCTGTCAGTTATGTTGCCACATGCCTCAGTTCAACAAGCACCAGATGGACCTGCTTCTGATGGAAATTTCTTAATGTTATACAACAGTTTAGTTTCTGCAACAGAAACCAATCGAGTAATTTCAATAAATAAGCAAATTTTAAAGAGCCAGAACTGAATCCTTATTTCATACAAAAAAATAATCTTAAATTGTGAACAGCTATTTTGCTTTAGCTGAATATCATTACCTTCGGAAGAATAAATGTTTAATTCCATACTAAGGTACCATTTCAGTCCTAAAGCATCAATGTTACCTCATGCACAAATTAAATGTTCATTACAGGTTCTTCCTCCAGAAAGTATCACCTTGGTTGCACAATCACAACAAAACCCTAACTACCTAGAACTCATAATTATAAAGGCACTTTAAACAGCTTTTACCTTTTGAGAAGACTCAAGCTGTACTTCCAGGTCATGTGCTTTCTGTAGCAGCATCTCCAAATGTGCATTTTGCTCTCTGAGACGGTTCTGAAACAAGGACATCTGCCACTGGGCTTCTAATACTTCGTTTTTCCCAGGGCTTTTACTCCTCAGCATCTCATTAATCTGGACACATAAAGGTACTCATAGTCAGAAAAAAGTTTATATCAGAGTAACTCTTACGCTAGGCTCACTGTATGCACAAAATATACTGTATTCATTTACTACAGATTTACCCTATGTCTTTCATTCTCAATGAATAAGAAACTCCCTAAAATGTCAGACAACACCTGTCATGCTTTAGATACTAATACTTACTGTAAAGATATAAATGGTAGATAATTCATCTCTATGAAGCCCCCAAAACGAAGCAGGACTTCCAACAGACTGGACATACTGGTAAGAGGACAATGAACAAAACCAGTCTTCTCTGCAAAGGATTTACAGCTCAATACTAAAGGTTTTTCTTTTATCTCCATCTCCCTCCAAATGAAAATAAAACATTTACCCCTATGGGGGGGTAAAATAAAATGTGTTTTAGTAATTTTTAAAAGCTTTTTCTAAAGACTTTGCTAAACCCAAGATGATAATATTTAAGATAGTATTAGTACTTTCACCTTTTATCAAAGTTGACATGCTTCCACAAACAACTTGCATCATATTGCTAGCCTTATTTGGAATATGTCCAAAGTGCTGGAGGCTTTAAAATTGTCTTTCAATGGCTTATGGAGCAAATCCCAACAACCACCCGTAGAGTAATTTTTAATATTACCACACATTTTGTCAATAGCAATCAGAATTGTACATAGAAAGCATTGGGTTTTGTTCTTTTCCAAAATTTCATTCAGCAGAGGATTTCTTTTCCAGGGCATGAGCAACTCCTTCAAGATAATCCCTGGACTTCAGTAAGTCCCAGTTTTTATTTTTAATTTTTTTAATCCCCCTTCCTATCAAGACATTTAAGACATGTAATCCCTCCTAGAGTAATTCTTATCTTGCAAGCTTGAAATGTTAAGTAAACATAAATATTACTCTTTGGCATATACTACAAGGGTCCTAAGACAACAAATACACAGGTGTTTGGAGAGAATAGCCACTAGAACACTAAGCATCACCAGAAAAGATTAAAGTATTTTAAAAATAAAATGTTTAAAGTAGATGAAAGGCTGTAGTATATCTCATTAGCCAGGGATTACATCCATGATCAACCTGGTGCACTGAAGCAGGTTCCTGTGTGTCATAGGAGCTGCATCAACCGTCTTCATCAACCAGCATCAACCAGTCATTTTCAATCTATTTCTTTGAGTCAAGTCATATTACCTCAACACAGCAAGCTTCTGTTTAACAGCTGAGCTGTTACAATTGCCCATGCATATACTCAGAGCTTTCTTTGGCAAAGACAAGGAAAACTTATCACACGTAAACCCATATCATTACAGTGATGGCTGTGTATAGATCCCAAACCATTAACAATACTGGGTAAAATTCCCTAGAAGGGGCTAAACTGATGAACAACGACCAAATAATGACCTCCCAAACACTACATGAGCAAGTAAGTAGAAAATATAAGGATGTCTCCAGGACTTCTCCTAGCAACTGGAGAAAACTGCCTTGCCCTCAAATCAATTTCACTGCTCCATGGCAAACTGAACTATGAAGAGCTATGATAAGCTCAATATGTTTTTACATTCATATTTCAAACCTCTTCTTACTCTCTTTGTAAGGAAATAAAAATGGGAGTAGAGGCATACCTGATGTAACTGAAGTTGTAAATAGTGGATCTGACCAGCTACACGCAAAGCCTCCTCCTGGAGGTCATCCTGATCCTGCTTCGCCTGTTGAAGGCAGCTTGTTAGTTTCCCAATTACTTCATTCTGCTCTTGAACAGTAGTTTTCTGCATGGATCACAAGAAGTGTACTATTAAAATTAAAATATTTTTAACATATAACAGTAAGTTTTCTTAAAGCAAACCTCTTAGAGTCTACAGTTACACTTAAGTTTTAACAAACTTGCACCAAGGGACCAGAAATGTTTGTGTTCAAACATGATGGCAGGGGTGATGAAAGAGGCATCTGCCACTGATCTCAAACATCAAAAGTGATGTTTTAAACAAATGGCAGGATACCAGTCATGAAATCAATATTTTCCCTTAAAAATTTTGTAGCTCTTACTGATGTAAAAGCAATCAAGTTTTCCACAGCATATAATGAATGTTTAGTACCCTCTAAATTGTTTCCTATCTGTCAGCTCTTCTTTTCAGCCATGTGAGAGAAAGCTAATGAGATGGGATACATTAATCCTATTTTATGTTAATCACATTAACCTTCTCAATTTATTTCTCACCAACAGGAAATGTCTTTGTTTCCCAGTCCTAAAAGGAGAAAAACAACATGTAAAGGGGGAAGTAACTATTCTTCAGAAGCACCTGATAATTTACCTTTACATAGAAATGCTAAAGACAGGGAATTCAAAATATCTTTTTAATATTTTGGGAGAGGGGAAGGTACATGTCAGTTTAATAAAGTTTAACTTATCCTACTTAATCATTTGCCCATACAAGAATCCCACCCCAAAACCAAAAAGCCACAAGTATTTACAAATATTCCCAAAGCGTGAATGATCTCTGGGGAAAAAAAAGTCATCTGCAGAGGGGTGGTGGCAGTGTGAACATTTGAAAAGGAGCCTAGCTGCATCCATGAAGAGGTTATCAGGCATATCCACAGAAACATTGACATTTCAGTAAGTACTTCCTTTTCCATAGTTTGAACATTACTTCGGGGGGCGATCCACCATCTTTCAACATGACCTTGATATATAATACAAATATATTTTTATAAATACAGAGTTTAAAAATATAAGCCCCATGCTTTTACCTTGAGCCCCTACTGCAATGTATGATTAACTATACTTTCCTTAGTGGTTCTTGCAGGTTATCTCTATAAAGTTCCACTCCCCGATACAGTAAGAAAATTTATCAATAAAAACTAGTAGGAAGTGTCCAACAGTTTCTCAGGAGAAGAATTTAACTATGCATTTCATTAAAAGTCTCTAAAAATAAAAGCTTTTCAAATTTAATTTTACTCTCACTTGATTCAAGCAATATGAAGTCCTGAACACTGGTGAATGGAAAACTTAAGTACTGCTTTTCCCAGCACATGTTAGCAAGGTGAAATACTTTTCAATAAAAAACAATACTTATTGAGTTTTGCCTCTTAAATATTCTTAGGATTATAATAAAGTAGTATTATCCCCGTAATCCAATTCTATGAAACATACCTGAAGTTGCATAGAGTCACTGTGCTGGGTAAATTGTTCCTGTAGCTGGTCCATCTGTGCAGTGAGTCTTTCAACTGCTTCCTGTTTCTTCATAAGTCTGTTCTCTAACTCAGCTATTCTCATCTGACACATCTTAGCATCAAGCTCACTGTATTCTGCAGCAGAATTTATCGAAACTTTCTTCATGAAAAAAAAAAAATACTCATTTATTCACCAAAACAATATACCACTCCAGTTTTGTGATTCCTCTGAATATAAATTCAAGCTTAAATTCTCAGCAAATTCTAGTTTAAAAGTAATTCAACATTAGGACATTGGGACTTTGCATTTAATAGAAACATTATATACAGTCAATTCTTAAAATGTCAAATAAAAAAATTCATAGATAATATATTTTTTAATAATACTTTAAGGTGCAAAAGTAAATTAGGGAGAAGGGTCTTGTGATTCTACAGCACCAAATTGTGGCAAAGTGCCATTTTGACACACATTGGGATTTAAAATACATTCCAACTTACAAGTGGGCAGGGGGGGAATACAACCAAAATTAGACAAAGTTTTTACATCCATCTGTGCTGACTGGAGAACAGTCCATCCGTAGGAAAAATGTAAATTTCTTGACTTAGCATTACATTCAAGTGTAAGCAGCTATTGCAAATAAATATTTAACATATTCTGAGTTTCTATGGCCTTTAACAGCAAAACAAAAAAAACTACCAAGAGAGAAGCCGCTCCAATCAATCTTGTGGTGCCTTAGGAGCAATCTCACAGAGGAGACAGTAAATTGTATTTTATTTTAAATGCTTTTTTGTTTTTAAAGTATGTTACAATTAAAGAACGAACCTATTTTTGAATTAAAAACATCATTCAAATTTCTCTGGACAAGGCCCGTGATTTCACTAAAACCAATTCACAGCAACCAGTTTCCCAGCCACTACATGTACACACAGATAAGTACCCAGTTTAGACTGTAAAACAGTGAAATCACATCACTTTTATCACTTTTGATAACAATGCTCAATAACTAATCATTTTAGTAACCAATTATCATACTCTTCTTTCACATATATACCAGCATCTTTTACTAAAGATACATTCTTTCACACTTCAGATTCACGATCATTCAGTACATCCCAGTTGGAAAAGTCAGCGCTCCCCTGGCAAGTAATCAAATACTAAATCATGGCCATTTTAAAGATACATGAGGAAAAGCTGAATTATTTTGGAAACACCATAAGCACATGAGCCAGAAATGTTCATGTTGTGAGACAACACACCAGTGAGAGAGAGAGAGAGAGGCTGACTTTAATGCTACACTCAGCTCATCATCCATGATCAAACAAATGAAATAAATGAAAAAAAAAAAATTACTGTGAAAGTTCACTAAAAAATGTAGGACTAAGTCTCACCATTAAGATTCAATGTTTTATCTTCTGCTTTTGTGGCTTGCAAATACAGTTGAGCACTCTTTAATCCACTACTAAATATTAGTAACTAACTGACAGGAGATCACTTAACAAACATGCTCAAATCATTCAATTATGAAAGCAGTGCTATTTTCTGATGCATATACTTAATGCAGCTTGATATCTTGAAAGATATTTACATCTCACTAAATTCACAACAAGACAAAGATGACTGTAGCGTTATTCAGAAGAGGCAGCCCATAACCCTCCCTGTATTTTGAATCATGCATGAAGTAGTTTCCAATGACTATTGGTGCCCTCTCCATGTAACCTAGAAAGCAATTCCATTTTCTTTACAAACCAGCTATTTTGACAGAAGCTGTTTAGATGCAGGAAGTGATTTTTGTTTGTTTTTCAATTCAAGTTCACAAGAATGTAACAAGGACACAGCTGACGATGCCATGGCTTTTTTCTTAGTGCAGACAGCTTGGCATGTAGCTTCATAAAAGCTTTTGCAATGCTAACATTATGTCCACGATATCCTGAAAGCACTAAGGATACCCTCACAACAGAAAGCAGGATAATACATGCAAATTATATCAGGCTTACAAATACAGTAGTTACATACTGTTCTATGTTGTGAAAACACAACACCTCGAGAGATGCTTTTTATGCAGAAGGTGCTGCCTCCCCAAAACTTGTGACTCTTTGCATAGACAACATGCTGAAATGCACTGGGAAACTACTTTCTCAACAAACTCCCAAACCAAGACAGATACAGTTTGTTGTAGCCAGAAAGTTGGCTTGCAGCTTTTGAGGTTTGTGAAAGCACTAGCAAACCACTTCTGAAGCAAGTTGGATTCCAATAAAAAAAAATTGTTGAAAATTATGTTTTGCTTATTTTTATTACAAGACAGAAAGAGAAAGTGTCACATGAGATTCTAATTCACAGGTGATATAAAAGTCTTGCTCGTAAGCTAAAGCAAGAAAGCAACTGCTTAACTCAGGCAGACCAATACATGTGTGTTTCTATGTTTATTGACATGACTAAAGGGCTACCTCTAGAGGGTCATGAGTACAAACATACTGAAATATATCAGGCACAAGCAGAGTCCCATTTTAAACAAATTTGTCAAAGAATGTAACATCTATGCTGGCTTTACAATGGCTACTAAGAGCATGCTGGAACAAATTATATTTTTTCAGAAAACATTAAGCACATTTGAGCCAGGGAAGCGACACAGCACCAAACTAATGCTGTGCATTATAAGGTCCTGACAGTTTTGCTCATCTACTATGCCTCTCAGTCTGGACTTGCCAATCTCATGGAGTCACAGCCACATAACCAGAAGTCTGTGCAAACAGAAGTTCATGGCAGTGAAAGGCAAAAGACCTCAATTGGCTCCTTGACAATACCAGCTGTCCAGCCCATATAACACATGCTTTTTTTCTAGTTCTTTACATCACTTTGTAAGAGAGTTAATTATTACAAGTGAAAATACATCATTTTACTTACTTCTCAATGGCAGCTAGTTTACAGTGCCAGAGAGCTAATACCCAATTAAGTAAAACAATCACCTTGAATACTTGTTATCTGCAGAAGGAGTGAAGTGAAACACATGAAATACTAAGATTTACCTCTGTCTCTGTGGTTGTCTCTAGAAGGCTGGTGTCTTCAGCATTACTCTCTATACCCTTACCAACATCTTGGGCTGCTAGTGCGTACTCTTCCTTCGAAACGTCATGCGTGTGGACAGACGAGCCCTTCCTCTTCGCCGCCTTTTTCTGCGACTGCGTGATGTCACTTTTTGTTTTTTGTTGTCTGAAGTAAGCAAACTGTGCAGAAAAGATTGAAAGAGGTAGAGGGAGAGGTAAGTGAGAAAAAGGTAGCAGGACCACAAGATTAACAAACTCATGGGTGACAAAGATCCTATCTTGATAAAATATATACATCTGCAGAAAAACTGCTTTATCTTCCTACTTTCTGCACATTCAGAACATACTAGATAATTGCAATTAAGCAAGAAATCTCACACCAGTACTAAAGACTCATTTCAATACAAGAATGAAATGTTACTCGGTGAAACTTCGTGTGTCAATGACAATCCAGAATTACAGCAAGACAGATTAGTAAAGGAACAAGTTGTTAATATACTAGAATCATTAGGAAAAAATAGTAATTGAGAAGTCTTTCTGCAAGACCAGCAAAAACAATAACCCCCTAAAAATGTATCTAAACAGTTCTTTGCCAGCATAAGATTTAAGATTAAAATTAACAGAATTGAATCCTCATGCTTCTTCCCTGCCACCCCCTTAAGAGAATACAGCAAAACTTCCTAGTCAGAAACCAGCCTACAGTACATAAATAGAAAATCAATTAAGCCAGGTCATTTTAATTTCTTCTGTTGAAGAATCAGATGCTCTACTTTATCAGGCTATCACAGCTTTATGGAGCACCAGGGACTTGTAAAGAATGTCACTGACAGAATTTATTACACAAGTTTCCTTTGCACCTTAAACAGCTTAAAAAGGATTATCATATATTCAACTCTAGTACTGTGTTTAGGCAGCATTTCCAGGTAACATCTCCCTCAAAGCATAAATCCAGACATCCTTCTCATAAGGAAAAAGCCTTCTCCAAGGTTACAACCATAGGTTATCAAGTTTACTGTTAATATATCATTGTGATGAGATAAAATAGTCAAATGACAATGGGATGTAAACATAACTGCCAAGTTCTGCCTGCAATATACATGAAAATCCACTGCTTGACAGCTTGGTTTTCATGTAAAACAGCCACCCTGCAGAAAAATCTTGTCTGTTTCTTTTCATTCAACTTGTGAAATGAATTTAGTTCAGTCCTTTCTCCTTACATCCATGCCATTGTAGTAACTTCTACCTGACAGCTTAGCTACTCAACAGGTACATGGTTACACACCTGCTACCCTGAGCAGCCTGTTTAAAAGGTATATTTGCAGAAAGAAATCAGTTTCTTACCAGCACTTAAGATGTTTATGTATAAATAGCTTATTTTTAAGATTAAGTTCTGTAGTTTCCACAGTTATTAATACTGAATGCAGATTAAGCAAAAATTGCTAGGTGCTGCTTTGCCCTTCAAAATAAGCAAAATGAACAGACCAGTAAATAAAGCTGTAGTGAGACACAAATACTATTCTCTGAAATCAGGTGTTAACTCTAGCACTTACTGATGGCAATATATGTCAAAAATAGCTATTGCACTAATTAATCTGATAACATGGGGAAAAAGGAACAGGAGGAAACCTGGAGAAAAATGGAAAGTGGAGGAAGCTGCTGAAGCAGGAGAAAAGGGATAACAGGAGTAAAACAATCAGAAAAGACGGGAAAGGAAAGGCACAATGGCCATCAGAGAGAGCAGTTAGTGATTTCATGAAGGGAGATCAAGTATTTGACATTAAAATACCAAGACTTGCCGTGACTAAACATCTAAATGAGTAGGAATTTTCAGATAAACAGCTCAAAGTAAACAAAACTTATTTTGTCCCAGTCATATGTATTAAACATATGAAATCATAATACATATCATGCAAAAATATCCAACTACCATAAAATTTTGGAGAACTACTGGACTTGTTAGTCCATGAAAGCGTCTGGAGTCAAACATGCTCCAGATTTATGGAATGACTGGATAAGGAAAGTGCCAGTTAGGGCAGCATGACGTTTCCAAAGCCTTTAATCAGCTACATGAATTTAAGTGTCATTATAAGAGTATCATCAGATACACAGTGATCCAACATGAAGTAGTGTGTATGAATATGAAGAAAGCATATAACACTGATCCTCTCCCATCCCAGTGAGATCCCATCATACCCCTCTTGAAGGACCCAGTTCTCAGTTTGCTTTCTAGCAAAGCCCATGCAAAGGTGAAAGCTTCGCTTTTAGCTAAGATGTAGCATGCCACATGAACACCAACAGCAGTGTCCACCGTAGTATCCAAAGCAGCTCTCCACACTGAAGAACATCTGGCCTTTCTGCAGGTACCAATATACTGCAACTTCATTTCACCAGGACCAGTCAGTTAAGAGGCAACAGCAAGGCACCTCTGAATCGCTACAGTCAGCGCCACACAAGCATCCCAGAACTAGAAGAACAAGCCTGCCAGGTTTTGTGTCACGTGGTCCCTGTGTCATCTCTGTCCACCACATTATCTCAAGCTGACTGGCACCAGCGGCATGGACCAGCAGACAGAAAAACTACAGCACATGCAGCCCTGTTCAGCTCTCCCCAGCCTACCTCTCACATAATTTATTCCTTGACTTACTGCTTTACGTGCTTCAGGAATTAGTACCAAAAGAACACCCATAGAAAATGGAACAGATCAGAAAACATCAGCACCACATAGAAACAGGTTGTTCAAATAAACCTTAGTTCACCTCCTAGATATGGTAAACATAAGCACGAGTGCTCTTAGACAAAATCCAGAAACATTTCTTAGAGCTTCCTCAAACTGATGAAGCGAGAAAACTTCCTGGAAAACACGCACTCCTTTTTGAGCTCCTACTGTGTAAAATGCAGGAACAGCAAAAGCTTCTCACACATGAGGTATGGCACATACAGGTCTGTAACTAGAGGCACAGATCCCCAACATGCATACTAACTAACTTGAGGTGGAAAACAAACAAACAAAAAAAAAAGCAGCACTGAATACTTGGGGGTTTTTCTGTTTCTCAATTACTACCTTGGCAAATTTATTGCCTTTATTAAAAATGGAAATTTGAGTACCTGATACAGTCAGTACTTAGCTGCCAAATCATGACAATTTCCAAATAATATAACAGGTTGAACTATTATTATTATTAGATGATAACTTAAATGTATTTCAATAACAGAGTTTTTATTCTTGTATGAAAAAGAATAATGCAAGTACTAGTTTAAAGAGGAAACCATTCACATTATATTTCTTTCCCAGGTCATTATTTAGCAGACTAAAATTTAAGGATGCCAAAGACAACTTTTGGGGGGGGGGGGGGGAGCAGGAGGAAGGCAAAAAAACCTACAGCAGTTCATACCTCCAGAGTCAAGCAGTATCAGACTGCAGTTAACATGACTGCACAGGTTGCTACAAGTCAGGTTGCTAGAACAGAAGGCCTGCAACACACAACTAGCCTTGCACTCCCTGCTGTCATGAGCATCCTCACAGTGATGTGGTAAAGATAATTCAGTAAGCTGATCTGGATGAACACCGAACACTTCTGTATCCGTCCAGAGATGGGATCACCTTAAGCTGCTGTAGGCCTGCACCACAGGAAGTAAATACTGTACCAGCTGACAGTTATTTCTCCCTTTCAAACTTGCATTTACATTCATGAGGAGGGCAGTGCAAAGAAAACAAGGAAAAAAGAAAAAGGAGAACAAAAAGGAGTGACATTTCCCTACTGCTCTATTAGATAAGAGCTTTCAAAAACATGAGCTAAACAGAGGAAGTTTCTGAAGCACATCAACAGTCCTGCAGCCCACTTACTCAGCAGCATGATCGTATCCTACTATGGGCTTAAAAACACTGAGTAAGGCCAAAGGTGCATTTATTCCAGTAATTAGCCCAACATGCATCTGTTCCATAAGTAAGTTCTACAACTGCAGGTATATAAGTAAAGATACAAAACCAGGGCAAGCACGCAGGCATACACGTTAGAAATTAGGCATGAGCATACTAAGGAATCCGCAGCTCATGTGTTTGCCTTCCAAAGCCAAACATACTACCTTTGTGTCTAATAAGCCCCAACAGATATTGCTTCCATTCATTTGTCTGGGTATTTTTTAAAATTGCCTGGTGCGCATGATCTGCTAGCTAAGTAATGGATCTCTGTGACATTTTAATAAGCAGAGGAAGCACTATATTCATCTCTGCCTTTCTAAACTCTTTCTTTTCCTCTCAGTACACCAGGTATATGATACCATGCACTAGGAACATTGATGGGCTGCTAACAATTTTTTTTTAAATGGTAAGATGAGAGATATTTAGCACATAGTTTAAAAAGATAAGAAATGCAACAGTGGCTCTGCACACATAGCTTGAAACATAATGCAATTCCCTATTTTTTTTTTCAATGGCAAACAGCTGTACAACAGGTGGGAACTAACAACTATTAGAAGGCAAGTCTATCACATTTTTCTTACTAAAAACAGATACTGCACTTAGAGAAAGGTTACAAAAGAAACGTTAACATAAGTCTTGCCATAGCTAATGTAACTTTTCAACCTGAAAAACTCCTGTTCTCAGTTTCATCTCTCAGTATTAATGCAAAAACTAATCACATGGGTGTTCTCCAACAGGGGATTGTGTCCACACAGCACATATCAAGGCTGCGAGGACAATTGGATGAGGAACTGCTGAGTGGGAGTGGCGAGTGTGGCAACCACGACAGCATTTGGGTGGGACAGGCCACAGACAGAGGAGCTATATTGCCTGCCATCAAGTTGCTTCACTGCAGCTCCAGCCACAACCCTGCTCCGCTCCCAGTAATGCTCTCTTTAATTGCCTTCTGCACAGCACTGGGAGGAGCAAGCTGAAATAGAAACACAGAGACTGCTGAAGAGATCTGAGGCAAAGAACACAGTTCCAAGCCACCTCTGACCTCACTAGCTAGATTTCCAGACATGTCCCCTGCAGAAAGGCCTATGCCCCTACACCTATAGGAGAATCATTAGGAGTGATATCAGGGGTGAAGAGGCTGTAGCATATCATGGAAAAATGTGATCTGTCCAAACCTCCGAACACCCTGTGCAGCCTCAGCTATTCCCTTGTAGCCACAGTCCCCCATTCCAGTCCTACTGGGATGGTGAGAACAAGGAAAAACTGTAGCTGCAGACTTGCAAGCCTTGTTCAGCAGTAGATTCTCTGAAGGGAAATATGACAATAACAGTGCAAAAACCAGCAGTAATGCTGAATTAAAAGAAAAGTAATCTAACCAGCATTTCTAACCAGCTTCTGGAACATCATTACAAAAACAAATCACAAGTTTTTATCTAAGAGGTTTAATAAATATCAAGTACTGATCACATAGTTGCACACAATAATTACTAAAAGAATGTTAATTTTATACATCAGTTGCATCTTATGAGCTTCCTACACAGTCCTGCCAAACTACAACTAACTGAAAGCATGTAACTGCTCAAAGCATGTGAAGCATTCACTAACAGCATGACTGGAAACAAACCAAACCAACCCAACCCAGTTCTCCAGTAAACCACCTGCAGAGGCAAGGGCAAGCAGACTAGTTCTCAAAATAGTAAAACACGCAACACCTATTCTTGGGTATTCTCCCCTGGAAATACAGTATTTCCACAAATAACTGAGTGGAAACCTAGGTAAAAATGGAAGAAATTAAAAAAAAAAAACCACAATAAAACAGCAAAAACCAAAACCAAACCAGAACCTAGGGGAAGATATATGCAGATACATGCACTACTTTAAACTGCTCCTTGCTTACTGAAGATAATGTTTACATATCCCTGTAGTAACTCGGGACACCCGCCCCGCAACCAGGGAAAATCCGCCAGCGTCCCGCCGCGGGGGAGGGACCCGGGGCAGGCAGAGGCGATGCCACAAGCGGCTCCGGGAACCAGTCCCTCACCAGGCACCACCACTCGGTACCCGGGCGGGGGCAAGGCCAAGGCAGGCGCGCTCCCCCACCCCCGCAAGCCAGGAGCCCCTCACCTTGGCCCTGCCGGCCTCCAGTTTACGCCTCCGCGTTCCCTCCTCTTCCTCTGCCGCGTCCATGTGGCGAGCAAGCCGGGGGCCCGGAGACAGCAGCCGAGCCCGCCCCTCGCTGCTCCAACTGTCACACCGGAGGGGGCACCGAAGTTTCAGTCATGGCCGCCCCAGCGCCTTCTCCCCGCCCGCCTCGGCTCGGCTCTACCGCCAACAGCGAGGCGGTGGCAGCCAGCGCTGGCTAATAAGGGAGCAGGGGTTGACCCGCCCTCCCGGGGAAGGGAGGAAGCTCTCCGGGAATTGGCGAGAATCACCTTACCCAGGAACCCCGACAGCCAATGCCGAGAGGAAGCGTTGGTGTAGCCCCGCCCAATTTCACTGACTGCTGGGATAGACACCGCAATCCGGAGCGCGCCCTCTGCCTCCGCTCCCGCTGACGCCAGTGCCCGCCCTCCTCAGCAGCCACCAATGGGAGAGATAGCCGTCTGCCGCCCGCACTGCGCTGGATGGCCAGTTTCAAACGGGCCGCCAGCCACAGCCCCGCCCAGGGGCGGGAGATAGCCAGTGGAAGTAGGGGGGCGGCTGCTAGGGGAAATCTCACGTGGCTGTTGCCGAGCTGCGGGGAGGCGCCGGGTAGGATCTGGTGTGGGTCTGCGGCTCCCCGGGTTCCTCTGCCGCCCGGGAGCCGCCGCCGGTGCCTCGGGTCGAGGCTGGTCCTCCGCGATAGAGGGGGTGCTTGTGGGGGGCCGTGCTCTTCCACCTGCCGTTTCTGTTCCTCCGTGACCGATCCCGGCTCTGGCGACCTGGTCCCCGTTGGAGACAGAGGGAGGTGTTGGCACGGGGAGGTTGAGCATCCAGCTTGATTATAAGCTTCTGTGTAGAAATATTACCTTTTACATCACGCCTAGTCTGCCTTTTGTGTATATTTTCTGTCTCGGTTTTTCAGTGTGTAATAAGTAATTTAGCAAAAGAATTTTGCTTCAGCTAAAATGAATGTGTGCTTGCTATAGCTTCAGCTAAGATGGGTGTGTGCTTGCTATGCCTTTGGAAAAGGGATAGTGTTAGATAGGATATCAGACGAAAGCAACAGTTGAAAGTACCGAACCCTTGCAGAACAAAGGGTGGTGTAGTTAGCAAAGATAACCGCAGAAGTGTAAGGAATAAAGAAGCCACAAGAAGAACATGGTGATAAAGACTTCGAGCCTCCCTCCGAAGACTACCAGGAAGACCCCTGAGGAAGCACAGCGCCTGCGCCGCTAGAAGGGAGGGAGCATGTTCGGGGGTGGGTTGCATTCCAAGAACTCATTGATTATGTATTTGGGGGTGGGTTGCATTCCGAAAACTCACTGATTATGCAAACTGTGTTCCAAGAAGAAACATGAATAAGTATAAGGAATACAAAATAAAAACAAGCGTTTGTAAAGGAAAGATGAGCCACAGGAGGAGAAATCCCCTGTGTAACTCCCAGCGCTGTAATAAATATTCTTTGCTCCACCGAATTTGCCCCGGACTAAAATTCAATACAGTGAGCGTGTTTCTCACAAGTGTCTCTCTACTTTGTTTCCTTTACAGCAAGTGAGCTGTAAGGAGTTCACTTGCAGGATCCCTTCTTCCAGGAAGTACAGCTGCAGTGAGAGCTAACATCTGGAAATAATTGTCAGGTAACAATGGAGAAGTAAGGTGCTCTTTTCTTAATATTGAGAATAATTAACCTTGCACTCTTCTACAAAACCGGTGATTTCTTTGTCTCTTGATGTCATTAAATCATAGTGGAAAACACATCAAATTTGTTACTTGGCTCAGTTCAGAGGTAACTTCTTGCAATACAGTGGCTTATTCAACTAAGAACAGGGAAATGCAAGCATTTTCATGATCTAACAACCCCTTTTCTATCCCTGGACCTTTCTATGCATTTGATTCTTAAGTTGGGCTCTTCTCTGTATGGGCTTTTGCCTCAAATTTGGACGTTGTAATATCCAGGTCATGAGCTGGAACTAGCTGCTCCCATGCACTGCATCTATGTTGTCTGGGTTTCCCATACTATGTCAACCACCATCCATGTTCACGCTCTTGGAATAAACCATTTTGTACCAATCTCCTGGTCTCCCACATTATTTCTATGCAAATATTTCAGTATAGACAACAAAAAGACTGGAGCAGTGCATGCTCAATGCTCCAAAGAGAAGTGTCCTGAGGAAGCTGGGAGCAAGGCAGGGTTGGCAAGGCTTTCTCTACACATCAGAAAGCCTGTCTGTGTCCAGAGCCAAGGTAGAGGTTAAGTTCTAAACGCCTACAGAGGCTGCCAGGTGACAGTATGCGTTGGCTTTCCTTTTCTTCAAGACCAGTTTGGCCCTTCTAAGGAAGAGTGGAAGTTTCAGTGGCTTGGGCCAATCCTACCTGACATAACCATAAAAGTAGTAGAGGTCATTTATACCTCGACTAAATTAGCAGTAGCACTGATAATGTTGCGCTAAGATCAGGCTGGTAATGAAACCTTACTGAGAACTCTGGGTGCTGCTGCAACATATCTGCAAATAAATGAGCAGAGTTTGTAAAGACTAGGGATTTGCCATTGTTGCATAAGAGGAGAATAATAGTAAATGTAGTATATGATTAGCATGGTGTACCTTATCATAAGTAAGAAGACTTAATTGTAAGTATAATTTGGTTCAAACTAGGATCATTGTTTACAGAAGTAACAGTAAAAAACATTGCACATTGTTTTATGACAGTGGCATGAAATAACTCTAATTGTAGAATATGTTTTATTCATATATTTAGCTTGAGATGCAGATAGGACATTTTTACAATATTTGTAAACACCAAGCAGCCTAAAAAGAGCTCTTGACTGTTAATTTGCAACATTAAAATTGGCAGAAGCAGACAGTTGATTGGAAGGAAATTACATGTACTTCTCCACTGGTGATTTTTGTATGTGTGTTGTTTTTTTTTTTCTTTTAACTCTCTTTTAATAAATGAAAACACTCTTCTAAGACTGAAATGATAAAGACGCCTCCCTGTGGAACCAGAGTATGAAAGTTTACCATCTCCAGATATTTCCAGGTGTGTCAGTTTGTTTGGTTCTTTTTATATTGTGCTTTAGAAATCATATTAATTAAAAATAAGGGCATAAAGTATCAGAATCAATAAAAGACATTGTAGAAATGTAGTACTGGTATGGGCCTCACCAGTTTAATGCATTCTTGTATCTGAGGAGGGGTCTATCAGTCCTATAATGTTCATCACAGCTGGTTTTCTACATTGTTTTGAAACAACTTCTGTGAAAGTTTTGGTTTGTTTTTTTTTTTTTTAGATAGCTGCTCCATCATTTATCTCACTATTTCATTAAGAATTTTTTCTTTTTTTTTATCAGGTTTTCCTCTCCCTCACTAAGTCAAGTGCTTCTTGCTCAGTTTTTTCAGACAGAAAACCCCCACCCTGCTCTTGATTGCATCCTTTCATTTATTCAAAGATTTCTAGCCTGTCCTGTCCTCACCATCTACTTACTAATTAAAGAAAGCCAGTTGTTCCAAGTCTTCCTCAGAACTTACATTTTGTAAATTCACCATTTTTATCTTTTTTTTTTTTTCTGGACTCTCTTTCCCTTTTAAACCACCATGTCTAAAATTAGGCACAGTATTCAAACTCTGACTTCAGCACTGCTAAATAGAGCATAATAATTATCTCCTGTGAGGTGCACAGAACACTCCTGTTAATCCTTTGCAGAATTAAATTTGTCTGGTTTTGGTCTTTTTCATCACCATGTTCAGGTGTGATCCCTAGTTTGTGATTCAATGTAATTATAGATCCCTTTGGGCAAGATCCTCTTGTGTCTGGCTGGCAGATTTCTGGCAAGTCATTAATTAGCAGGTTGTAAGATGTCTCTAGAGTAGGGATCCCACTGTGACCAGGGCATCCATAAGTGTGGAAAAAGAAAGATCCCTTAGCAGATTTGCTGGAAAGCATTTTTTACCTAGTATTGGATTTTCTCTGGGATACCTGTCACATCAAGCAGAAGTTTCTCTCTCTCCCTTTCCTCTATAGTCAACTCAGTTGCTTAACGCTGGCATTGTATTTTTAATGGAATACTTGGTTCTTTTTGTAGCCTTTCTAGTAACCCTATATTCATGTTGCAAGGAAGGCTCTAGAAATTTAACTTCTAAGGGGCACTTTATTAAACCAGTTGATGGTAAAACAGCTCAATAATCATCAGCAGTCAAAAAGGCTACTACAACATCAGCAATGACTAATAGCAGGCTTGGTGCTGTTGTAGTTGTCTGGAGACACCAATATAGCTTGTTTTGCTACATTGGTGCCCGAATGCTGCCCATAACCCTGGTCACCCCATCACAAAAGGGTTTATTAACTAGAAAGGTACTAGGACAAACATGACACTGTACAACGAGACATACAGCCACAGTGTGATCAACAGTGCAGCTGATGCAGCACCTTCTGAGAGCGGCTGGTAGTGGAGGCCAGGAGGTGGGTATGAGTAGTCCGTGTGGGCTCTTGCATTATACCTTCCTAGCTCAGTTATGAGATCAATGAGTATGGAAAATCTGCAGTTTGAGGATGGATTAAATATATTCTCTTGCTTAGAAAAGAGACACCTGAATGGGAATATGATACAGGAATATAAGTTGCAAATGGCATGGAAAAAGTGCAAGGAGAACAGTTGTATAAATTTCGCATAGGAAAGATTTCCAATAATCTTTTCAGGAATATAAATTTAAAACAGTCTGAATGTAATCTGGGGGTTTTTGCCTAACACTTAAGTAAACCATACGTATGCAGTTTACTTGCATAACTAGGATTACGCTTAAGTTTAAGATAACTAGGAAGCTCCTTGTTAAAGGTTGTTGCAGCTGCCCAAATGATGAAGGGATCAAAGATATTAGAGATAGTGGGAGAAAAATCTATTGGAGTTTTAAAGTACAAAAATGTACATAGAGCTGTTTCTCAGCAAATCTGCTGGCAGGTGAGAGGGTTCTCTGTTCTGCCGTGTCACTCATGGTATTTGCAAATGAGCCCTGCTGAAGAAGCTGAGCCTCAGCTCTGACACAGCACAGCTATTTTTGGGCTCCCTATGTCTCAGTCACCTCTGCAGTGACTACCAGCCTGTGTATTTTTAAGGACAGATTGCACACACATGCTGTGTGGGTCACAGCTGGAGGAGGTGATCTGTGCTGCTCCCACACAGCTACCTACAAGCATTTATCAGCTGCTCCAGCTGCCAGTAGTGGCTCAGCTATGTCTTTGCTAAGCCCTTCAAGTAAGGAAGAGGTTGTAATTTTATTCTCCTAGGAGCAGAACCAGGCTTAAAATATGATACTGAGTATGATCCCTGGCTTCTTTCTGATGCCTTGGTGTTGATTTTATGGATGTCACTGACAAATGTTACTCGTTTTTTTATGCTGGGACCCTACAGGTTGCTTGGGAGATGGTAAGCAAAAGGATGCTATCCCATAGCCTTTCTACTCATCTAGGGATGGGTTCCAGTGATGTTCCTTAATTTTTTGAGTTTTTAATTACTACCTGGTGATGAAAACTCATATGAAGAGCTACATCAAACGTGTATGGGCCCTTTACTGTGGGATAAATATTGCTATCAGGTATTAATCAGCAAGATCATAACCTGACCCCTAGCATTGAGCTTGTGTTAAAGAACCATTGGCTTTTATTTCTTTTTTTCTTGTCCACTAATGTCCTGGGCATTTGATTTTCAAAAGGTGCATAAGCTTCTACACCTGGAGATTAAATTGTTTGTATTGGGGATTGGCACTACAGGCTTAGCAACCAGGTTACAGGAACAAAACTGAGCTACGTAGAAGTTAACAACACAAAGGGCCAGGCTAAGTGCCACTGCCAGGGAAAGGCTAGCAACCATTAAAAGCAGGCAAATATTCACCCTGAGTTGCCCTTCTGTGATCATCGAAACCTGCAGCACAAAAACGCATTGAGAGAAATGCCAGAAAAAGCTGTGTCTGTGACATTGTGGTGAAAATCTGTACTCATTTTCACCTGGGAGTGAAACTGAAGCTTTTATCTACTTCCTTCAGTTGCTCACAATCTTGTATTTTTTTTTTTTGAATGGCATTATTCTTCTATGAAGATCGTGGAGGGGAAAAAATAACCACTGAAAACCTATCTGCCTTTGCTTAGCTTTTTAACCTGTTTTTGCCTGCCTATTCTTCCATGAGACTACTACGATGACAGATCCTTCAGTGGTGGATCGCCTCACACAACTGAAACTCAAACTCCTAGAAAAGGTAAGGGAATAACTTTCCAATGGTCACCTTTACTCTGCTTTTTGCTCTTGCATATTTAAGCATTAACATTGTGGTTTAAATAATTACATTTCTACTGAGATGCAAAGAGGATCTGCAGCCAATTGAGAACCTCTTTCTTCGTGCAAGCAGAGGCAGACTGATGTGCAGTGGTGCTACAGTCGCTGTCACTTTTTAAAATAATATCGTGCAAGTTTACATGGACCTACAGTAAATTAAAAATAAGAGTTAAAGTGACTGATCTTATGGGAGATGTAACCAGTTAGCTCAAAACCAGTGTGAGTTGTGACAGGCAAAGTTAGGAGTAAATTTTAGGTAAAGAGGACCTCAGATTGTTTTATGTCTTCTTTTTTGTCTACTTTCACTTAAGGTATGTTGCCTGGTGAAACATGGGCAGACCTTCACTGGAATGCATGAGGTGCCACACTTAATTCCAGTAGCTCTTTGTTTTGACTCCACACACTAATGCACCTAGGGTTCTCCACTCAGCCCTGTTTCTCCACCATCAGCACATCTGACATCCGCTAACGTGGATCTTCTACTTCAGTGTCCTCCAGAAGACACTTAGAGGTGTCTGGAAGGAAAAACAATTTGCCTGGAGATGTGAATGCTGGAAGTGGCATCTGATCTGTCTCCCCAGTGGAGTCTTTTGTTTTAGATACAGCAGCCATTTGAGGGCAAAGCTTCCACCAGTGTGGAGCCACACAGAACCAAGAAAAGAGCCTGTGTATGAGCAAAAGATCTCTAATTTCTGAGCATCAGGGAGTAACAAGGGCCAGCTGCTCCCTAAGGAACAAGGAGTTGAGCACAATAATGCTGTCAGCAGGGCAGGGGCCTGGCTGACCAGCCCCCAAGCAAGCCAAGCAGGTCAGAGCCAGAGATGTTGGCCAGGTTCAACCAAAAGTCTAGATCTACCAGGCAAGCTCATGGTGATGAGGCAGGTCCAAGGCCAACCTGGGAAGTGACTGCAGGTTGGGATGAAGGTTAATAGGATCCCAAACCTATGCCTGTAAAGTAGAATTGGAAATTGTTGAGAACTTTGCTGCCTGACTCATAACCAGTTCTTGTTGTGGTTCTACCAACAGAGACTTGAAAATGAACAGGAGGACCTAGAGAAGATGGAGTCATCTCTCCCAACTGCAAGTAAAAGAGAAGCATTTGTTCTAATTATGGACATGAAAGGGCTTAGTGATATTCTCAGGCATGAGTTCCTCAGCAGGTCACACCAAATGATCACATCTCCTCCCTAAAAGCTGGAAGGGGCCTCTGTGTGCTCACTGGTTGGACATTTGGGCAGTCAGAACTTGCTCTGTCTTGACTTCTGTGACAAGGACATTGTCTGCAGGGCAGGAGGGAGACTCTGAACTTGAGTCAGTGCTGCCCAAGCTCAGCCTGTGTGTATCTAAACCTTTATGCAGCCCTGGGGATTGAAAGTAAGAAAAATACAAATTCCAGTGAAGCTTGTGCAGTAATGTCAGTTTGTATACTAGTCTTGGTCCTAACTAAGCTATTGAATCTTAGCAGCCTTGATGCAAGGAGAACACGCTTGCTATACTGTGCAGCTATCTACATTTTATCTTTTGAATTTATTCAACTGGGTTTTTTTGTTCAGCCAGATGAGCACTGACATAAGAATCACCTCCTGCCCAGGTGTCCTCTGTGGCCTCTCAGCTGAGGATGCTGGTTCAGCTAGAGCAAACTACTGGTGATCCCATTTGTCCTAGCTCCTGCACCTAGGAGGAAGCCCCTGTGCAGTCCAGCTGCATACTTGGCTTTGGTGATCCTGAAAAGGAGTCATTAGGACAGCTGTGTGTTTCTGAGGGATCCAGGCTGGAGGAACACTCCACTACTAATGCTGCTTTGCACCTTTGACCTGCACCTGCTGACCAATGCAGCCTTGTGCAGACAAGAACATGGTTTCCAGTGTGAAAAAAGGGACTCAGCTTATGAAACAAATCGTTATACTGAAAGAGTTGGTCTTGAGGACTGTGTTGATAAAAGCTGGGAAACCATTTTGTCAGGAAGCCATGCATGTGCAATTACATCCTGACTTTGGCTTGGGCAGAGAGGTCAGAAATGCCAACATGTTTATGAAACTTACAAAGTTTAGACAATTTTCTATAAAAGCTACCGAACCAGCTAAAAGTTGATAAATAAAGAAATTTAAAATAACTTGTGTCTTTATCAAACCAGTATGAGATCAGAAATATTTTTTGATTGTACTCTGGGCTCATATTCATTGAGATGATGCACAAATGGTTGTAAACTTCCAGTGCTGTGGCCAAAAATTAAAAATCCCTTTAACAACATACGGCTTCAAAATACGTAGTGATGCTTTTCAGAGCAGATGCCGGGCATGCGTCCAATGTGTGTGAAAATGATCTTGCTTATTTTCATTTCAAGCGAGTTCAAAATCAGCTGTATGCAGGAAGAACTGAAAAGGAAGTTGATTCAGAAGAAAAAGGAGACAGAAAAGTTGACATTCAAAACTGAGTTTGCTTTGATATGTCACAACAAAGTTTTTTTTACACTTTGCACAGTCATCCTCTGCGTGTACAGAGTATATCTAGGAAATTTCAGGCTGAAATAAGTTTCTAAGCCAGGAGGTTAAAAGGGGGCTCTAGAGAGCAATCTGAAAAGTTTATTTTTAGAGAAGGTGCATTGCCTTTGTAGAGCTGGCTGAACAGCTGCATCTGCATGTGGCATAAAGTCATTATCCGTTCATTTATTGGATTTGACAAGAAAAGTAGCCTAAAGCCTTTTATGAAAGAAGTCAAGCTATCTTATAACACATTTTCTAGAGTTAATCTCATAATGTAGGTGCTATAATACCTCTGTCTTTGTGGTTCTTTGAGAAGATAATGGACTTTTCCTCCTTCAGGGAAAAGACAGGAGGATATGCTCCAAAGTGCCCTAAGGCAAAGGAACAATCTGCTGCAGGATCTTAGGGTAAGAGCCAGAGCCCTCTCTGTGGACAGAAGCAACAGAAAGGGCCAAGTTATCTGCACATCCACTGCTGATGTGCATTCGTTTTTATCCTGTCCTTTAATTCTTTGGCTGGGCAGTATTCAGTCCTCTGCTGGTTCAGAGTGTAGAGGCTGGGCCAGCTACTCAGGGAGAGGGGCTGGAGAGCAGTTTGTGTTCCCTTACTACAGCTAATGAAGCTTGAGCCCACTTCAGTTAATTGGTGGGTTGATTCTGTTTGTCCTGAACTGCTGTATAGTAAGTTCTCTGGGGTAATGCCAAAATACAAAGAAGGGATTTTTAATGCCGCCAAAATGACAACAGAAACTGTTACTTATTCCTGGTTTGTGGAAGGTACCAACCATGAATGAAACATTTTCCCAGACTTTTAGCAGTTTATTCTTCAATGTTCTACCATTCCTTTTTGCTTGTGCTGAAAACTGTATGGCTTTGAGATATGTGTGGGAAGAAAAACTGTCTTTATACTTGTGTGGGCACTGGTTGAGCGCTTCCCTTCATGCAGCAGTCACTTGTGGTCTGCCTGTCAGACAGAGCAGTGCTGGACGTTTCTGCAGCAGTGTTTTGGTGACCAAGGCTGCGCCCTGCTGCGGGCTCCCAAGGGCATCCAGAGACCATAATGATACTGCCTGCCTTTATATGACCAGGTTTTCTTTAAGAAGATACTTGATTTTGCAGGAGCAGCACCTTCTGGAAGAGCTTTCACAGCCCCCTGCACCAGCTGGAGGATACTGTCATAACCACCTAGCTGCCCCCTTGCACATCTACCAGATACCTTTTCCAGCTCCCCAAGCAGAGCCACCAAGGATTATCCAGCAGATGGTAAGGATCCTCTCTCCCAGGAAGCACCACTAGCACTGTGCCAGTCTGAGACAGCAACCACTTGGGAGCTGTATGGAAACACTTATCCCACCAAAAGGGCAGATTCGCCTCTTGCTGTTATATCGGACCCCTAGAGCCCTAGGTAAAATCTAAGGGAAATCATCTTACATATAAGGCACAAAATTAACAGTATGAATGGTTTACCATAGGAACGAGGTAGCAAGAGGAGTGGGAGGATTGCCCACGCTCTGGCCTGGCCGCTCAGCCAGTTTCCAATGCAGATCACTGTCTGCTCTACAGCCCCCAACCTCAACAGCTTCTCCACAAGGATCTCATGGAAGACTATGTCCAAAGCCTTACTGAAGACCAGGCAGATGATACCCACTGCACTCCCTTCCCAAAGATGAGGGAGCTGGCCAAAACTAACCCTGACTTCTCCAATTTCCTTTCTCTTTCAGATGCTGCCTCAGCCTGCCACCATCATCCAGCAGTTACCTCACCTGTCCCCTCTGATCACACAGATCCCCCCTGCCCAGCCTTTTGTAGCCCCCCGCTCTGGAAGCATTAAAGAAGGTAATCTAGCAGCCAGATCCCATCACCAGGCCTGGAGAGGGCAAGCGAGGTGCCATGGCAAGTGGAAGGGGGCACAGGACAAGCAAGCTAGTTAGTGACATGCTGTTTCATGACTGGGCTGCTGCTGGAGCTGTGGGAATTGCACTCCATAAATGGACTAGATTCATTCATTCATTCATTTCTGAGAGGCTTTCAGACAAACCCTTGTCGCTAAAACAAAAGAAAAAGGAACTACAAACTCACCAAAGTGAGATTAAGCTGCTGGGGAAGCTTGGGAAAACAAAACAGTTCAACCTAATAGGACTGAGTAATCTTAACTGGGTCAAACTCATGTGCACAGATGATTCCAAAATTATCAAACAGGCTTCTAAAATATGTTTTTATTCTTTTGTTCCCTCTTAAACTGCTGTTCAATCTCCTCAGAACAGTACAGGCTTTTATTATGCCCCATGTTTGGAAACAAGACAGAACATCTGAAAGTGCTGTTCCAAATATAGTGCAATGCCAATAAAAAGAGTTTGTTTCTAAACGTAGGTGTATGCTACTGTAAAATAATACATGAACAGAACCTGGGCTGACTTCCCTGGCTCAACCTTCAGCCAAAGGTTTCTTCATCCCACAGAGAAATCCTCAGTCATGAAACTGCTATATTTCCTAGCTCTTTCTTCATCTGAGTGTCTGGATGTTTTGAATCAGTTTATTTTCATAAACAAAATAGCCCCAATTCATGCATGACTTTTCTGAAGCTGACAGGTGTAAACTACTTTTGGTATGACCAGTTAAAAAAAAAAACAAAACAGGAGAGTTGCCTTCATTATTTTTTTCTCCTTTTTTTTTCTCCCCTCTCCCTCCTTCCTTCCCCCCAAGCAAATTAGTTACACTGGACAGGTCCTTTGTGATTAGGACGCAGAGGTCATGGTAAGCAGATTTGGTGCACATGCAGTGGACTCTCAAGGTGGCACTGCAGTATCACATAAAGTTGAGGAAACCTCTCACATGGAAGGCAATGATCTTGAGCTGAAGCAATGGACAGCACTGTAAGGAGCTGGTCCATGCTGTAGTAAGTGAGAGAGCTCTAGTGCTCAGTCCTTCTCCAGTCTGCCAGTCGGCATAGCCAGAGGGGTGGGTTTGTAGGGGAACTAACAGATAGAAGATGCTTAACAGCAGCTTTCTTGTAGAAGGTGGGAGAAACAGAAGAGCTGGTCTAAACAGCACTGTCTGGCCAAAGAATGCTAATATTCTTCATGTGTCCCTTTCAGCTATTTTGTTTTGGTTGCAGCAACCAGTTTGTGTGCTGGAGGGCACTTCTTACCAAGATGCCTCTGCTGCTTGTCAGTTGCTGATAAAGCCCTTACTTTCTTCCTTGGGGTGACCTCTTCCCAGATATGGTAGAGATGATGCTGATGCAAAATGCTCAGATGCACCAGATCATCATGCAGAATATGATGCTGAAGGCTTTGCCACCAATGTCACTCACACAGCCTGCTGGACCCAGCTCTCCCCTGCTTCAGCACGCACCGCAGGTAACGACACTGGAGTCTGAAGGGCATCATTGCTCACACAAGGCAATGGTTGATCTCCTTGGGAAGGTGCAGGGCCTGGACAAAACATGCAGAAAGTCTGGGATGTTTAACAGCTGTGCGCATCTTCAAACTCACTGCACTAGAAGATGGTTACTGAGCAGAGTACTACCTCCCTCTTTACCATGATGAGCACTTTGACAGGACTCAATGGAAGTAGAAACTGGATTCACTCCAGCTCTGAAAATTATCTGGGCTGTACAGCCAAACCACTAACAGACTATGCGTGGAAGAGATCTACACTGGGTATCTGCTGCTGCAGGTCCACTTGCTGCAAACAGCAGGGCAATATTTATGTTACAAATCCTGTAATTGGTAAAACTTGACCTGGCAGGTTCAAATGAGCTAGAGCTGAAGCACAGATTTCATGATTGTACATTGAGCCCCGCTGCTCTAGTTCCTATCTTACTGAAAATCAATGGCTACTGAGCTCTGAAAGGAGAGATCTTAAAGATATTTTGGTGTGTAGATCCCTACAGGGATTTTTCCAAAATGCCTTATCGGTGCCTGGTAAGAGGCATGTAATTTTGACCATATCCTTAGATGCCCAATTCCCAAGCTATTTTTAACAAGGTTATATACCTCCTTAGAGTTCTTAAGTGCTTTGGAAAAATTTATTTCTAGTCTCTAATCTGTAGCATTTATTAACTGAGAAGCAAAGATATTTGATCTTTGGGGAGGAGAGGATGTCCCCGTGTTGCAAAAACTTCCCCTATACTTTTCCTGCCCCTCCATTTTCAGGCTAACTATGTCTTTTCCCTGTGCTGTAAGAAAGATTTGTGTTCTTTTTCTCAGATGTTAAGGTTGTCAGCTGCTGAGAAAGTAACTCCCACACTTCTGCAGTCCTTGCCCAGCTTACTTGCACCTTTCCCACATGCTATTTGCAAAAGCAACAGGTAGCTTGAAAGGCCCCAAGCCCTAGGTTTAACAGAGGGATAGGAAATGTGATCCTCCTCCATAGCCCATCCCATGGCCTGGAGGAAGCTGACAGCTTTTGGCACCTGTTGAGACCAAATGTCTGCCCCGGACAGAGAGCCTCCAACAGCAGCTGCTAGCTCTCATGTTTTGGAGCACAGAAGTCCCAGGACATCACCGGCGGTGCAGAGGGGCCCACTGGCTTCATCAGCCATGGTTCTGGTGCAGACTTGCTGTGGAAATGGCAGGCAGTGCTGGCTCTTCCTCATGTCAGAGCTGTGCCAAGCGTTGCCTTGCACAGAAGTCCTTTTCTATTTTCCTTTAAACTTTGCGGTTTCTGGTTTTGAATACTCTTTCTCCCTTGCTGTGTGGGAGATGGTGGTGCTGGGAGAGCCAGCAGACTCATCTGCAGCTTTTTGTGGAGGACCCCTCATCTAAGGGAAGATGGCAGAGGAACAGCATGCAGCCCCTAGGTCCCCACCTTCCTCCCCAGGCCATCCTGTCACTGTGCATTTCCCTGAAGTAGACCAGTGGAATAGAATCATAGAATCATAGAATCATAGAATGGTTTAGGTTGGAAAGGACCTTGAAGATCATCGAGTTCCAACCCCCCTGCCATAGGCAGGGACACCTCCCACTAGAACAGGTTGCCCAAGGCCACGTCCAGCCTGGCCTTGAACACCTCCAGGGATGGGGACTCAACAACCTCTCTGGGCAACCTGTTCCAGTGCCTCACCACCCTCAAAGTGAAAAACTTCTTCCTAATGTTCAATCTAAACCTGCCCTCTTCCAGTTTGAAGCCATTCCCCCTTGTCCTGTCACTACATGCCCTAGTAAAAAGTCCTTCCCCAGCTCTCCTGTAGGCCCCCTTTAGGTACTGGAAGGCCGCAATAAGATCTCCCCGGAGCCTTCTCTTCTCCAGGCTGAACAGCCCCAACTCCTTCAGCCTCTCCTCATAGGAGAGGTGCTCCAGCCCTCGGATCATCCTCGTGGCCCTCCTCTGGACACGCTCCAACAGGTCCATGTCCTTCTTGTGTTGGGGACTCCAGAGCTGGACGCAGTACTCCAGGTGGGGTCTCACGAGAGTGGAGTAGAGGGGCAGAATCACCTCCCTCGCCCTGCTGTCCACACTTCTTTTGATGCAGCCCAGGATGCGGTTGGCCTTCTGGGCTGCGATCGCACATTGCTGGCTCATGTTGAGCTTCTCGTCGATCAGCACACCCAGGTCCTTCTCCTCAGTGCTGCTCTCCAGCCATTCCCCGCCCAACCTGTAATTGTGCTTGTGTTGAATAAATCAGGGGGAGTGGGATCTGAGTGCCTCTGAATATCAGGTGAAATCTGAAATCACTGAGTGTTTGTTGGACTTTGTGTCGGAGCCTCTAAAACCCATCTCCAGACAAATGCTGAAGGACTTCCTTTACCAAAGGGTGGCCAAGTGGGAACCCAGCCCCTGACCCACAGACCCTTCCCATGGGGGCACAGGTTTCACAAATTGCCCTTTGTCTCTCTCCAACAAGGACCTGCAGTTTGCTGCTCCCCTGGCTGTGAAAGCAGACAGACCCAGGCCATCTGCGGTGCACCACCACCACCACTACCCTCCCACAGGGCTGCTCCCAGTGCCCTACGGGGGCTTCCTGTCCACATCCACGGCAGATCACTGGACCAGCAGCATGCCTACATAGGTAAACAGGCAGCCACAGTGTAAACTTTTAGCTCTTTCTTCCTGTACAGGTGGGGTAGCAAGTTGACCAGACAATCCCATGCCTTCGTGGTTCTTTGCTGCGGCCAGTTCTGCCTTTAACACAACAATGGGATTGAGGTGGGATAAGTGATGATTTGATACACTCAATCTTATAACTTGAGCAATTAACTCTTGCTTACTGTGAAATAAATGTGAGGATCAGACAAGGTCTGCAGATGATACCAAGCTATGTCCCTGCCACACAGAGCCACCACTCAAGAAATGCTGCATGGCTCTGCTCTGCAGTGATTGTTACCCTGGGTTTTGGGTCTCTCTGTGAACCTGGCAGACACCTGCTAAATAAGGGCTGTGTGTGTTTTACATTCAGGCTAAGGTTCCCAGTAGGATTTATATTCTTAAAACACTGCTGAGACATTCGCTAATCAGAAATTCCTGGGAAAAAAGCCTCAACCACTTGCTAAGGAAAATAGTACAAAGGGAGACCAGTGCTCATAAATAAAGCTGAGCCTTTGTGATAAGCCTGTGCTTGCAGCTGGGGTGTTTTTTCAAGTGCGGAAATGGATGGACTTCTTCCTACGCTGCCCCCAGGTCTGAAGAACCCTCCAGCCCTTAGCAGAGGTCAGCAGCCGGCTCCTCCAGGGGATCACTTGGTTGTGCCTTCCCTGCTATCTCTGAGCCTGGTTGACTTTCAAGGCATGAGCAGATCACACGTGGGACTAGTGTTCGAACTAGTCTGCTCATGTGAATGCCAGTGGCAGAAGGGACTGTGGGCAGGGATCTGAGCCAAGAGAGAGCAGTGGTTTGGTGAGTATGTCAGGAGGGGACAGCAAGGAACCAGACATGGAAGCAGTGGTGCTAGAATGTTCTTACATGCCAAGGCTGGTAAAGAAATGCATATCGCTAGAGTGTGGTGGACTAGAACAGGGGACTTTGGGATGCGGACTCACTGTTGCATTGGTCAGAACACAGCTTTTATCTGTGTGCTATGGCTCTTTCAAAGCCTTAGTGAACAGAGGGACAGGATTGGAGGCAGCTGCATCCTCATGCATGGGCAACCTGCTGGCAGGGGTATCTATATGGCCCTCTTTAGCATGGGATTTGAACAGATTATTTACCTAATGGGATTATAAAGGATAAACATTTCCACCCTTTTCACTTTTACATGGGTTTGTAATCTTTACTGGTAAAGATCTCTTGCCTTCTTCCAGAATCAGTGCAATTAGCTGTTTGCAAAATTGGCAAAGGAAGATCTTGTCACAGCTTTTAAGCTGTCTTCTTCCTCCTCTTCAGATATCTTCCACCATTAATTATGAGATCTGACACATCTACACTGTCCTTTTGCAGCTGCAGAAAGCATGTACTGTTGCCTATTACCAAACAGAAGCCATTTTTCTTGTTGCAGGTGGCCCACATACTGACAGTACATGTTCCTCTGCAAGTGGACCATAGCATTGCTGAGCTCAACCTGTATTTGAACAGTTCCTAAATAATCTATCTGATCAACAGCCTAATGTCTGTATGACTGCACACTATTGGTAGAAGAAGTGACCGGGAGAAAGACTGCCGATGTTCAGAACAAATGTACCATGCACCTGTGGCCTGCTCATCCATTTCTGCTAGTTCAGTTGTTTCCTCTCATCTTCCAAGCCCAGACCAGCCACACACAATCACCACGTTTTTTCCCCTCTCCTCACAGAACTAAGATAACCCATGCCTAAGTGTCTTGCAGGCTTGGCAGCCCACTGCAGCTCCAGGGCATGAAATCATCTTAATACCAGTGTTATGTAAGCCCTTGCAAATCAGTATGACCCAGCCCCACGGCTGAGTCCCCTTCATGTGCAAATTGAGGAAATACCCCTTGCAAAGGGGCTGCTGCCCTCCTGAGGACGATAAAGGAAAGTAACCCAGGATGCCTGAATGAGGGTTTAGTCACCAAACTTCCTCAGTCTGAAGTGTTCCTCCCTCAGTGTTTTTGGTTTTACTCCCTCACAGATATACTTGTCCTACAATAATTACCTATGTGGGGAGCTAAAGATGAGCAGGAATGATCCAAATGCAAGTTACCAGCATAGCAGGGCAAAATCCTGGCACTGGCTTTTCCTGAAGACCAGCAGTCTGCCCTACTTGTGTGAGTTGCCTTTATGTGCTATTTGGACAAGTAATTCTCATTGGAGAAGAACAGAAAGAAATCTGCTTCTGCAGTCATTGCGTTTGAAGGTTGACGTGCAATCCTGTGATGTACTGCAGTCCACATTTTCTGCCCCAGGAGGGCTCTGACTCTCAGTCTCTCCCAAATCTCACATTTATAAGGCTACCCAGTTTTATTCTCAAAGAGCTATAAGAAGGTGACTTAAGCAGCCTGTGTATATATGTTTCATTTTTTGTCAACTTTTCCCTCATGTAATCAGGGTTTAGACTTGATTTAAAAAAAATAATAAAATCCTGAGGTTCTTCCTTAGATATTGGCATGTGTTTTTCTTCAGCAACATAAATTAAATTCTTTGCTTTTCCCACTAATTTTCAGAGGGCAGGCCTTAAGCTGAGCCCATGCTATCCTGTTCTTTTTCTTTTCATTTAGGACTCCTCGGAAGGCTCGCTCAAAGTTTTAATCAAGTGATACTTTTTAATTCTCTGAGCAGCCTGTTTGTGTTTAATACAGAAAGATAAACAATTAATTAGTAGCACTTTCTCAATGTCTTCCCACCTTCTCCTGTTTTTTAGTGGAGGACATCTTTACGTTGGTTTTGCCTGCTGCAGTTTGTGAGTGAAGCTGATGAAGATAGTCCAGAGACCTAAATTTTGTTTGGAATGGTTACCCAGAAGAAAAGATATTGCACGGGGCACAGATAGTCCCTGATAGGCAAAGTTTAGTCTGGTTTGCCAAGAACTATTTTCAGTAGCTAAGGAGATAGGCATGGCAGGAAGAAAGTGATAGGTATCATCTTGGAATAAAAAACTTTCAAACTGTGGCCCATTTACCACACCACATAGCACTGCTCACTGACAGGTTGGGAGCTTCCCCGCATGTCTGTGCCTCCTGCTGCCAGAGCAGGTACACGGATCATGGCTGAGACTGCTTGTGCAGAAAGCAGTACTATAAGACCAGCTTTAGTTACACGATTGTATGCTGTGTTATCCACAGGAGTCCATGAATTAATTGACATACCTTAAAGTGCTGCTATCAAATTGGTAAGCCAGGGTGGTGGAGTAATCTGTAAAGCCTACTGGACAAGCACGCAAAGGGTGCTGTGCGTGATGTTTCCAAATAATAACTGCCACTGCTGGAAGCTAATGGCATGCTGTCTGTGCTCTGAAAACAATGAGTAATTTATTTACTACATAAAACTTACCTTGTTCTTTGCCCTCTCTGCTCTGTTTTCTTTGCTGTGTGTGAGTCAATCAGATAGCATGGATCAATTCACTGCTGAGTAGATCAGAGAAACCTGATGGAGGGTCTTCAGTGGAGTTTCATTTGGATGCAGTGCCAGGGCCCACAGGGAACTAATAGGCTTTAACAACCCCAACCAGCCCCACTTGGGACACCTGCCCTCCCCAAGGCCAGCAGTTCCATTTAAGCTTGCACGTGGGACTGCTTGTGGGTCCTGTTGACCCTGTCTTTCATGTTCTCTCCTTGCATGGTACTGCAGGTTGGGACTGTGGCATGGTGTGGCCTCGCTCCCTGTCCCCTTGGGAGCAGCTGGCCCTTGCTACACCAGGAACTGGGACATGCAAAGGAGAACGGCGCTGTGCTTGTGCGGGGATTTGGTCTTGCTCCTTTGAGATAAATCTGCTGTCTTGGGCTGTGCATTGTAGGTTTAGTAATAAATGGTTGTTAGTGTATGTTAATGTACGTGTTCTTACTGTCTGCTGTTTAATTATTGTGTGTAGCCTGTAATTGGCTCCTCACTTTTAAAAGCTTACTGTGTGCAGGATTGGCTCAGCAGAGCACATGCTCCTGAGGGTGGGCATATGAAATAGTGCATGCAGAGATGTCTCCTCCCAGCCTCATCCAAGTCCCGGAAATCTTCTGCAGATTAAGCATGGACCCTCTGCTCAGCATCACACTCCAAAACGTTTGAGCCACACATAGTTTCCTTGGGTGAAAGTTGTCCTCACAGATGGGGTCAGGCCCCTGGGCAAGCAGGGTGGCTCACATCCCACCCTCAGGAGAGTGCTCCAGGAGTTACTCCGCATCGTCCCACTGGTGCCTCTGCAGTTGCAGCCCAGCAAAGCACCAGCAAAAGCTCAGCAGATGCAAGTTCTCCTCCTGCTCTGTGCGTGTTTTTCATTAGGGGGTCCTCGAAGGCTGCAGAATTGCTTTACAATTTTCAAAAGAGGCCTTTTAATAAGGCCTGACTGAACAATGCCACATTTACATCTCTTCACCTAAGGTTCAATGTGACTGGCCACACGGCCAGGCTGATTCACCAACAGTCTCTGGGCTGGGAGTTAAAATTTAACATGAACCAGGGAAGAAGAACCCAGGCATGAATCTGCCGCCCATGTCCTTGCCCTTCTCCTCCCTGCTGGTGAGAGCAGTGCAGCAGGACAAAGAGTGGGGAAGCAGCAGTAAGAGCCTGTGACCTGGAGGCTGCCCCAGTGATGGAGTCTGGTGACCCACAGGGAAAAAGAGTCGCTGTTGTTGGCGGTGGTCTGGTAGGAAATGCAATTTGGCTGCTATGTGATTGCATTTGCCAGTGCTGTAAAAGCATTGCTTGGATGTGGGGTGAATGTTTTTCTTAAAATCATTCCTCCTTTAGATGACGGGGTGTTATGGAGGACTTGGTTAAGTTCCCACTGTGGAAGGCAGCAAGGGTCATTTGAACAGCTAGGACTTTGTAGGAGGAGGATGACTCTTTCCCTTGAAGGTAAGCTTTGCTGCTGAGATATCCCAGAGATGCAACACATCTAACTCTAAGGAGCAGCATGGAGCATTGCAGCACCTAAATCTCTCTTTTGATATTTTGGCCATTAGCTTAATGGTTCCTGTGCTGCTGGAAAAGGTGATGACATAAGAGTCTGTAGTTCTGACAGTGATTAATAATGGAATTTAAACACAAAAAAGACAGCCATGCATTTAAATAACAAACGGGACATAGGTGTGCTGTCCTTTTTAACGTAACATCTTGCTTTTGCACAGATCTGACTTCCCCTCATGTGTTCACAAGGGAATGCTGCAATACCCCGAATTCTATCAAGGAAGACAAATATAGTTCAGAGAGGAGCAGGGAGCTTGCCTGTACCAGCTCCTTGTAGGTAACATAGAACACTGAGGGATTAGCTGAAGGGAATTAGCCCTGCTGCAATTAATGCATGTAAACAAGCCCTGAACTTCGTATGACTTTATACAATGAGTTTTAGTGGGTGAATTTTGTTTTGGAGGCTCTGCAGGCACACCAAGGGTGCCAGAAGACTTCTCTCCAGGAAGAAGTCCTCTAAGTTTCTTGATCAAAGGGTCTTCCTGTATACGCTGAGCTGCATCCCCTAACTGCTGCTTTCCCTTGATACATCTCAGTAGTGATCTGTGATATAGCTACCACATAGCTACTAAACACTTCATGCACCATTCATGATCCTTCTCTTGTAGGTGGGTGCATTAAATGCCTGTTTCTTTGCTAGACGAGGTTTCCATGTTGATGTTTATGAAGCCAGAGAAGGTAAGTTCAGCCTGATCATTACTGCTTTATTGTTTCTGTCCCTTTACTGATAACAGTTCTTGAAGAAGCAAAAGAGGAACTGTGTGAGCTCACTGAAACTGCAGAAAGAAAATGAAATCTGGAAGTGTGACACTTTGGGGATATTCTTTTCACTCTTCCCTTTAGCTCCTGTGTTGGTGGAGAGCATTTATTTGAAATACGTTGTCTTGTGTGGAGGGAACCCACCCTTCAGCTACTAAAATGATGCCCTTTTTTATGCACTTGGCTTAAATATTGATTGAAATCATCACCTTTGAAAATTTGTCTCTCTCTGCGTAAAGAATTATAGCACAGTGCTGTTGAAGCTGGGTCAGAAGTTTGGAAGCAATGACTGTTGTTAATGTTGCAGCGACTCTGTTAGGATTAAAAGCATTGACTTGTCTGGTAACCGCTGCCATCGGTGGTGAGGAGGGCTGGTGGCAAGAGAGGCAGAAGGAGAGATGGAGTGCTTTCAGGAAGCCTCCAGCTCTACAGGGCACCGCAGCAGAGAAATGATGGTTCGGAGCCCAGGTGCTGGCTGAAAGGGAGAGAAATCATCTGCCTTCAGTGTCTATCAGCTGACAGACAAGTAAAACCTGGGCAGAGATAGCAAGCCAAGCGGCAGATAAGAATGACACCATGGCAGGTGAAACTTAACTCGAACATGCTGTGAAAGGAAGGAGAAGCCCTGAGTGACACATGGTCTCTGTGATAATTCTTACTGCTTGGGCAGACGTTGAGATGGACAGTTCTGCTGCACGGTTCCCAACTGCACCCATCCCGAGTCCTGCACACAGCTCTGGGTCCCCACTGCAGAAACAGGGGTCACAGCAGCCAGCCCCAAGCAATGCCAGCAGGCTGCAGGCCTTAAGTAAGAGCAAATGGCTTTTCACTGTGGTTTAACTGTTAAACTCTTTGCCGGATGTTGTATATGCTAGAAATTTCACAGGTTCGAATAGCCTCTGGTTACTCGTACTTGCCTTTTGAGTCAGATGGATTTTACCACTTTGCTCCAGTTTGCATCCCAACTGGGATGAGGTGCCACACGCGCTGGCCGGACAACCTGAGAAGCCTGAGTGAGGCCATTCAAAGGAGAAACAGACCAGCACTAAGACATTTCCATCTGAAGTGATGGAGAAGGTGACCTGCCAGTGTCCCAAAAAGCATCAGTCTGGGTCTCAGCAAAAGCTGACAGGCATTCATCGCTTGGCTCTCTCTGCTTACAGGGGAAATGGCTCTTAGTGGTAACATGCCCTCTGGCACCATGGGCAGCTGTCAGGATCTGGCATTCCCTTTGCAGCACTTGGCTGCAGCTGCTTCTTCCAGGCTAGAACTGGCACAGAGGAAGCCACCCTCGAAGCTGCTCAGCTGACTTCCCAACAGCTGAACCCTCTGATACCTGCCCTTTCTGCATGCAGAGTAGGGGGACAGGAATTCCCCACTGTCCTGCCTGCAGTTGCTACAGGGATTTTGGGAGAGGCCGCCCACACCAAGTTGTGGTATTGATGTCTGCATAACCAGCTGCTCTTTCCTCACAGACATCCGGGTGGCCAGCTTTGCCCGTGGCAGGAGCATTAATTTGGCCCTGTCCCACAGAGGACGCCAAGCCCTCCGAGCTGTGGGGATGGAAGAACAGGTACCCTGGCAGCTTCTCTCAGTGATGGGGTCTCTGGTTAAAATGCTGTTGACTCCAGCTGGTGATGGACAGGCTCTTTACTGAGCCCCAAGCACACAGGGGCCACTGCAGTGGTAGCTGTGCTTTCGTGAGGGTGGGGGTATGGAGGTAGACCTCTCCCACTGCATGCCTGCAGCCTGACTCTCCACTGCTTCATGGCACAGCCACCAATGGAGATCTCCCCAGCCTCAGTGTAGCACCCAACCCTGGGCAGCTGGGGTCTGCTCATGGCAGATGGTGCTTCCCTGAGAGACCAACACTCAGGCAACACCTTCCAGTGTTTACCTCCCTGCTGTGCTCTCCTCCCTTCTGGAGGGTGAGGGGAAACGTGGCAGGAGTAGGTGGACTCCCAAAAGAGCTGGAGTACCAGCAGGATGTTGTAAAGGGGTCTGGTTTCCCCACTGGCATGCCCAGATTTGTATTTTCCCACAAAACCTTAAGCTTTAGGCTGATCCCTGAAATCTATGCACACCAACTTCTGCACTTCTGTTAGTGGTGGGTTCTCCCGGCCCCTGGCTCCCTGCAGAGAAGGACCCCAGGCTTCGACAGGTCGTATCCCAGTACCAGGATGTAATCTGACTGTCATCCCCTTCCCAGTCCTGCACCTTGCAGCTTTTCATGTCCCTTCTCTCAAAAAATATTTTTGCACTGATTTTTATGAGAATGAGCTTGTAAGTAATCCCAGTAAAATGTAGTGACTTGTCATTAACAGCCCTGTAAAATTCTCCCCAGTAACTTGGATAGCCACATGAAAATGTATGAGCAGAGAGCATCTGATTCTGCTTGGAATGCAGTGCATGGGGGAATGGTGTTTGGTAGCTTGTGCCTTGCCCCTCGGCAACTCAGTTTTGTCCAGAACCCTGGGTTATGTTCCCTTCCATTTCAGATTGTGTCCAAAGGCATTCCCATGCGGGCAAGGAGGATACATATGCCTTCGGGGAAGAAGTACTCTATCCCCTATGGGAAGAAGAATCAGGTACTGGTCTCATGCTGCCACTCAGAGATGCTTTGCAGAGCATGAGGGGTCTTTGATGGCATTAGCAGCTCTGTGTGGTGGATAACCCGGGGCTCACGCTCTTAGAAAGGATGCTGTGAGCGTGAAGGGGATTGCATGACCCCCTGACTTCAGCGAGGCTGTTTGGAGAGGGTGGTGTTTCTCATCTGGCCATGCAGAGCATCTCTCAGCAATGCCTCCTGAACCCCATGTTTGTTTGCCTTGCAGTATATTCTTTCTGTGGACAGAGCAAACTTAAACAGAGAGCTACTAACAGGTAGGTTGCCAGGTCTGTTTGCAAACACTTTTACAACCTATTTAGTGAGGATTTAGGGTTTACCCCATGAATAGGACACTTTGGGCCCCAGGCTCTCTTTGCCTGTGGCTTTTGCATAACCTGGCTCTCAGAAAGTGCAAATATGAACTAGTTTTGTTTTTAAGAGGAAAATCTGTGCTGTTTCACTGCTGCTTGTCTGACACAAAAGGATATTCAAACAAGTCCCCCCAAGACCTTTCTGCATGTACAGAAATCCCTGAGGAGCAACTCATGGGGGCTGCCTCAGCACCCTGGCTCGTGGCACTGGCGTGCGCTCCCAGAACTTCACCAGCCAAAGCAGGAGACATCTTATTAGCCTTGCCATGGTTCATGGCATTTTCTTCAACCCCTGATTGTATAGAGACAAATAGAAATTGGAGCACTGTGGCAAAGTGTGTAATCAGGCCAAGCCAAATTTCCCCAAATTTCCCACTGATTACAGGCACCACATCCCATCCTGAAATACAATGTAGTGATGGTGGAAAAAGGTCAATGATTCATGTCATTGAGGGGAAGAAAGAAATGTTTGGAGGATTACCTGCACTTTTTACATAATTTTCACCACAGTTGACCAAACGCAGTCCTAGCGTGCCCTGCCCGCTGACTATCACTCAACACAGCAATATTATTTGCTGTAATGGCAAAAGTCCCTATAATTTAGGGATCCCTTGGACGTATTTTTGGGGTCAAAGTACAAGCCCCTACATTTAGTTGTCTTGTCTTTTCACAGCTGCTGAGAAGTACTCCAACACTAAACTGTACTTTGAACACAAGCTCCTGGGCTGTAATGCAGAGTTGGGGACATTAACCATAAAAAGGTAATCCCTGTGTAAGTCTGGGGTCAAGTGTTATGTTCAGTTAGTTTCTGCTTAATCATTCATAAAACATCAAACAATTGAGCAATCTCAGTTTGAAACTAGCATGTTATTCCTGAGCGGGCAAAACTTGGTGTCGGCTTTGGAAAGGAGAGACATCAAAGCAGGCTGAAAAAGATTTAAGCAACTCTCTAACCCCCCAGCAGCCTGGCAGTAGGCGAGACACACTTGCTGTCCTGTACAGGAAATAAACATGCCAGTCTCCATAGTGCTGTTTTTCAGGGACAGATTGCTCCAGGAAGGGCAGCTATTGACATTGTTTCATAGTTGTGTTAAGTTCTGGTCATGCTACCCATCCACCTGAGCATGCAGGCTCTGCAAAATAGCAGCATTATTCCAACAGTGCCTGTTGCATTCTTGGGTAGATCTGGCAGAGTTATGTTTTTGATAACCTACAGGATAATTATCTTAATGCTGAGCTTCCCAGTCAGTGAAAGCCAGTCTTCCCTCACCCTAGAATTAGTAACATTGGAGGTGACACTGGCATTTTGCAGAAGGCAGATCCACTGTGCCCAGCTGTGCTGAGCTAGCCTGGAGTTACAGCAGGATTGATCCAAGGGACTCTCTTGCTTTCAGATCTGACCAACAGCCATTGGAAGTCACCTATGATCTTATTGTGGGATGTGATGGAGCCTTCTCAACAGTCAGAAAGCAGTTCATGAGGCAAACACGCTTTAACTACAGTCAGGAGTACATTCCTCATGGCTACATGGAGCTGACCATTCCTCCCAAGGATGGAGACGTAAGTGTGCCTGTCCTGGGGGCTGCTACCACTTTTGTAGATGGGACACCCTGCTCCCCTCTCATGGTGGTTCTGCTACAGCAGCTCTGGAGAAACTAATTTATTGCCTGGGGCTCAGCCAAGGAATTAAAACATTCCTTGGAGAAGGTAGGCATCTCTTCCTGTGGTGGTGCCAATGTCTTGGTACCTAGCTGCAAAAGTCCTAGAGAGTAGTGGGATTAACTATAGCTCTGAGAGGTCCTGGGGATATGGGAATATATCTGTGAGGACATCAGTGATTGCAAACCAGCAGATTTTTGCCCATCTTTCCTACCCTTTCTTCTTGCCCTGTGTCTCCCTGAAGCAGCAGGTACCATAAAAGGGGGCCTGTGGTCATTGTGTCTTCTCACGGTACAAAGGATGGGAACTGGTGTGCTGGTGTGGAGGGGAAGCAGAGGGTGGGCTGGGGAAGCTGAGCAGGGCAGGTCAGGGACACAAGGCGATTTTCCTTCTCTTTCAGTTTGCCATGGAACCAAACTACCTCCATATCTGGCCAAGAAACACCTTCATGATGATTGCACTGCCAAACATGGTAATAACCCATGGCCACGCTCCCTTGGGGCATGGGATGGAGCTTGTGGGGATGAACTGGCTGTGGTGGCAGGGGCTGGGAGGGCCGGAAATGTGCCAGGTGTCCTACAGCCTGGAGGGGAGAGCAGGGCAGGACCCCTCGAGCCAGCCCTGCCTCACAGCGCTGAGCAGGTACCTGTGCCACTTCTCTCTGTGCACACATCTGAGCCCACCCAAGCCCCCTGAAAACCAGCTCTTTGCAACTGGATGTTATAAATTAAATATGGGAGTACCAGGGCAGCGTGCCAGGCCCATGCTAGCAGATCACATGCTGCCCATTTCTGCCTCCCCCCTGCCTGCCCCCAGTGTGTGCAAGCCCACCGTGGGTAACAGGGTGGCTGGGTGCTTGTACACACTGCACAGGCGGGTTGCTATGATTGCTGGGTGACAGGCTGGGCACTGAGCTGCTGCGCCAGGTGCTCTCTGTGGCTTTTTTCTGACCTTCCTCCCCGGCTAACAGGACAAATCCTTCACCTGCACACTCTTCATGCCCTTTGACGAATTTAAGAAGCTCACGACAGGCGAGCAAGTGCTGGGTTTTTTCCAGACCCACTTCCCAGATGCCATCCCTCTCATCGGAGAGTAAGTGTTCCCATCTTCCCCTCTTGCTTACCAATGCAATGCTGCAAAGCCAGGGTTCCCACCCATCCCCACCCAGCCTCAGGTTCCTGGTGATGGAGATTCCACTGAAGCTGGTGGGCCAAGTGGTTGTGAACGCTGCTGGGGTGGATCCCCATGGCCTGTTGGTCTGAAGGAGGGAGAGTGACCAGACCAAGCTCCACATTGCATCCACGCTGGAATAGCAGGCTCAGCAGTGGAATGCAGCCCTATCCCATTACAGTTTCTGATGGAGTCACATTGAAGCACTGCTCTGTCCCTTGGAGGCAAAACCCATATCCTGCCACTCTGGGAGCAAAGAACAGATCACCTCCCACTGCTTTTGTATTGCTGTTATCAAGGGATGGATTAACTGTTCATAAGCTGTGGGTTTTTGATGTTAGAGGTGGGTGAGCAAAGTGACTCTGCTAGAGTGAAGGGTAGCTTGCTGAAACCAGCAGTGCAAAGGTAGTCCTGCTGTTCAGATAGCTGAGTTGCGCAAATGTTGAGATTTTAGCCAACAGACTGAGAAAAGCCGGGCTTGGCAAAAAAAAACCCCTCCACTGTGCTGACTAACCGAAGTCTAGCATTTATTGATTTTATGGCTAAAAGAAATACCAGTACTGTGAGATTCAAGAGCAGGCAGTTCCAGTGGTGTGCTGCTCCCTGGGCAGTGGGGACCCTCTCGCTGCTGGGCAAACGGCACAGAGGCAGCACAGTGGAGCCACAGCACCCCACTCTGCCTGGGGGCCCTGGTGGCAGTGTGGACCAGCACCAGCCTTTCCAGCACACACCCTGATGGCCATGGTTCTGTTCAGTGTCCTCATTTTCCTGCAAAGAGAAAGTGGGAGCTTCAGCCCACTCTATTAATGCTTCTGCTTTGCAACATAGTTATCCGTTATAGGCTTTTTTTTTGGCTGATTGGAAGGGTCTCAGCTGCGTTAGGAAGTTTCCTTTCCTCTTAAGGAGACTGTACCACAGGACTTCATACAAAAGTAGAACCTTAGATATCCTCTAGTGCATCCTTCTACAGTGACCGCCATTCACCACTGCTCATGGTAAGAGGACTGAGATGTCGATGACGCTCTTATTCACTGTCAGGTTGTGTGCAGAGCTTAAAACCTGAAGACAAAAATATTTGATCCATTGGGGGAAGTTAATGAAATAGGTTTTATGGCCTCCACATTTTCCCCAGCACAAATATTCTAGTGAATAGGCTTGGTTTCTGCATCCCAACACTGACAGTGCTCGTGGCCCTGGCTTCCTGAGCTTGGCTGTGGCATGACTTGCTCTTCTTGTCTCTTGTGGTCCCACAAGTGAAGTATCTGTTGTTTTACCTGAAGGCGAGAGCTGAAGCATGATTACTTTTTGCTGCCAGCCCAGTCCATGATATCTGTGAAGTGCTCCTCCTACCACCTTGCTTCCCGGTGCGTGCTGATGGGTGATGCTGCGCATGCCGTTGTGCCCTTCTATGGACAGGGCATGAATGCAGTAAGTTCATGGCTGGTCCTGGGCTGTGTTAGTTGGGTCCCCACTCTTTTCACACAGAAATGCCTGGTTTTAGAGTGTAGCTCCATAGAATTCATCAGCTGGCCTGTCTCACAGTCTGATGTCCTCTGCATTGGCAGGTGTTGAACTCCCCTCAGGCACCTGGCTGCTCACTAGGACCTGGCTATCCTCCAGGGAGGAGAGGGGATGGGGCAGTGTTACCACCTTCCCATGGGGCAGAGGACTGCGTAGGAGGGTGGTCCAGCAGGGCAGCCCCAGGCTGCTGGGAAAGGCAACCCCTTGGATTTCTCTGCTAGACCCCTGGCAGAGTAGCCTGGAGTAAGACTCCTACTGCTCTGAAGCTGTGGTCAGTGGGAGCCTGCATGCATGAACAGCTACACTAGCTAAGCATCTGTGAGAGCAATTCTCATGAATGTGTGGTTCCTTCTGCCCATTTATTGTGTAATTTTCCAGGGTTTTGAGGATTGTCTGGTCTTTGATGAATTAATGGACCAGTTCCACAATGACCTTGGTGAGTGAGGTGGCTGGGGAGGAGCAAGAGCAGAGGAGGATCCCTCTGCATCTGAAGACAGCTGGATACCCTGCTGGGGAGCTGCCCGTGAGCTGTCACTTTCTTTACCCAGGTGTCTGCCTCCCTGAGTTCTCCAGGCTGAGGGTGCCAGATGACCATGCAATCTCAGATTTAGCCATGTACAACTACGTAGAGGTAGGTAAGCTGCACACATACTTGTGGTCCTGTGGGCAGTGCGCACAGTGGCACTCTGTTAGGATGCATACAGTGGGCAGAGTCTCTGGCAAAACTCTGGCTGGGATGTCACTGCAGCAGACTTTAGGCTGAGAGCTCCTTGGGAATGCCACTGGGGTTGCTCTGCTCCCTGAGAGCAACCCCAGTGGCAGCAGGAGAGCTAGCAAAATGCAGGGGAGCTCTGCCAAGAAACCCTGCAAAGGTGTTATGGTTGCTCTGTCACAGATGCGTGAGCATGTGAATTCAACATGGTTCATTTTCCGGAAGCACGTAGACAACTTCCTCCACACCCTTATGCCTTCCACCATCGTCCCACTGTACACCATGGTAAGGTCAGCACCTCGGTCCCCACTGCCTGAGCTGCTGCGAGCTCCTCCTGGCTGGCTTTGAGGTGGTGACGTGCTCCTGCAACCCTCCCAGGTGACCTTCACCAGAATTCGCTACCATGAGGCACTTCAGCGTTGGAAATGGCAGAAAAAGGTTGGTCAGTGGTGGTGCCCATCCTCCCCATGCCATGAGCATTGTGAGCATCCTGCATGCCAGCACTGCTCAGCTGCAGAGGGGAGCTTTGGTGGTGGGATATTGCTAGGTGGGTGCAGGTGTGAAGACTTTGCTTGGTGCTGCAGGGTAGGAGCAAACCTCTGCTGATGCTGGGATTTCTCTTTGCACTTGCAGATAATTAATCGAGGGCTCTTTGTCATGGGGGCAGCAGGACTGGGTGGCACCTACCTGCTCATAAAGTGGCTGGCACGGAACTTGGACTTCTGCATGGAAAACTTGTGGGGCTGGTCCCACTATCTGAAGAATATTGGAAATTTTCCCTTTGGCACACAAGCGGCTTAAATGTAAGGGGAGCTCCTGGTTGTAATAAAAGTGAAGGCATGGGCTTTTGGCACAGCTGGATGATGTTTCTCTTGGGATGTGGCCTGGCAGCTTCTGCAGCCCCTCTGCCTCCTGCACCCTTGGGAGTGGTAGTGGTCCCTCTCGCCCGGCAAGAGGAGCCCATCAGTGCACAGAGCCTCTGCAGGGGCTCAGGCATATCTCTGCCTCATTTCAGCAGCCTTGTCTCAAGTGATGCATGTCACAGGCTGGGTGCGGGTTTTGTGTGCAGTAGTGGGGGGAGCTTCTTCACCACCCCAAGTTAAAGAAAATATAGTTCAGTTATTCTTGGTGGAAATAAAACAATTTTAAGAAAGGGTGTCCTGGGGCAGTGCTTGAAGCCTGGAGAAAGGGCCGCACCACACCTGGCAGAGAAATATTTCTAACTTTTGCAAGCAGGTCTCCATAGAAGGACCACCAAGCCTTTGGGCTAAAGCAAGACCAGGGGCCTGAAAAGACCCTCCTGTCTCACTGTTTCCCCTCTGAGCTTTTACATGTGCCCTAGCATATACTTCTGTCTAATGCAAGTACCGATCCTATTTTTTTTTGAAAAAGTCTGGATTCCTCATTGATTTTCTCTAATTGTCCTCTGAAGCATATATGTGGTTGTACTTGTACTGCACACACTACACCAGCAGCAAGACCTGCAGGTGCTGACAGGAGAGACAAATAGTCTCTTCACATTCAAGTAACAACAGACTCTGCCTGGGTGCCTGGCAATGGGCATTGTGTCCAAGACTCAGAGCCCTACAGGGTGCTTCTGGTGTCTTTGTGCAGCCAGCCGTAGGGTGCATGGGACCTACGCTGAGCTGGGGGTCCTTGATCCAAAAAGAGCTGCAGGCTGGGATAGTACTGGACAGAAACACTTTCCTTCTTTTTACCTTTTCCTAGACCCTCATGGTCACTGTTGAAGAACAGCAAAATGGCTCAAATTAACCCCTGATCTGATCCAGTACAGCCACTCGTTTGAGCTGATTTATGAGCAGATGGGCAGGGACAAGAACTGGTTTGCATCATTTAGTGAGTCATTTTTGGCTTGCAGGGGAGCACCTTTCAGGACTATGTATGGGAGATGCGGGCAGCAATGACAGGATCTTGCTGTAGTTTCTCCGATGAATGTTTCAGTTGCTGCTTTTGCACCTGATTCTTAGCAGGACAGATGTATTTACTTTATATATTAGTTTTTATTAATGTTAAACCTCTTCAGACAGCAGATGAAGACGTGACATAATACAGCTGCATGCAAACCACTCCCAAACTTAAAGCAAATATGGAATTGTACAACCATTTCACAGGAATGACCCCACAATGCAAGAGCAATCAGCTGCTGTGCATGGTTTGGAAAAGTGCTGAGCTGGAGATGCTCTGGGTACTGCCAGGTCTTTTGCACACCCTGCCCTTGGCGTGTCCGATGTGCTTGTAGAGCAGGGAAAAGATCTTGCCCTAGAGGTGGTGGAAGAAGCTGTGGACGAGCTCTGAGCTGCAGGCAACGCTTCATGTGCTCAGTGCTGATGTTTCATAGTTCAAACAGTTGCTCCTTTGCCTCCTTGTCATGCAGAGAGCTCAAGGCCTGGCAGAGGTAAGCCAAGCTTGCAGAAGCCCAAGTAGAACCTTGCCCAATGTAGGTCTGAGAGGGAAGCAACACCGGGAAGCAGCTGACGATTTGGAAAAAAGATTCAGTGCATGTTCCCTGGCTGCTTTTCATCTCCAGGTACAGGTGCTCACTAGCCCTTAGGGCCCATTATCTCAGTGCAACCTCCAGAGCAGACTGCCATCCTGGAGGACCCTCCACATCCAACTCAGCAGTGAGTGCTTTAGAAACTAGTGCAAGCATAGTGATGGACACCAGTGCAGCAGGGGAAGGCATGGAGCAGCCTGGGAGCAGACCCCACTAGAGCATAAGGAAAATGGCAGTTTTGAAATCCCAGCTCCAAATGAAAGCTGGAAGCACTTTCTGCACTCAGCTGGTTTTGGGGCTTGGTGTCCAAGACTCCTGCCAGAAGGCAAAGTTAGCATCAAGAGCTGAGACAGTTGGTAACTGGTACAGGAGCCATTGTGTGTGCTCACTGGTGAGACCTGACCTGCAGTTTCATCCATGGCAAAGCTGTGTCTGTTCCCTTCTCCCAGCTCCACTAATCCAACTGTCAAGCACTGTTCCAGGAGACAGACATGGGTGCAGCCCCTTAGCCAGTGCCTGATGTGCTGGTGGCCTCTTGGAAGAAGGGAACAAACCAACAGGATAAAGTAGAGGAGGTAGAAGCCTTAGTTTGTGATTTCCTTAGCTTGGCGTTTCCTTATTGGTGGGTCCTAGTGCTGCCGGGTGCTGCTGCGCTTCACTGCCCATTGAACCTGGGGTTCACGACAGTGGTGGTGGCACTCTTGAAGAGGGGGTTATCAGCCTGGAGGGAGAGAGGCGAGAGGCCTGCATTGTTTTGCTGTACTGGATTTTCAGTGCAGTGTTACCCACTCCACCCTTCGACAATGTCAACAGTGCAGACAGCCAAGGCTGCTTTAGTCCCCTGCAAAACAGGGGCAGGCTCTGAAACCAACACTGGGGAGGTTTCAGGTCTGCCATGGCTGCCTCTGGAGAGGATGTCCCCTCCAGCTGTCCCCACTACATGTCTCAGCACACCCCACCACCATGGACAGGCTCTCTTACGTCGTTCCACTTGGCCTTGGACTTCTCCTTCTCAAACCGGCGGTATTCCCGGCGGTCAAACAGCTCCGTCAAGAGACGCCAGATCAGCAGGAGCACCAGGCCGATGAGGGCCACGCCGGCAACGGTGCTGCCCACAATCAGCGCAATATTGGGAGGCTCTGGGCACTCTGAGGGGCAGACAGAAGGTGTCTGGCTGCAGCCCCCAGCAAGGTGGTGAGGCCACCATGGCAGAGCTGGCAGCCTGCCTGCAGAGGGGCAGGAGGAGCAGGGCTGGGGTACCTTTTTTAGGATCAACGGTGATGGTGTACATCTCCTCGCCATCCTCCTGGACCATGCGGAAGGAGATCCAGCAGTTGTGGGAGTCCTTCTCCCTGCACTGCTTGCTCACCTCTGTCAACTCCTTGGCCATCCGGATGTTGGGACAGGCATGGGAGCAGTTCTTCTCGAAGGGGCCACTCAGGAAGGCATTGCACTCCACGCAGGAACTGCAAAACACGTGGCCACAGCTCACCTCTGCAGGGGCAGAGGCCCTCTCACCTGGCTTTGGCTGTGGCTGGGCTCTGCCCAAGCACAGACAGGGCTTGCCTGCGCCTGCCCAGGAGATGGTGGGTTCCCCACTGCCCCCCATGCCATCTCTGCATGTGTCACTCACACATATCTGCTGCAGGGCGAGGGGCAGGCAGGGCACTCCTGGCAGAAGGGGGGCTGGTATCCCCCCTGGCATTGGCACCGGTTGCAGTGGCAGGTCCCACGGAGGCTGCACTCATTGCCACGGATGTTCAAGCAGCCATCCGTCGACTTCTTGCACTGGCAGGCGCTCCCCTGGTAGTTGGGTGTGCACTTGCACTCCCCACAGTCGCATCTCCCGCGGTCTGCAGGGGAAGACCTTTCAGACCAGGATCCTACAGAGATCCAGATCGCCCTCCCTCTGCCTGTGCTTGGAGAGCCCCACCCACTCTACGCTCTCCATGACACCCTCCATGGGATGGTCAAGGAGGTCCTGCAGGCTGGTACGGTGGGACCCAGGACCCCCAAACTCACCCACTTGGATTTTGGCAGGGAAAGGCAGAATCTGCCTGGGGATTTAATCTTTCTAATCTTTCTAAATTTAATCTTGCTAGAATTTAATTTTGCTGCCCCCCTCCCCCCGGAGAACCCATCATGCAGATACATCACCTTTGCCACCGCAGAGGGAGCCATTGTGAAACTCGCAGTTCATGTTGTCGCACTCGCAGAAGGTGCCATAGATCTGCTTCTCAGGCACATCGCTGGTGTGGCAGATGCACTGCCCACACACACAGTCCCCCAGCCCTGAGCAGATGACTGAGCTGTTGTCCTTACGGCAGCTGCCCTCCAGCTCCTTGCTGGTCTTGCCTTTGGTTTCACACTCACAGTTCTTCCCCGTGTAGCCCAAATTGCAGCTGCCATCAAAGGAGAGGAGCGAGGCTGGGTCAGCAGCCACAAGAAATGCTGTGGAGCTGGTGTGGGGCCCAGACCTCAGCCAAAGCGGAGCAAATCTGGGACAGCCTCACCGAAACCCAACTGAGGCAAGTTGGTGCTAACTCCATGCTGGAGCAGGGCAGCTGATCAGGAGGAAACCTCAGAAATGCTGCTCTCCCTGCTGGTCATATTTATAACACCAAACAGTTGCCTGGAAATCATTGTTATGTTTATAATTTCCAAACCCTTGCCAAGGAGCTCTGAGTGTTTCCTGAGGAAACACAGTCTTTTCCTCTCCCTGTTGCTGAGGGGCCATGAAGCAATAATTGCACCTAAAGATCTGCATGAACTACAGCCCCAAAGGGGGATTTTAAGACACTTCTACAGAAATATGTGTCTGCTTGATGGATGGATTAGTGGATGGTTGGATAGTTGGATGGATGGGTGGGTGGATGCCCATAGGAAAGCAGCAGAGGATCCACCAACAGAAGAGAGAGTTCACTGTGTTCCCTGCCTCCATGAATGAAAACCACCTCTCTGAATAAGAAGATTGGTGCAAAGTTGCAGAGCCAGGCCATGACTGATTGTCACGTGTACAGCCCTCTGCTGAGCCCTCACCCAGCCCCACATTCTCCAGGTGCAGAAGTGCTTGGAGGAACCAAGTGCACCATGAAGCTGCCCTCAGCTTGGCCCAGTGGCCCTCTTACAGCAGCTCCCCAGCTCTGGCAGCATTTGAAATAGTGTTTTGAAGGGACAGCACGTACCTGCAGATCCCACAGATGATGCTGCCTTTCCCACTGCAGGCGGTTGGGTCAGGCTGCTCGTTGCAGTTGCAGTCGCAGTTGCTCTCCAGGTGGACAGTAAGGGTGTCTGTGAACCCCAGTGGCCGGATGGTGAAGGACTGGCTTTTGATGCACTTCTTGGCTGTGACCTTTACGTTGAAGATGACCTAGAAAGTGCAGAGTGAGAAAGGTAAAGGCCAGAGGCCATCACGTAGCTTCAGCAATCGGAGGGTGGTATTGGCCCCAGGCTGAGCACACACACATCCAGCCCAATGAAGGATCACGCAGCATTTTGGACATTCTTGGCATTAAATGAATGTAAACAGAAACCTTGGAACAACATGCTTGGTTCCTGCTGTTAAACAGGATGGGCATCAGGAACCTTGTGAGCTGTGTGTGGGCCGTTTCTGGTACGGGGGAATGTACCTCATCGTTGATTTTGACGTTGTCACACTGCCCTTTTGCTTCATCGAAGATGACCTTGTCCTTACTGCATATGGAGTCATATTTGACATCCAGGACGTCCGGCAGGGTAGAGTGGTCCAGGATGATCCGCGAGGAGAGGTTCTGTGGGGAAATGGTAGAGAAAGTGCCATCAGTCCAAGAGGAGACCAAAGCAAGGGCATGTGGGGTTGCAGGTCAGGGATTCCCTCCAGCACAGGGGATAGGAGCAGGAAGCACCCCAGGCTGGGGTCTCAGCTGCCTAGGGTGGTTCAGGAAAGGTACTGGAGAGGTGGGAACATCTTGCTTGCTATGGGCAGAGGGACTCAGCATGTCCTGTCCTCAAAGCCCTGTCCCAACTGCTCTCTGACATGAGGACACGCGATGGGAACCTCTCCCTGCTCCAAGCCCTGCGAGACAGGTGAAACACAGCCTCTTCCAGCACTTACATTGTAGGCCACCTGGATGAGTTCAATGATGTTGCTGGAGTCCTCATTCAGCTCTCCCACCGCCGACTTTGGGATCATCTCACTGAGTTTCTGCCAACAGAGAGCAAAGAGATGATTGGGCCCCCTCGTGGCAGCAGAGCAGGGGGCAACGGCAGGAGGACACGCACACCTGGTTCTGTCCTCCTGGGGAGGGATGGAAGGCACTTGGACCATCTGAAGTCTCCTTACCTTGTAAACATCCACCATCTTACTGGTGACAGCAAAAATGGGCTGAATGTTGTTTTCAGCAAGTTTCTGGACCAGCTGGCCAACAGATGGGTAGTCCTAGGTGGGGAGAGGAATGCTGTGCTCAGCGTGATCTTCCCCACCAGCAGAAGGATGGATAGTTTAGGTTTCACAATCCAAATTATGATGATTATAGTGATCTTGTGGTCTCAGCAACAGTTTTTTTATGTGACTTTTTTCTGCCTGAGGGAGCGAGGCTGAGAGTGCAGAGCTGCTGAGCAGCCCCTGGGTACTTACAAACTCATTGCTCTTTTTGTACATGTTGTCCTCCAAGTGGCACTGGCCATCATTGGGGGTCAGGATGGCCCCGAGCTTGCCATCACCAGCAAAGTGGAAGCCATCATCGGTAGCATACACCAGCAAGCGGGTCACATTGCGCCAGCCAATCAAGTCCTGCAAGTGACACAGACACCTGACCCTGAGTGGGGCTGGGAGGATGGTGCCAGCAGGCATGGTACAATCCTTGCCAAAGCACAGCAAGTCTTGTGTTGGCCACAGTGGGGGGCAGGGGGCACAGAAGAGGTGGGTTGCAGGAGATCAGGGTCAGGAGACTGGGGTAAGATGCTCTCTTGTACTCCCCCAGAGTAACCTGCCCAACTGCTGAATCAGGATTTATACACAATGGGCTTCCAGAGCCCACCTGGAGAGGGGCAGAGACACCTCTTGAGGGACGGGTCGCAGCCCTCACACCTGCCCACAGCTGCAGGCAGCAGGGTGGACGTGGGGACTCACCCCACACACAGCTGCCTGCATCATGGCATCCAGCCCCCCCTCTGGGGCATCCAGGTTCCCTGAGATAAACTGCTTTCCCACTTCGCTTTCAAACTTTTTGGCGTTGTCGGTCAGCGAGAGGATGTGCTTGAAGGCGAAGGGAGGCTGGCATTGCTTGTCCTTGTTGGGGCAAGGGTTCTGCAGTTTCTCGGGGTGCGTGTTCACGAAGGGCAGTACCGTTTTGTCCACGAAGGAGCCAAATCCTAGGGTACCCAGGACCACAGTGTCAGGGGCAGGGATAGGCGGGGACCAGCAGGCGTCCCTGCGGCACAAGGCATGGACAGTCTGCTGGCCCCCGTGTAAGTGTCCACGTCCCTTGCCCCGGCACACTCTCCAGCCTGGCAGAGGATGGGTCACGTTGCACGCTGCCTGCATCCCACTCCGGCCCTGCAGCTCTTCCCGGCAGCAAACAGTTGTGCCGAGGTTCTGTGCCAGAGATAGCCTCACCTATGCGGCGAGAAGGGGTGGTGCTCTCCAGTGCCCTGAGCAGCTCCCCTCCCAGCTTCTTCACCTTCTCTAGGTCATCCAGCATGGAGTAAGAGAGGTCCATGAGGTAGTAGAGATCAATGGGGTACCCCATGGCACGGCGAAACTTCACCTCAAATACAGCGGGCTGGCCTGTAGGATGGGTACACTGGGATCAGATCTGTGCTGTGGCTCACATCTCGCCCTATCACCCACCCCACTCCTGCTGGGATCCTCCTTTCTTTTGGAAGAAAAGGGGAGGAAATGTGGGCTGCCATGTGCCCTGCATTCTGGCTGAGCCTGGGGGTGAATGGAAGGGCTTTGGGAATGCCAGGCAGACTGTACCTATCCTCAGTTTCAGGTGCACCTCCTGGGGAGCCAGCTGTATGTCATTGCTTAAGGGACTGTTCTGTATCCTTGTAATCTTGTTGTCTGGAAACTCAATCTCGTTGTGCGGGCAACCACTCTGCTGCAGCTGATCGATGGTGTCACAGCGGATAGAGTCTGGCTCACCGGCTTTAGTGAAACTCTGCATGTTGCAACATCAGCAGGAAGAAATCAGAGGAGCATGAGGCAAATGCGATCGTTACAAGATGACCCAGCTCCCAAACCAGGTGTCCAGGGTACTGACAGAGAAAGGAAGGTTAAAGGGTTCTGTCTGTCAGATCCCTCCTGGCCCCATCCACCATGTAGGACTTGAAACACTCCCACAATGCAGTCTCCCCCTTCCACCGCCGGCAGAGCCAGGTGGGCTGGGTGACCACCCCACTGCCTTTTAACTGACTGCTGGGGGCTAACAGTGCGAGAGGCTACGTGGACCTACTGGCTTCTTGCACCAGGCACAGCCGGGACCAGACTGGATACAGTCCTTGCACGTTCCCACCTTGATCTTGGGGCACTCCATGGCAAAGGCTGAAACAGAGAGAAGACAGAGTTGGCATGGGGGGTGCTCAGGGGAGGCCAGTCTACAGCAGCAGCAGCCATGGGGTGCTCTGACACCCAGCACTGGGCACCCATGCTGTCCTGAGCCTGCCCTGTCTATAAACCCCACACTGGTGGCCCTGGCAGGGTCCTCACCTGTCTCGCTGTCCCTCAGCTGGGCTGGCTTGAGTTAAATCCAGATCCTGCGAAATGCAGGATCTGGCTCTTGCATGTCTCTCAATGCCATGTTGCCGCCACTGCTGAGCAGCATTTGGGTTCCTCCCCTATTTCACTGCCCATGTAAGGTGCCGGGGTGAAGGCAGTGAGGAAGGGCAGGTTGGGCTCACCTGTCATCACCAGCAGCAGCACCCACATCACCACTGGCAGCTGGAGGCAGCAGTCACGCGACATTTTCTGCAGGACAAAAAGCAGCTCTGTGACCACCTGGTGCATGGCAGCTCCAGGAAAGGGAGCCCGCGAACCTTATAGAAAGTGGCTACAGAGAAGGGTGGCCCCAGGGGGATGTGCCCTTCCCACCACCATCTCACCACGGGCAGAGCCTGAGAGCGTGACCCTGCTGCAGCCCTGGGAGTCAGGCAGCCACCCCGGGTGTCTGGGCTGACTCAGGACAGGTGCTGGCATGCTCTTACAAAAATAAGTTGGTTTCCAATAAACACAGCTTTTGAACTAAATGTGGAAGTCAGCAGAGCAGGAACTAACTTGCACTGTATCGCTATGCATTCAGCTGAACTGGCTTGATGTAGTGTTTATCCAGATACTTCAACCTATATATCTATGTAACAATGGAAAATCTCAAGCACTGCATTTAGTTTTTACTAGATGTGAGTGTTTTCAGCTTCTGTGTTGAGCTACATTTGTATGGAAATTGGAATCAACATTAACAATAGGACCATTTCTATTAATTAACTAGCAAGGCGTGTTATATACATGGGAAAAAGGTCTATTACTACTTGCTTTACATTTAACTGATTCATCAAGGAAATGAAATATTTCATGCAGAGCGTTAATATAAGTATTCCTGCTGAGCGTTTCCAGTGATGGTTTGCAACATCACAGCATGGGTGACTGACATCCTAGGAGAGCTGCAGTCCCATCTCTGAGGGAGGTGGAGAGGCTGGCTCGCACTGCATGGTGAGGGCCATCCAGCCTGACGGTGTGGAAATCACCAGGCTGACTCTTGCACAATGTGCAGGGCGAGGAGGAAGGACAGGGTGTTGGAGTCAGACTTGCACAGGGGGGTGGAGGGTGGGGGCCGGGAGGGCTCCAGGACATGATGCCATGGGTGGGGGCTCTGACCATGGAGGTGGCTGCACTTTTCTTACTGGCGTGCAGGGAAGGACTCCCAGCACATCGTCCAAACCCCACCAGCACTTGCTATCCTCAGTTACACCAGTATTTCAGAGCATGATAGAGATCCTGTTCTTCGCAAGTACATTCTCACAGTGCTTGTTCTAGCTGCTCACACTAATCACTTCCTGCCCCAAAGCACTTCTCCTGATCCCAGAAATTTATGCTATCCATAAAGTTGGCTAAATTGGAGCCAACTTTATTGGAGCAATTTTTCAGTGTTCTTCCCGTGGTGTCTATGAGATCACAGTCATTAACGCTGTCATTTCTCATAACGCCTTCCCCGCAGCATGGCCCTGGAGCAAAACCCAACAGAGTCATGGCCTTGCAACACAGACACACACAAGGAAGTGAGAAAAGAGGAATTTGTTAAAAGCAGAAAAAGGAATAAGAAAGCACAAAGGAACAACAAACATTGCCCTTTTTAGCAATATTAGACACAGCATCCAAAAACAGGTCATTGGTTTTGAAATAGTTCTGATGCTGCCCTGAGCAAGAAAACAACCACTTGCTGGGTCCTGCAACTTGGCACAAGGTGCCATTACCCCCTCCTGTGAATCTGCCGAATTAACAGCTCAAATGGAAATGAGAAAAGAAGGGAAACCTTCAAAAGGCACTGGGGCCAGGTTAATATGGAGGGCTGCTCAGATCCCCTTCTGAGACATCAGGATGTCCTTTCTTAGCTCGTCAGCCTCTGTAAGATACCAGACAAGCAAGGGATGACACTGGCCTTGAAAGAAGGCCTGGTCTCCTTCTGAGGGCAGAAAGAAAGTCTAAGTGGGTGGATGGGTGTCACTTCAGTTCTGTTTGCACAATGAGGTTTGGTGCCCAGCTGTTACATGGACCTGGAGATGCAGCAGGACCGCTAAGGAGTCATCTGGATGTGAAGGTTTGCAGCCTAGGGAACACCACCCTGCCTTGGAGCCAGCTTCCCTGGCAGAGCTCCAGCAGCCTTGCCACACTGAACAGCTGCACAAGCAACAAGAGGTGTCTCTGTGGTCACCCAGTCAAACCCTCAAGGTGACATGGCCCAGGAGCTCACTCTGCCATGAGTGAGCCAGACAGCCCAAGACCATCCTGTGGTGGGTGGACAGAGCCCTTCTTCACAAAGACATCCACCACCAGAGTTCACCTTGGTAAGTTTTTAAGGGCATCACTTATTGTCACAGCTGCAACATACCATCCTGCATGATCCGTACTTGCAATGCTTAGCTGGCCCAACACATTTTTGTCACCGCCAAACACTGCCAGCAGTGTTTGAGCTTCCAGACAACAGGTAAAAACTCTTAAAGTATAAAAAAAGATAAAGGTCTTAACAGTAAAAGCTTTTAACAAGGCAGGGTGGACACCAGATCCCTGTTGAACACTCCTGCATCCACCTTGCTATGAAATGACTTTGATCACTCATTTGGGCTGTGGCACCCTGTGCCCAGGATGTGCCCGGTGACCTGTGCCAGTCCAACCTGAGAGGTCCTCCAAGAGCAACATCACATTCCTGGGCACAGCTGGCTCCTTCATGACCACATTTACTGTACTCTTAGCTGTATTCACACTCTTCATTTGTTATTGACTGCTGCCTGCATCTGCTTTGCCACATGTGCCTAGTTAATTAGTAGTGCCCTGGGGATACTGAAAATAGCGTGAGCTCATATTTCTGCAAACCCTCCCAAAAAACAGGGCCAGAGAAACAGGCTCTTGCCCAGCAAGAGCTGCTGCCGCTGGCAGGGGGGAAGAGCTGCGCCGACCATCGTTTCCTGTAGCACCCCAAATGTGCCTAATTAGGCTCCAGCTCTTGTACAAGCTAGAAATTCCCACACAGGCTCTGGGGAGCAAACCCATGGGCTGGATGAGCTCCTGCCATCCCACCTGCCCAATGTTTCCAAGTTTTTAACTCCTGCTGCTGTGCCAAGGTGTGGGGTTGTGATGAGGTGGACCAAGGCTCTGGCAGTTCCTCATCCTTGCTGGAGGTTAGGGGTTCCTTCTTACAGGCTCATCTCATAAAATAAGACAAGTTTCCAATTAAAACTGGATTAAAAAAAGCTCTCAAACCTCGGAAATGAAGTGGGAACCTCAACACACATGCCCAGGTCTGGCTGCTCTTGAGTTTTGTAATGTAGGGTTCCTTATGTGGGCTGGATTTGGATGCCTTTCTAATCATCAAAGTAATTTCTTTCCCCTGTAGCAAGAATGTAAAGCAAACCCTGATAAAAAAGAAAGCTCACTGCTTCTTTTCTTCTGCTGTGGAGGGAAATTATTCACCAGTATGTGGGTGGATGAGTGTATATGTGACGTAAGGTAACTTTCAAAGAGAACAAATGGGGCTTCTGCTTTTGTCTGCCTCCTTACAGTGTTCAGGGGAGGGGAATGCAGGTTTTCGATCTGACTGTCTGCATTAGCAGGGCCCAGACATGGGCCTCAGCAGCTTTTTCTCCAACTACCTTGGCTCAGTCCCAGACTTGCATTGGCACTGCCAGTCCTGGGTGATCTTCTCCTGGGTGTGCTCTGCCTGGGATGTTGGGTTTTTTTCCTCTTTTTCATAAACTAAGGCAAGAAGAGGGATGTACACAATCCTTCCTCCTGCCCTGGTGTGATGGAGCAGAACCGCAGAGCTTTACAACCACCTTCATCCCTAGGTGGGGAGCAGGGCGCTGAGACCGAGCACCCTGGCAGGGTGCATTGCAACCAGGCTCTGCTCCCTGGCCAGGGCTGTGTGGTGGCATCGAGGGGAGAAGGCTGCACCCCAGGACCAGGGTCCTTCTTGGCCCTGAGCTCTGATCTTCTTGCCACATGCTTTGGGTGGCTTGGGACTGGGGCTGTGCTTCACCAGGAGTCCTTTGCAGAAGCCACCAGGGTATTCCATCTACAAAGCATTTCTCACTTGCTGTATGTTATATACCTGGCATGGCTCAGGCAGGCCAAGATGCTTCTGAAGGGTCCATGAGCCATCAAACATGAAGGCGGCCTTGGGGAAGGTGCACGAGGAAAGGGCTGGGTCCTTGGTCCTGCATGCGAGCAGGGAGCAGAACTCAGGGCACACCAGCCTCTCAGGGCACTGGGCATGCTGGTGGGTGTCAGTGGGATGGAGCAGGCTGCTGGGTAGCACGCAGGAGTGAGTTGGGATTTATAAATAGGGCTTGATGTTGATGCTAGCAGCAATCTCATTTCTATAAATAAGATGAGTGTTCAACAGCAGGCACGGGTCTCGCAGTCTGTTAGCCACAACTCCCCTTCAGTGCTTTGCTAAATATCTGTTTTCTTGCAAAACAGGAGGACGTGCTCTTGTGTCCAGTATCATGGGAGGACATCTAGGGTGTTTGCACCATTAGCCTGAAATGGTGAAGTGCCACTAGTGTCAGTGCTTGTGTCTTAGTGCCCCTGGGCGCTGCCTCCATGCTCCCAAGCATCCCTGGTGCCGCATCACCATCATGCTGTGACAGAGATGCACCCAGCAGTGCTGCTTCTTCCCCCACTTCTCACTCTGGGTGACCCCAGACCCCATGCACGGGTGGTAAACGAATGAAGTGGGGTACAGCAAGGACAGGAGAGTGGATGTCAGTTGGCTTGTGGCCATTTCTTCCATCACTGTTGTGTGATGTGGATAGCTCCCATTAAGGCAGACAGCCATAGACAGGGCTGCCTGCTGGCTAAGACCCTCCCCATGCAGAGTATCACAACTTGGTGTGTGTGTGTATACATATTTTTATATATATATTCATATATATGTAAATTACAGAAAAATATAAAATATATAAAAATAAAAATATTAAAAAGTATTTTTAGACATATATAAATATATATTCCTATGTCCTATTATAGGAAATATGTATACATTTTATATCTATTTCCTTCCAACAGCCTCCAGCGTCTGCAGGGTACTGGTGTGTGGGATGAGCATTCTCCCAAGTGCACCAAGCGCCTGGCCCATGTTGTCCCTTGGCTCTGAGTACTGAGGTCCCTGGGAGCCCATGGCATCCTCACCCTGCCCTGGGAGGCCATGGGTTTGTGCTGTTGGGTGTCCCCTGCTTGGGTGGGAAGAGGCTGCCCTGCTGGCTGTAGTGCCCTGGGTAATCTGGGATTTTTTAAGAGCAGAGAAGCCATTTCTTGCGTCTGATGTCCAGTGGGCATCACCCCTTGGCCAATACCAGCAGAGATGCTGTGACAGCTGCTAGGTTTGCAGAGATGTAGGACAGAGTCCCGGGGATGAGCAGGGACCCAGGGACCTGCCTTAAGGTCACAGCCTGTCCCCTGGAGCCGGCAGAGATCGTGCTTCATGGGAGCAAAGGAGGGATCCCCTATTGCCACCAGCCCTGTGGTGACTCAAGTATGTTTTTCTCTGAGAAAATAAATCACCCCGCACCATGCTCTCCAGCACGCTGAGATCGCTTGTGACTGAAACAGCACCAGGATGAGAACAGAAAAAGTGCAAAACCACTGTGTGAAGCAGGATGTGACAGCCATAACAGCGAAACATGCTCTTTAAAGCCTTCCCACACCTTGCAGAAGCTGCGTACCAGTGTCCATGCTGGCCACAAGGCGCGACGCCTCTGCGAGTGTTCATGTTTGCTTTTCACCTGCCTGGGAGGCTGGGAGCTGGGGCCACGGCATTGGAAAAAGTAACAAAACCAGATGCCAGGCTGCTTTCCCTGACACCTGGGGTGTGCCCCACATTTTGCCTGCATCCGAGCGCCATGAAGATTTTGGGAAGGACCTGCTCTCCCCGGGGTTAGTTTGTCCACAGCCTCTGCTACCCTTGCCTGCCCACCACCAGGTGTTTTCAATGGTCATCGACATTTGATGTGTACAGCACACAGAGAGATGGAGAAGAGTGAGGGTCTCACCCCCCTCTTGCACCTCTTCTCCCAGGCCCACAAGGGTGCAGAGACCTCCAGGAAGGTCCCTGTGCCAGCATGCCAGCGGTGGCACCGCACTGAGCCCCTCCCAGCAGCCATCCCCACTGCCCTTGTGCCATGCCACCGTGTGGTTCCCTCTTCCCCTCTGAGCTGTCACATCCTGCAGCCAGTGGTGAGTGCTTGTATGGGATCCCACCAGGAAAAGCGGGGTCCCAGGAGGGGAACCAGAGCAGCCTCCAGCCTTGTGCTTGCCCAGTGCTGCCAGCTGGGCACGCAGCCAGCGCTGCTCTCCCCAGCACCATGCATGAGTGTGCAGGGGGAGCATGCTGCACCCTCTCTGCTCTTCTCTGCCCATGGGGCAGCGAGGAAGGGGTTGTGTGGGGTCTGACGCTCTCCCCCCTATAACCACCTACAGTTCCAGGTTTAATCCTACCTCCAAAAGCAAAAACATTACAGACAAGGCAAGCTGCCTTTGCAAAGTCTGCGTAGACTGACTGCTGTGCCATGCCACACACAGGAGGGACACCACGCTGAGCTCCCTGAAGCCCTTCTAAGGCCTTGAGTGAAGGGAGGTTAGATAAGGAAATATAAAACAAATTCACTGGAAACACCAGAGCTATGAAACCACCTTGTCACCTGGCTGCCTTTCACCCCCCGAGAAAGGAAGAACAGAAGCAAAGAAAATGGAGATGCTGTACTCGCCTCGCATCAAGCCCTCTCCTCCGTCCTGTGCTTGGGCTGGGATAAGGACAGTCTCAACTTCTCAAGTTTGGCTGGGAAAAGCAGCCAGGCTTCAGGAGCTTTGCGATGCACCCCAATCTTTCCTTCCTATTTCTGTTTTACAGTCGGCTGGGGCAGAAAGGAGGAAGTCAGAGCAGTGGCTGTGGGAGGGCGTGTTCCCTTCCCCCCCCCAACCCAATCAGCCCCACTCACACTGGCCAAAGTGCTGCCAAAGCATCCTGCCCTGTGGGGCTCGGGGCTGATCTCCTTCCTGGGCAGCCCCCCTGCTGCACCCAAGAAAAGAACCATACCCAAACCCCACCCTTTTTGACCCGCTTTTAACTTTTTACTGAGGGCCAACCCATTCGCCCAGCAGGCAAGTAATGCTGGTAATGGGGAAAACTGGTTCCTTTGGGAGCTATCAGTAGCCCCTGTTGCAGAGAAGATGGGGAGCTGGTCCCCTCAGACTCTGGGTTGGGCTTTAAAATTTTTGTGTTGGGGCTCACTGCTGGTGTAGCAAGGCCTCCTCGCTTGGCAGAGGATGCCAGCACTGTTCTCGCTGTGGCACAGCTTGGAGCTGTGTGGGTTTTTTTAAGCAGCCTTCATATTTTGTTGTGCAGGCTGCAATATAACTCCTCCCAATGCACCTGCCAACAGTATTTCCCTGAGCAGAGAGGAACCAGCTCCTGGCAACTATCTCTTAACCTCTTTAGGGCACTAAAGTAAAAAAACCCAAACAAACAAGTCATTTAGAAAATGTACAAGATCATAGATTTTTAATAAAGATAATTAATGTGAAGCTTTTGTTAATTGCTTTGTAGGTTCCCCTTCCAGCAAACTAACATTGAGTGACCGTGATGTATTATAAGACACTGATGCAGTTCACCTGATGCTGTCTTACAGTTATGGAACTGGGTTTATTTTTGCAGCGAGCAAAGAGAATCACAGTGCTAGTGGCAAATTTCTGAGCCCTGATGAATGCTCCATGGGTTAGTGTTTTTATTAAAGGCAACAGAGCTCTGTGCTGGTTTCATCGCAGCCAGGCGCTGGGTGTAGCTAGAAAGCATCATAGCAATGCTTGCAGTGGGAACTATTGCCCAGCTGCTGTGGGATATGGTGGGGATAGAGCCCACCGGGAGCTGAGGTTTCCACCCCAGGTTGCTTGGAAAGCCTGGGGTGGCTGCAGCTGGATGCTGCAGAGCAGCCTGCAGCCCTGGAGCAGGTAGGCTGCGGCAGATAAAGCTGGGAAAGCTGGTGGGGCTTCCTGCCAGCATTGCCGGTTGCAGATCTGGGGGAAGGAAGTGTGCTCGAGTGAGATGATCTGTTGTAATTTTTCCTTTTGTCTTGCATAAGGCCCTTATCAGGCTGCTCTTTTTTCTTCAATTATTTCATTGGGTTTTTCAAACAGTTTTTTCCCACTGACAGGTCGAGGGGAGGGAGTGAGAGAGCTGGGAGCCTCCTGAGCTGGTGCAGTGGCAGCAGAGCGGATATACCATGGGTCCTTGTAGCCCAAAGCTGAAACTTGCTGGCATACTTCCAGTTCCTCATGCTTTCTTGCATCTTTGACCTTAAGCAGACATCCACAGCAAAGCATGGTCTCTATCAATTCCCAGGGGACCCTTAACACCTCTTTCTCCCCGCCTCCAGCATATCAGTGCTTAGCCTGGTAGCTCATTAGTCCTGGCTATTTATTACATGTATTAGCTAATGAATAGTTACTCTTCTGCTGTGTCTGTGTTTTCACAACAGCACATGGGACAAGATGTCCAAGCAGAAGCAAGCCAGGGCTGGAGCAGACAGCATTAGGATGCTTGCTACCCGTCACAGCTGGCAAAACCCATGCATGTGAGTTTCACCTGCTTGAGGTTTCAATCTTTGATACTTCCTGGTCTGGAAACAACTTCCATTTTTTAGATGATGTCTTTTTGTTTCTACATCTTATTTCTCCTTGCTGCTGTTTAAGCCTGCTGTAGTTGAAGGGTGTGGGCATCCTCTGGAGATATGTACATGCTTAGTTGCAGCGCGTGGACGCGTTGGATGGTCCCCAACCTGACTGTAAGCATTTTAAGCTGTTAAACATTCCTTTTTCTATTTTCTTTTAACCATCTTTATTTTTATTAGTTCCCCTTTTTAATTTTATTTTTACTAGAGTAGATTGTGTTTCCTCCTCCCCGACTGTGGGACTGTTGTGGTTTTTGCAGGATGCTCTTAAGCAGCTGGGGTGGGGAGCGGGGCATCCAGCTGTGCGCTGTCAGAGCCATTGCTCCCTGGAGTCATTCATTTTGGTGCTTTGCTCCTAAATGATACTCACCCAGCCTACAGCAGGGTAATGGAAGTTTTCCTGGTGTTATTTTCTATCCCTGACAAATGTTAAATCTTCCCTGATGTGTCCCAGCCGCTGCCATACTCTGGCTGAATGAGCAGCACAACAGGAGCAGGGATTCGGGGTGGCTGTGGGATCTCCATCTTCAGAGATATTTTTTATTTTCAACCTTCTAGTATTTGTATTGGGGTATGCTTGGTTGTGAGCAGGTGCGTAAGCTGGATGTGGCATATCACCTTCCCAGAGACCTCTCCCTGCATTTCCCCATCTCCTTGGCACCCACGAGGAGGGTCACCAGCAGTGCACTCGTGTGGCACAGCTTGCCTTGCACTCCTGTGCTGCCCACACTGATACACGCTCATCAACCCCTTGGCTGGGTGGGAGCAGCTACCGCCCAGGAGATGGACTCACCAATGCTGGCCTTCCTGCTGGGAGCAGCTTTGCTTCCCCCAGCCTCGCTCTTCTCATCCTCTGGCACGTCCTTGCTCATCTGTCTGCAAGCCAGGGCTGAACAAGGGACCTGGGGAAAAGGAAAAAGGAAGTTCAGTCAGTGTGAAGTACATGGCAAGAAGCTTGCCTTGCTGTAAGAAACCAGTTACTGGTGAACACGACATTTGTCACTGTATTTTTTTGTATTGGTTTTTGGTATTTTTTGAGGTTTCAAAAGAGCAGTGGAAAAATACTACCCAAGGTAGCCCCAAAGCAAGGGGGGGTGACACAAGTCCCTGGGGCTGCTCCCTGACATCAGGCCCTGGGAAACACAGCTCAGAAGGGGCTGGGAAGGGCAGAGAAAGGCCGGCTGGAAGAGAAAGGCACATTAACAACTGAGCACACATTGGGGCTTTTTAAGAGCAAAACCACTGTGGCTCCAAAGGCTGGAGCTTTTTATTCACCTGGTGGGGAGAAACAGCTTTGCACTTCACCCCCTCACATATGTGGAAAGGTCCAGCGAGGTCTGTGGCTATTTTGTTGGGACTTCCTGCGTGGGTCTGTGGCTGCACAGTCAAACACGTGCTCAGGGATCCACAGGGGCTCATCGTTTTGGGTTTTTTTTTTGCTGTTATAACTATGGAAATAACTTCTGGCAGGGAGTTACAGAGTTCCTTTTTCTGTCCTACTGGCATCCCAGTCTCTGGTTAATGCTAGCGAGAGGCCTCAGCTCTTCCAGGGGCCCACACCAAACTTTAACTGGTCTCTGGGGGGGGTCTCTGGGCTTAACCGAAGCACACCAAACACCCTCAGCTGTTTCCAGGAGCCACCTTCGGCAGACTGCCTGCCCCACTGCCAGCCTAAACCCCCCAGCTGCCCATGAAAGCGACTAGCGGCAGAACGCTGGCGTTTAAGACCCCACCATTACGCTTCAGAGTTAACAGCCCTGAAGAAGGCTGGCTAGGGCTGCCGCCGAGGCGCTTCCTGGGCTCTGCCCGTCGCGGGGGGGGGTCCCCAGGGCCCCAGACCCCGCCGGAGCCACTGCCCTCTGCTGCCAGCCGGCAGCGTCCGCCTGGGCGGGGGCGTCCCCGGGACGAGAGAGGCGCGGCAGAGGCCGGCCCGCCCCCTTCCGCCCCGCTCCGCCATGGTAGGGAAGGCCAAGCGCCCATGGCTCCACCGCGCCGCCCCCCGGCCCTGGCCCGCCCGCGATCCGCCGCCTCGCCACGACCCCGAGCCCAGTCGCGGCCCCGTCCTGGGGCCCAGCGCAGGCAGCTGGAACGCGGCTGTCGGCAAGGTAGAGGGGGCGGGCGGGGAGCCGAGCGGGGCGCTGTCACGTGGGGCGGGCGAGGCTCCGCCTCCCGCGCGCGGGCGGTGGCGGTCACGGGGGTGGGGTGGCGGCCCGGCTGCGACCGGTAGCAGCGGCTGGGCGGTGGCTGATGCGGCGGTGCCCCGCCTTCCCCGCCAGCGGAGAGGGTCGGCGCTCGATCGCCGCGCCGTCCCAGCCCTGCTCGGTCTCTCGAGCTTCTGGGACGCCACGGAGTCCACGCGGTGGCCGTCACGGGCGCAGGACCTTGGCGGGGTGTCACTGCACCACCAGGTGTGACTCCACAGGGTGTCTAAGGACACCCCTTGGTTCTGGACACGGTGAAGCACTGCTGGTAGCTGACAGGTTCTCAGAGGGGCAAGAGATTGCGTGAAGTTGTGAAGTTGTTTCCTGAAGGCCAGTCTCCTTTTCCTGCTTAGAAAAGTCATATTATGCCCTTGATGCTGTTCTTGCGGCCTTGAAGCTGCTGTGGCACTCTTTGCTGGGCAGCTGCTTGTCTCTCATGCCACGTATCACCAGTGGGAATGTGCCAACAAGGGCATGGCTCATCAGAGCAGGCAGGGAGCCTGGAGCTTCAGGGCTCGAGCACAAGGTTCTGCCTCTGCACTGTGGGAGCCCCAGCGTGCTACTCCGATGGCAGCTATTGCCGCTCTACACCATCAGCCATGATGATGGAACTGCCACGTAGTGGCAGCTATGGCAACCACCACCTGGCAGCCACTATGGCTATGGCAGCTGCCATAGCATCCCCAGGCCTTTAGCGTGCAGAGAGGAGAACCTGATTAGGGAGGTGGCAGTGACAGACGCGTGCCAGTACTGCTCCTGCTGCTAGGGGAGAGGGTGCCTGTGCTGCATCTCGGTGGCGTAACCTGGATTCAGTAGTGGGGATCATTACCAGCAAGTGTTGGGAGTGGAAGGGTAAGAGGCTGCCTGGCTCATTTTGCAGTGGTTCTCTTTGATTTCAGGTTAGGGCAGGTGGAGATGAGCTGTCAGTTTACACACGATTATTTAAGAGATTTAGACTACGTCTGGTTTCACCAGCTGTGTTATTAATACACAGTTCACGTTAAAGCTAGGTGCCTCCCTCAGCCCCCTCAAAGCAAAGGCACAGAACAGCAGTAAATGGGTTTTATGCACCTACAGCTTTCCTTGTAAGGAGGGAGGAATAGGCTGTGCCATATACAGCTAGTTTTATACCACTATAAAGTTATGTGTCGGTGCTGGGAGATGACAGGCTATTGGCTAAAATAAAAAATTCTTCTAAGCCAACCAGAGAAGCTACTGCAAAGCATAGGATTTAGAGAGATATTGCATGCTTACAGGAACTAGTCGCTGAAGATTTGGTAAGTTGCTAGTAGTCACTGAATCTGCTTAATGTCCATCGATTTAGGCCCCTAATCTGCTCATTTGTTGCTTATCTGTATTGTTACATACTGACATACCTGTAATAAATCTGGCTTTTCCTGAGGATGCTGTTCACAGTTCTCCTAGGAGTAACATTGAATTCACTTGAGTGAGGTGAGATTGAGTTCAGGTAGAAATCTGTTAGGACTAGAACAATCCAAAACGTGACTTTGAAACTTCCTTCTCAGTGGAAGAGCCTAGGGGGGCCAAGCCAGTGACTTACCTACTCCTGTCTGCTCAGGACAGGCACCTGCACACTACCACTGGAGTGTGCACCCTGCTTCCATCTGGATGGTGGTGGGTTTGATTTATTTTTTTTAATGAATGGTGCCTGGTGATGTTTGTAATGACCCTGCTTAATGATTCTTTTTGGCAAGGACTGGGACTTCTCATCTTCTGGTGTCTTTTCCGGGCTGAAGATTGACCCTGATACTCTAGTAAAGAAGCTTGACTTGGACTCCAGAAGCATGGTTTCCTCCAGAACAGGTTTGTTGTTACATTTTGAATATGTGCCACCTTAGATTATAAGCAAAGACACTGGGGACTGTATTTGCAGTGGCTGTCAGAACAAGCGCAGGAGAATCGAACCCAAACACAGCTTCCCGTGTTCTTGCAGGGGCTTTTGAAGGAAGTGGTTTCTGTTTGGGGTTGGAGGAGGGAGAAATGCATTATGTGCTTAGTGCTCCCTCGGTGGGGAACTAGCTTCAGGCTACCTGACTGCTGCTGGGCTGTGGTGTGCAGCTGGAGCACCTGAGTGCAGCCAGTTCTCTCCTCCTGTGCTTTGCTGTTGCTAGGTCGCTGCCTCAAGGAGAGTCCAGCTCACCAGGGAGTATTTGGAGTGAGAGTTGGAACAGGGAGGAGATGATAGAGCCTTTTGTTTTCTAGTCCAACGAGAAAATGCTCCTTTTAGCTACTTAGTGGCAGATGGAGCTTTGTATCTGCAAACGGGTTTCAGCTCTCTAAGTGGAAACTGATGGCACAGCAATTTGTCCTGGTGCAGAAGATGTGTGTAACTCCCAAATACCTTGTTTGCAAACTAAATTAATTTCTTCTCTCCATGCAGATTAATACTGCTATAGTGACTTTATTTGCATGTCCAGGGCTACAAACAAACCCAGTAACCATGCAAGGGCTAGTGGTTACCCGAGCAGTGGTGAGCTGTAGCAGCCATAGCCCACTAGTCACATTTGGTCACACAATGAGGGAATGGGAAGGTTGTGTGAGGACACATTTGCTGGAGATGCTTGCCCTCTGCACAGAAACCTTGGTGAAATGTATTGTTTTCAAAACACTGAGCTCATTGTTCAAAACTGTCCTGGGAAAAGGACATATGTGCATATGTGTCTGCATGTGAACATAGCCATCTCTTTAATTAAATTAGACAGCACGTTGTTGAAGGCCGACAGCCTGCAATCCTAGCCTTTCATTGCAGGCTACAGCTGTACATGTCTGGTTTATAAATAGACCTCTGCTGCTGGTCCCTGTGCAGTACTGATGATGCAGATGTGTGGTGCCTGGATATGTTTAACCCTCTCTTGAGGCTGCGTGCTGGCTTCCTGCAGACAGTGATGCTGACCCCAATGCTTTGTGCTCCCTCCCACTTTCCAGATGATCATCTAAAAATAGCTGTTCATTTGGGGGCTCAAAACTGCAATTCAATGAGGCAAAAGGTTGATTTTTTTTTTTTTTTTTAAATCTTCCCAAGCTGCTGTGTCCTTTCTTCTTGTATCACTCTGGAGCCATGTGGAGGCTTTTTCATTATGGAAATCAATTCATTTTTTGTGTTAATTCAGTGAACTGTAACTAGGCTGTGCATACAATGGCAGACACCCTGGAGTTAGAAAAGAGATTCTAGGCAGACTAGAATCTAGTGCTTTGTCTCCTGGGATGTCTGGTCAGCTGAGAGCCTGTTCAGCAAGAAATTCAACTTGACTCCAACCCTCCCCTCCCCTTCCTCCCATCCCCCCTTAGCTTCAGTGCACAGGGCAGGAGGGTAGGATTCTCCTACACATTGTTATTTTAAGATTTAATAGCAAGACAAAAAAGTGTTTCTCTCCTGCTTGCGTATCACGCTCCGAGAAGGTCAAGTTGGTACACTGTAGGTAGGTTTACTCTCTGTATCTCCCGTGCTTTTCACAGCTGAAGATTTTTTCTGTCAGGGATGCTATGTGGCAGTTGGGAAAGCTGATATATTTGTCCTTCATATGTGTGCACGTGAATACGTGCCTCACATTTCCTAGGATTGCTTCACATTATCTAAGATGGCTGATATCTCTGTGTTTTGTGTTACAATCTGGCCTTATGCTGTGAGACTTTAGGGACAGCCAGAAAGACTTCAGTGTGGGCTTAAACAGGCCTGCAAGGCTTGAGTGAAACAAGAGAGCTTGGACTGGTCCAAGGGCTTGGACCTGGCAGGAAACACTCTGCTGGGTTACCAAGCCCTGCTAGCAGCTACGGGTTTTGGCTCTGTTATGTCTCTTCCTTAAAGCCTGCATCCTTCTGCTTTTGGAGGTGTAGTTGCCAGAAAGCCAGCATCTCACTCCATGGCTGTACTTCCATGGCATTGCATCTTGGTCGAAGGTATCTGCATAAGATGTTTCCAGGTGAAACATTCGACCTTCCTACTGCTATTCTGCCTCTGTTCCTTTCTCCACTTGGGCTTTCACATTTTGGCTTTGTGCTTGAGCTAGGGGACCTAACATTTGTCTTGACAGAGCCCGAGCCAAAGCTATGTGAGCTGGCATGCTCTCTGCTAATTCTGAAGGCGTCCGATGTGGAGCTGGCCCAGGAGGATATGCGGGCTTGAGAGATTGCTTGTTGCTGGAAAAGTAAGGAAGAACAGGTGGTGATGTTTGCTTGTGGCTCCACCCGTCAGCACGCTCGCTGGCTGGTTCAGCAGAAGAGATCTGGAAAGCCCGGTCTTCTCAAAGCATGGTGCAGGGACAGCAGTGCCTCCTGGACCAGTTTGAGATGGTGGTGTAGGGGGAAGAGCGAGCCAGGCCCGCTCTTGTGGGGCTGCCTGGTAGACTTGGAGGGTTCTGGAGCTCCCATTCCTCTCTGTCTTGTCTCTTTGTCCTTGGTGACTGTGATGGTGCATCTTTAGCTGGCTACTTCTCTCGGGTTCCTTGGCCTCCCTCTCTGCTGTCTATGCCTAGGATGTACTTTCTGGCTCCCCACTTTCTCTCTGTCCATCCTCAGCCTATTTGACATGCTTGTGTGCATGTTCCTTCCTCTCTCCCACGTGGCCTGGACACTCAGGGCAGCTTTTGCAGAAGTTCTTTACCATTTGTCCAGCTGTGAAGGTATCTGTGCTTCGTTTTGTCTGGAAAAGATGAGGTGACTCTTGGTTCCTGTCATCTTTTTATTCTAACACTAGGAATTTAGAGAGGTAAATGAGGACTGTTAGTCTGGCAGCTGGAGATGTGTTTCACTCCACTGTTAAGTTCCCGTGTCTGCCATGAGCTGACTGTGCCCTGCCGTATCCCAGTTCTTCTGAATGCCTTAGATTTGTGAGGTGATGGAGAGCTGAAGAAGCAAGCTGCAGAGAAAGGCAAGTATTTCTTTGAAAGCCTCAGATGCTGTTAGTTGTTAGGGCTAACATCTGTAGTAAGGATCACATCTCCCAGCCTGGGCTGGAGAGACTTTTTTCTCTGGGTTTGTGTTCAACTTTGTTGTCAAAGGGGATGACTGCCTTCTCCTCGTGTTCCTAGCTCCTAAGGCAGGTTTTACGTTGCTCTGTCTTCATTCAAAGCAGCCTGCAGAAGGATGGGAGTGTGGGGAGATGTGTAAGTGTGAGCCTTGGGTGTGGTGGGGAGAAAGGCTGCCTGAATTGTGGGGCTCTAACAAGGACAGTCAGGGCAGCTTGGACAGGAGGCAGAGGTGTGACATTTTGAATTCACTGAATTATCTGGAGAACCTGTAAAATCAGCTGATAGTGGCAAATGAAAAATATCCCTTGTGTACTGAATTTTTACACTGTGCTTCATTCTACAGGTCTAGTCTCTTCCACTTAAAATATAGTCTGAGGAAGAGATTGGAATTGGGTTTGATTTCAGAAGATGTCAGCTTGGAGTTCAACAATGGTCAAAACAGCAAATTGGCTGTTGGGAAGTAGGAGGAAAAGAGAATGACCTGGAGACTGTTGTTATGCTTCATAAATAAATCCATGGTACATGCAGCTACTTGATGCTATGTGTGGCCTTGGTCCTCTCATCTCAAAAAAGATGTAGCAGTCCAGCTACATCAGAGAAGGGCAAGCAAGGCTGCTCAGAGGCCTGGGATGCCTGTTTAGTTGTTCCTAAAGCAAAAGCCTTGGCTCTTCAGCTGGGGGAAGGAAGCAAGGCAGGGTGTGATGGAAGCCCAGAAGCTGCACGCTGAGAGAGGGTGGGTGCAGCTGTCTGCTGTCTCTTCCACTATAAACCTGGAGGAATCAATGGCAATAGCAGATGGTAGACATGCACCTGAACAAGACATTTTGTGTCTGACATGGCAAATGCAGCTCTGGGCTCTGTGTCCATGTGTGATGTGAGTGCTGTATGCTTCTGTGGGTTCAGAAAGGGGCTGCACATATTGATGGAGGAGGCCATCAGGGTTTCTTAATGCAAGGACTCATCTGGTTTGGGATGCGCAGGTGGAGCATGGTGGTTCTGCTGGGTCTTAGGTGGAAAAAGAGAGGGGTATCGAGGCTTGGAAATGGCTTGTAGTGTTGTACAGGACTGGAGACAGGCTTCCCCAGCCCCTGGGTGGCAGTCCTAAATTCAACAAGGACCCTGTGTGCGGCACAGAGAGACAGCTGGGGAGCTGTGCAGTGGCTCAGGTCACCAGGATGTGCAGAAGGGGGACACAGACTGCCACCAGGGCAGTGTGGGACAGCTGGGGCAAGAGGAGGGCCCGGACCGCAGCTGTGGGGCTGTGTGATGTGCTAGGGGCTAACTAAACAGCAGAGCATGGTTACTTCCATGGGATTAAAAGCTTCATCTGGAAACTGGCTTTGAAGCGCTGGAGCCAGAGGGATGCAATCCTGTAGGAAACCAAGCCACCATTGTGCTGGGGCTTGGGGGCTATTGCCTGTAGCCACCAACAAGAGCAGAGACCTCTCTCTCTACTTTTTTTCCCCTTAGTTTACCTCAGTTTGTTAAGTGACCAGCTTTTGCTGCTCTTTTCGCTGTGGTTATTCTGAGGGAACGGGGGAAGATGATATGTAAGCTGGAAAGTTCAGCATTTATAGCAGGGTTAGCATCTTGGTTAACGTGAGTAGTTGTTTGTGCCTGGGTAGGTGTGTGCTGGGTCTGAAAGAAGATGGAAAGAGGCCCCTTGTTTTGGGAGGATAAACTGGTGGTATTGGTTCTTACCAACCAAAGGCCCCATTTTGCTGAGGATTTCTGAGGTTTCCTGGTGCATCTGGTGGAGGCAGAGTGACCTGTCGAAGTACTTGCTACTCGCACGGTAATTGTCTTGTTGCTTCCCTTAGATACAAGGCTGATTCAACGTGCTTGTTGTGATTGGTGTGGGGTATCAGCTTAGGCAGTTCTGGCATCAGTAATTCTTGTGGCATGAGAAGGAAAGGGTGGAACTGTAATAAAAAATGTCACCAAAATGGAATTCATTTTAGGTGAGTCTCGCATGTGTGACGGTGGAAAGCCAGTGGTCTAAGGTGGAAAGTATTTTAATACGGGGAGCTTTGAGCCATGTCGTACTGTGAAGCAATAGCTACTCTCTCCTGCTCTGCTTGTCTTTAATCATTAGCTCATCTTAACATCAGATTCCAGATGATTTCCACATGCTCGTAGATAACAAAAGCCAGCAACATCACTGTGAACACTGGAGTTAAGTCCATGAGTTACTTGCATGCTCAATGATTGCTTTCTATTAGTGTAGTTTACTTAGCCAATGACGTAATGTAAATCAAATGCTTTGCATCTAATCCATGCAAGGACCTCTGTTACTAGTGTGAGTGAATAAATCTCATCTGGGTGAGCTTCTGTAGCATGGGAATTACATGTTTCTTACTAAGTCAGAAATAATGGCCTGTCGTATGGGGGAGTTGCTTCTTTGCTTCCTTTTTGGTGTTTTTTTTTGCTTTAGCTTTCCTTCCTCAGTGTTTGCTCCTTGAAGCAAGGGCCTGTTCAGGCGTCACTCTGGTAAAAAAAATTTGCCTGGGAATGTCTCTTTTTTTGGAATGGATGATGAACCAGTTGTGGAATTATATGAATAACTGGACTGGCAGCTTTCTGCTTTATTTTCAGCTTCTCCAGAAGGGAACTGGGACAAGATGTGGTGTTGAGAAAGCAAAAGTGCAATGGCAGCAAGTGCTGCCCCTTCAGAATTGCTTGCAGAACCTTAGGTTGTCACCTTGATTTCTGAGGTTGTGGCAAGAGTAGCTTTTCCTGCAGATTGCTCTAGTTCCTCCTGTGCTACTGGTGATCTAGGAAAGTGTGAAACATGGATTAAAGCCATTTACTGCCTCTGTTTCTGGACCAGTTAAGGGTCCTTAAAGAGACCATAAGGTCTACCAGAGGGTAGGTTTACATTGGACATAAAGATTTTTTTTTTACTTTGAGGGTGGTGAGACACTGGAACAGGATGCTCAGAGAAGCTGTGGATGCCCCGTCACTGGAAGTGTTCAAGGTCAGATTGATTTTGAGCAACCTGATCTAGTGAAACATGAAAGGGGGTTGGACTAGATGATTTCTGAAGGTCTCTTCCAACCCAAACCACTCTGTGAGTCTATGATTCTATACCAAGGTGGGGGGCACAGAGGGACGTAGGACATTAGCCTGAACAGAGGTTGTGCTGGGCCTTGCTGTTGCTGAAGCCTGGATCTGCACAACGTGGTGCAAAGCTGTAAGGGGAGTTTCAGGCGTGCATTCTGTAGCATCTCTGACTTTCCCTTTGTATCTTGAGAGCTTTTGTCCTCTGATGACCCAGACTGTCTTGCAGTTTGGGTTCCTTTGTCAGTGGCACAGAGGGGAGCAGAGGAGTGAAATTACTGAGCATCTGACAAAGAAGGAAGTCCCTTTTTCTCCTGAAAAAATGTGGACACAGGAGAGAATAAAATCAGTCCAAGCAGGAACCTGACAGCTTGGAATTGCTGGAGTCTGCAGGCTGTGTACAGCCTTGCTTTTCCCCTTTCTTAGATACTCTGTGAGTTTCTTCTGTTACTAAGCCTCTCTCTGGATAGTCACTGACCCTTCTGGTTTGTACCTCAGCTTCTGCTCTGGTGTTCCAGATTTGCTGTGTTTGTCACGTAGCTGCTTTCTTCACCTTGGGCTCTGCAGCCACTTGTCCAATTCTGTTCTCCTTTTGTAGCCTCAAATGAGAAGCAGAAAGCTGTGGTTGGTTGGCATTGTGGTCCTGCCATGGGATCATGCACTAACTTCATGTGATGTGATTTGCTTTCCTTTTTCTTTTTTTTTTTTAATGACTGATGTGCCAGAATCCATGTAAGACCTCTACTCTTCCAGCACTGCTGTTTCTGCAGTGTCTGGACTCATGGTTACGATCCACTGTTGTGTTGCTGGCAGAATTGCAGTCATGACTAGTCCCCTGCTACTCTTCAGGAGCTCTGACAGGATGCAAATCTTTGTGTCCCGTAATTCATTCCTATCTGTTCTTTGTATTTCTGCTTGTTTGTGGCCTTTAAACATTATGGTTCTTCCTCTTCTGTCCTCACCCTGATCACGTTTCTCCATAAAATGCTTCTGTGTAAATCCTAGAGTTGTGCTGTTGGTAGGAGCAGGTTGCTTCTGCTGAGATGTTTGCTGTGTTACTCTGCAGAACATGGTGTGAGTCTGCCCTCCTGCTGTGTCTACTCCTAGCACTGAGCACCTTCTTTAGGCAGATTTTTGGTGATGTGAATCGGTAAGAACAGGCTAGAGATGTCAGCAGCCTTCTCATTGTACATTTTGGTTCAACTCCTATACAGCGTGCTGCTTGCCATGTCATGTAGTCCCCCTTCAGCTGTGCCTTCCTGGGTATTGTGCTGTGCCTGGCCTCATGAAGCTGGAGGTTTCCTGTTTGTTTTGGTTTGTTGCTGTTGTTTGTGTTTTTTTTTTTTTTTTTTCTGGCATTTTGGAGTGTTTAGCAATTGAAGGATAAAAAAAAAAAATTAATCCTGCTTGTTTTAATGAGCTCACCCTTTTGATCACTTTTAAGCCTTTGCTGCTTTTTCTTCACGTGAGTTTGGGGTATTTTTAAATCTTCTGCTTGTGTTGGACATTCACCACGTCCCTGGTCTGGAAAGCTGCTGGATCTTCATGATTCTGCTGCTGTCGCTTTTCTTCAGCTTTTAATTCTGTGCTGGCAGCTGTCACACCCGTCTTGTGTTTGTTTTGTGCAGAGCGCCTTTCTCAAGCTGTTCCCCACCGTAACACTCGTCAGATGGAAAGGGGTGAAAACAGTTTGCTCTGCAAACTGAGGATGACAGTGAGTGGCCTGTGAGGAGTGGCTGTAGCATCTCCAATGTATGTGTAAAATGTGACGTGCTGTGCTAGTCCAAAATGACAAGATGTTCCTGCTCCATCTGTCTTTGTTATTAGCTGCCCAGCTTTGTTGTGTGTCAATTTTGGGAGCATTGAAATGCTGTGCCTTAAGCTGGTGTCAGAGGTAGCCTATTGGCGATGCTCTTGGTGATGTTGCATTGAAATGATTTAACATCTTTGAAAAACTCTACTTGGCATGTTGGACGCTGCCCTAGGAGGAATGGCTATTTGAGTGGCATTTGAGCTCAGATTTCTTGCTTTCATGGGTGGGGACTGGATATTAACACGGCTTTAAAAGAGGTCACCCAAGCTCCATTAAAGGAGACTTCAGCTATTGCAGCTTGGATAAAGCTCAGACTCGATCACTAGAAGTTGTGCTCCCAGCCTATCCCACTCATCTGCTGCCCCAATGCAGGTGGCAGCGGGCGGCTGCTTTTTGTGGTCTTCAGGCAGACAGAGTATCTCTGCAGTATTCCTTGCCTCTTGCCCCACAGACTGAGAATGATGTGTGCCAGTGGGCATCCAGCCTTGGGTAGAGACCAGCTCCCCTTACCTGCACAGACTTGAGGGATGTGGAGAAGAAGAAGAGCTCAGGAAAGCCAGCAACCATTTTGGCAGTTCCTCATTTCTGTCATATTCTTATCTCTAATGTATCTTCAGCTATCCAGCCGACAAGAATAGTCAAAGTGTAGCCCCTGAGCACTCTTTCCCAGGGCAGGCGTGTGCACACCTCTCGTTTGCGTGCCTCTCCCATCCCCACCCATGTACCTTCTGCAAGGTGTCTGTGTCCTTAGCATAGCCTGCACAGGTCAGGGGTGTGTACCAGGACTGGAATGTGCAGGTCTCAGGTCAAACTGCAAGCTTCCCTCCATAAGCTGATGTTTTCTCTGACATTGTGTATGAAAGTGCTTGAAACCTACAATAAAAGAATTTGCAAGAAAGCCAAGATTCCCAGGAAAGGGGAAATGCTGGGCAGGGGTTAAACAGGCAAAGTTACACTCTTTACCTCTGCCCCCAGCCCCAAGGTTAATGACTTGGCATCCAGAAATGGCTATGAAGGGCATTACATTTGTCTCTATTACATTGACTGGTGGAGCAGTTCCTCTGCCTGTTTCCAGAAGCGCAGTCCAAAAAGCATTGCTTACTTCCATGCCTTGAGCTGAGCTGTAACGAACCCTGTCTGCCACTGTCCCCTGACTGGTGTGACGCACTGCAGCGAGAGCCTGAACTGGTGCCACTGAGTGGGAGGAGACTGCCCCTGCCAGGGCCCTTGGTCATGGCTGAACACCGACTGGCATGGAGCATGGGGCAGCCCAGTTCCTTTCTTGCACAGCAGCAAGCAAAAAACTTGAACCTCCTGGAGGAGGAGTGCTGTTAACATTGATAACCCAGTATACCACTTACTAATAGGTTTACGGACTTGATGGTAGCTGAAAATACTTTTACTTCTGGCTTAGGGCTACTGTCAGGCTACTTCTGACTGTGGACGGGGGTTCCCTTAAGGAGACTGTGCCTCAGCTTGAGGTGGAAAGGAGAGAGCAGGTGAAGAGGCTCGGAAGGGCAAGTGCTGGCCTGACTGGCAGAGTGAGGCCACATCCAGGATAGCCACCCAGGTAGTTTGGTAAGGTGACAGGTGGCAATTTACCATAGCTGGGTAAATTGCTCTAGGTATCAGTTTACCATACATTCCTTTTTCCTTGCTTTTTGGCTGAAATTTATTAGTTTTTTTCACTGCATCATTAGGAGCTGCTCTTATGTTGACAAGGCCAGATCACCTTGTAAGGGCAGTTTTGGTGTCTGAGTGTTTTATAACAGGCTGTTATAAATCTGCATGGTGTTTAAGAGGAGCTCTGATAGTGGTTTGTGGTATGGGAAGCCTCTCCAGTGAGGTCAGATGACTTCAGTCTGCACAACGCCTCAAACAGAAATCTGTAGGTTGCAACAACTCGCCTCAAAGCCAGAGAGCTCTTCTGTTGCTACGGTACAACAGATGAAGATCAGTGGTACCTTGCTTCAAGAGTCAAGTTGACCAAGTTCTCCAGCAGAGTTGAAGAGCTCTGGGGACTGCTTGAAATGGAGAATAGTGACCTTCTGTGGGTAGCATATGGGAGAATTTGGCATGGGAATCCTACTGAAAGCTAAGGCCACTGGTGCCTTAAATAAAAAAAAAATAAAATTAAAAAGTAAAAAATCCACACTGCTTAAAATTAGTTTAACAATTTATTGTCTGTGCAGTGTGTTGCTGGCTGTGAGAATAGGTGTACAAAACTCCTAATCAGAGTCAGTGCAATTCAATGGAAAGAGCTAAATGAGTGTCTGAAACTTGCACTACTTTAAGTGCTTTAACTTCCCTTCTGGAGACAAACCATTTCCATGTTGTGAGTACCTTCTGCCAGATAATGGGAATCAGTTGTGTTAATGTTTATGGCAGTAATTAACTTTTTTTTTCCTTCCCCTCCCTCTAGCTGTGGCTAAGTCCTTGTTCTTAAAATTAACATGTTTTAAAAAAAATCCTCCAATTAGCTAGTGATCATGGATACTGAGCACTACCAAACACAGTAACATTTTCCAGAGTGCTCGAAGCTGCCAAGATGTTTGGAGTCCGCTCCAGGGAGAGGAGGCTGTCGGTAGTGGGAGGAGCCTGAAATGAGTCTTAGGAGTGTAATAAGTAATTTAGCAAAAGAATTTTGCTTCAGCTAAAATGAATGGGTGCTTGCTATGGCTTCAGCTAAGATGGGTGTGTGCTTGCTATGCCTTTGGAAAAGGGATAGTGCTAGATAGGATATCAGACGAAAGCAACAGTTGAAAGTAGCAAACCCTTGCAAAACAAAGGGTAGTGTAGCTAGCAAAGATAACCGCAGAAGTGTAAGGAATAAAGAAGCCACAAGAAGGACATGGTGATAAAGACTTCAAGCCTCCCTCCAACGACTACCAAGAAGACCCCTGAGGAAGCACAGCGCCTGCGCCGCTAGAAGGGAGGGGGCATGTTTGGGGTGGGTTGCATTCCAAGAACTCATTGAGTATGTATTTGGGGGTGGGTTGCATTCTAAGAACTCATTGAGTATGTATTTGGGGGTGGGTTTTGTTCTGAAAACTCATTGATTATGCAAACTATGTTCCAAGAAGAAACATGAATAGGTATAAGGAATACAAAATAAAAACAAGCATTTGTAAAGAGAAAACGAGCCACAGGAGGAGAAATCCCCTGTGTAACTCCCAGCGCTGTAATAAATATTCTTTGCTCCACCGAATTTGCCCCGGACTAAAATTAATACATTGAGCGTGTTTCTCACAGGAGTTTGAACAATGCATCAGATCCTTGTAATTTCATGCTATGGTTGGTTCCCACAGCTGTGCCTGCTGCCTAACATTCACCATCAGCAATGGTGGAAGGTGATGCGTACCCTGTAACAGCCTTTACGTGCTGCTTTGTGGGCTGCGTTGAAGCTGGGTGGCTGGAGGAGGGTGGGGCTCAGGGAGGGATTGGGGGCTCATTCATTGAGACTTCTGGGGTGCTGCTCTGTGCTTTTGCGAAGCTTTCTGCTGGCCGTTGTAAAAGCTGGGTGCTCAAGCATGTACTTTTTAGGTCAAATGTGTCAGTCCCGTGTGCCACTGAAGGGCTCGCTGAATTTGGGGCCAGTGTACCGCCTTGCCTTCCTGGTCAGGTGTGATGGGGCATGGCAGCTTGCATGTCATGCCATGTCTTGCTGTGTGTGATTATGATTCCCAAAACTTTAAAAGGATACTAATCTAGCCTGGTATTCTCCTGCTAAATCAATTTTAAATGGTCAGACATCCTTACACACAAATAGATCAGCCCTGCTTAGGAGAGTCTGGAAGCTGCAGTGTTACAAAAGAGGGTTATGAACCAAAATCCATGCCTTTGCTGTTCTAATGTTACAGGTTTGGCATAATCAAGTTATAAAATTATAAATGCTACAAAGAGAGAGGAGGCATAGTTCTGCACCAGTGCAAAGGTACCACCCAGCACAAGTCGCAGTAATGAAACCCTCTCGTGGGGCATGAGAGGAACAGTTTAACACTGCATGAATTGAGAAACTGAATCCCAAGAGGGGTGAAAAAGCACTTACGGAGAGAGAAGATTGACAGCTGTGGAAGTCAGACCCCTTCCCTCGTCACTAGCATTGGTATGGAGTCGTGTCAAGCTGTCAAACATATTTCTGAAATATGTGTCCTGGGAGTTTAATATTTAATAGCTGCTCTATGTAGAAAATTGGTAGAGACTGGTAAAAGGTGGATGAGATGAGAGGTCTCCTGGGTTGCCCCTTTTGACTTGCCTTGACATGCTTTTGGGGTGCAGGAATAAGTCAGCCTCCTCTTTCTTCTGCTAATACCCCTGGGAAATGCCCATGTGAGGAAAGTTATTTTGCTTGGGTAATCTTTTTAAGGGCTTCTACACTAGGATTGTCATCTACATAAATCAGATTTCTGATTTACCGAGAGAGAAATCTCTGCCCTGCTAATGTAGATCTTATTTGAATTACAGGCTGTGTATTTAATGGTAGACCTCTCAAGAGCTGATGTCTGTAATTCAGACTAAGTGAGATCTATAGTGTTATTCTATTTAAGTTATCCTTTATTGGAATAGTAGCAGGTCTAGCTTGCCTGAGGTTTTGGGTTTTGTTTTTGTTTTTTAAAATTATACAGTCTGTTAATAGGGGCACTCACTCCCAGATAATCTGTAATCCTTCAGTTACACTAGTAATGGCCCACAGGTTATAATTATGGGAAAACATGATACTCTCCCAGAGCCGTCTCCTTCTCTCAGGCTACCATTGATTGCAACACACACTTAAGAAATAGTACGTAGTGCTAGCTACTGTGCTGAAAGCCATTCTGCTCAGGGGATCCTTGGGATACAGAGGTATTCAAAGAGTCTTTGTGAGCAATTTATGGACAAAAGTGTTCTTTATGCTTGGGTAAAAATGTGTGCACCAGCAGAAGGTCTGTTTACCCACCTCAGTGCTTCAAAAGTGGCATTATTGATGCTCATACGTGGCATAACTGGTAATGGCACATAATTTGGGTTTAGCTTTTTAGTCAAGTGGCTTATAGAAAGGAGGTAAGTTTTTTGGTGGTGTTTTTTGTTGTTTTTTTAATGGAGTTTTTAACACTAAATCTCAATGGGCATTGTCTAAGCTAAATGTAGGAGACAAGACTATGGAAGGATTAAATGCACTGAGTACTGAAATATTGTGGGTTGTTTGAAATGGTAATTTGGACAGGCTTAGATTGAACCAGCAGTGTTACAAATATGCCATGAAGCTAACCACAGAGAATGGATCCTGCAGGAGAAGAATAGGCTATCAAGCAGATGTTGTTCAAGCAAGGAGTGACTGTCAGCTGCAAAGTACTCTTGAAAGCATTGCATTTAGTGATATTGTTAACGGACTGCAATGAAACATGGTGTTTCAGAGGGTCCCTGGCAGGATATCCAAGGGAAAATGGGGGACATAAACCTGTTTCTTGGCCCACTGGTGCTGTGTACTCGACTGTGGAGCAGAGGACACGCAGAAAATAAATAGATCTGCTTAAAGAATTTTGGCTTCTGTGGGCATCGTGGGCGTTCATGCCTAATGTGGCTGTGCATGTGCATGCTCTGGGCTGATTTGCTTCTGTTGCATTTTCTAAAATTTTTTTAAATTTGTTTTTACTTATGTCTGTTTTCCTCTTCTTCCTTTCGAAATAAAGTTTATTTGTAAATTCAGGTCACTGAGTGTTCTTATGGAACTGGGAAGGGGCTTCTCTAGCATGGGGAGGACATTCCCACCTGCAATGGATACAGGCTGTGTCTACACATCCGGTAGTTATTTTGCAATGCTCTTTGAGTTGATAGTTATATGGTGTGCCTGTTGACAGTGAGGTAGGGGAAGACTGTTCCAGACTGCAGGAATTCTGCTGACAGAAATCATGATTTTGAGTTTAAGTTGCTTCCTTCAGTGGCACTTTCATCTTTTGCTTAGTCATGCTTCTGGCTATTGCTTTTGATTCATGCCAGTGATTTGTGATGCCAGGGCTGGGCTTAAGTGTATTCCTCTGGAGCTGCAGGTGCGCTTGTTACTTTAGTGTCTATACCTGAGTGTTTTTTATTTGTGGGAATAGCATACAAATGTGTAGATACTGTTTATATGGGATTATTATAACTTCTTGATGTCTTTTCTTCCTCCAAAGTAGACAGTGCTCGGCCTGTTTACCTGTATGGTGTGTAGGTGTCAAGGTTTTCGTAGCAGCGGGAGAAGTTGGGGCTGCCCTGTGCTGGACACAGCTGGGTCCAGACAGCTCCAGTGCCCTCACTGCAGCCACAGCTGAACCTGTCGACCATGATGATGGTGCCTCTGGGAAAACATATAACTAAGAAGGAGTAAAAATGCTGGACAAGCAGAGGAGTAGGAAAAAAAAAGTGAGAAACAGCCCTGTGAATACCAGGGTTGGAGAAGGAAGAGAGGAGGTGCTGCAGTCACTGGAGCAGCCCGTGGTGAAGACCACAGTGGATAAGTGTGAGGAGGAAGTTACAGCAGACAGGAGATGTGATGGACTGGCTGTAACCCCATTCCCCATCCTCCTGCGCTTCTCAGGAAAGCAGGTAGAGGAGTTGGGAATGCAGGAGTGAAGATGAGCCTGGGGAGAAGTGTGGTGGGTGGGAGAAGGTGTTTTAGTGTCTGTCTCTGTCTCTCACCACTCGATTCTATTTTAATTGGCAATACATTAAATTAATTTTCCCCAGGTTGAGTCTGTTTCGCCTGTGATGGTAATTAGTGAGTGATCTCCCTGTTGTTTACCTCATCGCACAAACTTTCCATCTTAGTTTCTCCCCCTGTCCTGTTGAGGGGGGAAAGTGTGGGGGCAGCTGGGTGGGCATCTGGCAGCTGGCCAAAGTCAACCCACCACATTACTGTAGCTCTGTGAAAGTGGAGATTAAATTCATTACCAGGTAGAACTGTTGCTCTGTGGCTGTTCCCCTGTCTTCCTTACTGCCTTTCTCTACTGAATGTCTTTGGAGCATTGTGCAGATCAGAGACTCCCTTGCATGAGAGCTGAATTCGTTTGCTTTTCATTAACACTCACAGGTATTTAAGCAAGTCATTCCTGTTGTGCCTTTATACCTGTAACAACATTGTGGCCCTCTGCGTTAGTGAAGTGTATGGTCTAACACCATATCATGAGGTTACAGTATTGTCTTTGCTAGGTGTAACGAGGAAATCCATTATATGAATAGCATCCAGACAGACCCAAGGAAGGGTCACAGAACATGAATGCAGTGAATGTACTTTGGAGGTAACTTTAGAGGGAGGATTGTCCTCATGGAAGCTGCAGAGGTGAGCTGATAGATATACTTGCTCGTGTCCTGAAGGTCAGAATTAGGAACCTCTCCCCTCCTCTCTCTGGGGAAGACACGAGAACAGAACAGGACAGAGCCATATCCTCTAGTCTAAGCTCAGGAAAGTACAGAATAGGTCTTGGGTCCATCCAGATGTTTCTTCTGCATGTCCTCACTGTGTAGGAGGTCCTGCCTTGCTCCAGCTGTGACTGCATTGCTGACAGCTCTGTAGCAGGAGAGGATGTGCCCGTGGCCGAACAGAACATCTCTCTTTAAGTGTGCTCTTTTTCAGATGTTGGATGTGCTCATTAGAGGGCAGCAGAACAACTCTTCCTTTTTCTAGGTCAGTTTTATGTTTTTGAATATTTTTCTGCTCTGCAGGACACAACAAAATTCCTCCTTCTGTTTTTCCTAGTGCAATAAGGGTATAAAACAGCAATGCTTATATGAAAACGTTACCAAGTATAAAGAAACATAGAGTAATTATAGTAAAAACTTGCTGCTTGGAAGCTGTAAGTGTTGCAGGCTCAAATGAGATGGAGCTCTTCTAAGTTTAAACCACAAATGGCTAGCACTGTATGCGGAAAAGCAGCCAAAGGAATGTTTCACAGCTAACTTGGTTTTTGCTCAGCCGAATTCTTATTTGACCTATATGTCCATATGCAGCTATTGATTTGTTTGTTGTACCCCAGCTGCTTCTGCTACTTTTTTCTGCTTGAAGAAAATGTTAAAGAACCAGACTTGCTTCATCTGAAAGTAATCGTTAAATTAGATCTGATAGTATGACCTCCATCCTCTGTAATATAAATACTATTAATAATTATGGTACAGTCTTTAAGGGCTAAGTGAGACTGGGATTTGGAGCCCAACATCACAATACTTAAATGCATTATTTATTATAGAACATTCATAGAAGTAGGCTGTAGCACTGTTTGATTTTGCAGCTAGTGTATTTCTGGCTTCAGAAAGATCTGTGTAGAAATCCTGGCTAGGAGCAAACGTCTCCAATGCACATCTTCTTAGCAATATTTTGCACACTGTTGACCTCTCTGGGGGACGTGAACTGGTTCAAGGCAGCTGGAATAGCAGGAAAAAATGGATTTTTCAGTTTTAGCAGCATCAGGCATTGGTTTCCAACAGATGGCTCTGATTTTGCAAGGTCCTCAGTGGAAGCAAAAGTTCATTAACTAGAACAAAATGAGTATTTCAAGAGATGTGCAAATAGGTTTTGTGTCTTGAGAACCTTTGCTGAATCTTCCTCTTCCTGAAGGTCCTTGGGCTAGGGTGGTGGAGCATGTGTGAGGATTGATGGGGAAGACACGGCACCCTTCTCTCTTTCCCAGAGCGTGTTGGATGTTTTCACATCCTGCAGATTTCTGTATCTCCCTCTCCATTACCTGAAGGGGCATGTGTCCACTCAAAGGGGCACAGGGCAGGTTCCTCAGAACTTGGTAGGTGCTTTGTGTTCCTCACGTGGGTGAGGACTGTAGCACAGCAGGGTGTACTTGGCTGCTGCTTTCTGTCCTACATTATTTTTTAGGGTGGCAATGTTGTGAAGTGGAACAGTCTTCTTGATACTGGCAAACATTGTTCCTGGTGCAGCAGCTTGGATCAGTCCCACCTCCTGGAGAAGTACAGATTGTGCTTTGCACTCTCGGTTTGGGATCCACTGGAAAGCTGCTGGCATTTCTTCATGTCTTGTGACAGGTCAGCGAAGGCAGCACTAATGGGAAGGTCATCCTCAGGAAAGAAAAGCTGAACAAAGCCAGAAAAATGTGAAAAATGTCTCATAGCTCTTGGCATGTCTTCATCCATTAGATAAAAAATAATATTTTGTCAATAGGCTAAAAAGATTAAACTCAGTCTTAGACCAAGTGAGGCACCAGTGATGAGTCTGTAGGTGCGTGACACATGGATATAAACCCATTTGACTGTTTGGTCTGTACTAGGAAATTAACAGGCACAGTGCTCATGCCAGCAGTCCTCCTCACCACAGAGAAATACTCTTCCTGCCAGCACCTTCCATGCGATATGGAAAGATCTGCTGGCCCTTCTTTCACAATAAAAGTCTCTCTCTTCTGAGAACCAGTATGATATTTTGTTGGCGATGCTAGTGTTCTCAGTAGGTGTATTTTGGGCATGGTGAGCCTAAGTATTTTGAGACTCCCACTTGGGAAGGGGTGCGTAGTTTTTTTGTTCGAGGAACATTTTCATTACAGGAACGACACCAAACTGTTCCCCTGTGAGCATGGGGATATTGAAGCACAGAGAGGTGAGGGGAGAGGTTGTTCTTGGGGCTTTCTGATTTGGTGCTCTAGTCCTAGACCAGAGAAGATCAAGGCATTGCCAAATGTCTGGCAGCTCTGAAAATTGACCGCAAGGAGTCTCAAAGAAGCACCTACTTATGGTTTGGTCCTTCCCCACCCCCTGTTATTTCTTTTAATGACATGGGTGGTTTTGCAGCAGCTGTCTTTCGGCAGCTGTTGATCTCATCGCTGCATGGGGTAGATGGGGCTGTGGTGAGAGCACCCGTTTGTGCTAATGCAGGCATGGTGTAAATGCTGTGCAGCAGTGCATGTCATTTGCTGAGGCTTGTTATTATTGTCTGTGTGTGCTGCTGTCAGGGGTGTAGAGAGCATGAAGTACAAAGTGGCAGAGCACTGTCATTTTTTTTAAAAATTTTGCTTGCTTTTAAATAGATTCTGCCAGGAGAATGTCGTTCCAGGATGGTTGACTGATCCTGTCCTGCAAGTTTCAAATAAAGAAAAGAGGAAGAGGTGATGGGATGGAGAAAGAAAATGACTTCTGCCTCCCCTAGAGGGGCCCAGATCTTGATTTTTCTTTTTTAAAGAGTTCATCTTTATTTAAGTGAGCCAGATGAGCATATTAGAGCAGAGTGGCTTGCTCTAATTTAAGACTTGATTGAAAAAAGGAAATTGTCTTGTGTGAGAATGATTGCAGGAAAGGCAAAGAGTCCCCAGCAGAATGGTCAAGTCCAGCTTTGGCAGGAGATGAAGAATGCCATAGGTCTGTAGTGTGGTAATTATCACAATGGTCTGTGGAGATCTGTGGTAAAGCTGTGGGATGGTGCCCGTGTGTCCCCTGGAGTCAGGCAGGAGCAGGGAGGTGGATGTAGGGCTGTCCAGGGGGTAAGATGCCGTGGGACTGTTGTGTGTGGCATAAGATGGCAGAGCCAGTGATCATATTAGTGCCTCAAGGCTTTTGGGAGGTCTAAATTGTTCACTGAAGCAGAAGAGCAGTTGAGACAGCACAAAAGCAGTAGCCACCAGAAACGTCAGAGGCTGGAAGAGGTGGTGAAGCAGTGTTTGGACCAGTTCCACTTGTGGGGTAGTCTGTGCACCCATAAGGAGGGAAAGGAGACTTGAGGTGCTTGGGGACCTCCTGTAATGAGTGTTTTCATGGGGTAGGTTCATTGGACTTTGTAATCAATACCACCACCACAAAAAAAAAGGTAGTTCACTGTCACATTTGAGTGCTAGAATTAGTAAGACCTTTTCAAGGTTAAAGGGTCGTTATGATCATACAGGCTTTGTGCAGACACTGTTAGTGTGACACACCTTTGTCTGTGCTTTAGGGGCTTCTGCTTGGCATCTCCAGTCTTGATCTTGTGGTGAAACATTTATATATCAATGGTAGTCAGTTTTATAGTGCTGCAAAGAAAATGTCAGCTTGTTTCTGGTCTGGACATAACTTGCCACCCCTTTAAGCTTAGAGGGCTGTGTGCTTATGTCAGGTGGGGGTGGGTACCTGGGTGCAGCAGATGCTAACCTGCAATAGGTGCTTGAGATTGAATCGAGTTACTTCTCCACCCCAGTCACAGACCAGAGTAGTGCGGATTTCATGCCTTGTACTTTTCCAGTCGACTGTTTTTCTAGCTCCATTCTTCAAATGCTTTCCAGTTTTGAAATCTGCTATATGTGCTCCAAGAAAAGGGGAAGGGAAGAATGGGCAATGAGGGTCCGGCAATGTCACGCATTGCCAATCCTGTGTATCAGTTGTTGCCCAGCTGCACATAGGCAAAGCTGAACAGTGAGATGGGAGCTGGAGGTTAAATACATGCCTGTCGCAAACAATTTGGGAAGCTTTCCCGGCTATTCTCACCCTCTTTCCTGCTTTATATTTATGTTAGTGTTGCAGTCCTCTGTGTGTGGAGCAGTTTATAAAGCCACTTATAATGCAAGCAGTGTTGGAACTGGCTGATCAAAATGTGACTGGGATTCGGCTAATAATTCTTAGTTATGTAAATAATGAAAGTCTGCTGGCATTATACAGGCTGAATTGTTGAGCTCTTTTCCATGTCTAAATCTAAAATTATCTTGTATATGTTGACTAAGCAGGCTATTGGGTTAAAATAAGTCAATATGATTACATTTAATATATGGCTGTTCAGTGGTAGAAGATACTGTTGGACTTTCTGTTCCCTTGGTGCTCCCAAACTGTTAGGTGTTTGGGTTTCCTGCTGTGCGGGAGCTGGACAGCTGCAGATGGTGGGATTAACTCCTTGACGTACGGTTGTGCAATAGATAGGACAGCATGGGGAGGGGGAGCGCACTACACTAATCTGCCACAAAGACTTAAAAATCAAGGGCAAGCTCTGACATGTGATTACTTTTTTCATTTCCCTGTCAATGCATGGAGTGTTAGGAGTGGGGAAACAAACTCATGCCACAGGGAGCCTGAGACCAGACACGTTAAAGAATCCAAGGAAATCTGCCAGGAAAGGAGAATTAATCAATGGTTAAAATAACCTAGTGGAAATTTTGCTGTGGTCCTAATGAGCTCTGAGTAAGGTTCAGAGTAATTACTTCATGAAAACTCTGATTGGAGCAGTAAGGAACCGTTTCTAGAAACTCTGCTCCTGCTTTTCTTTTTGCTGGCGTGTACGCGTTGCCTGAGTACTTGTGGCTGTGAATGTGTAGAAGGCGATGCTAGGGTTCACTGAGCTTCTTTAGCACAAGGGCAGAAAAAGCACACATGCCTCACCTTAAAGGAAAAAGTCATTAGCCAACCTGGATATATGAGCTTGTAACAGTGTCTGCAGTCAAATGCAGTCCTTTCAGAACATTCGTGTTTATCTGTAGATCAGTTTTTCAGCATTGATGCTAAAGGTGTAGAATATGAACAATGATTAAATGGATCAGAGCTTTTTTGCCTGGAAGAGATGACTGTCTGAGAAAAGAGGAGCTGATGAAATTTACTAAAATACAATTGCCACAGAGGTGAAGAGAGACTAGACTTGTTCCCAGTCTCTTCCAGTGAGATAAGTGGAAAAAATCAAACTAAACTAGAATATGGTGGGTTGAGGCAAAGATCCTTCAGGAAAATGGCAGTTAAGTTGTAGGACTCCTTGCACATAGGTGTTCTGAATTTCTGGTACCCGCATGGGCTTGAAAGCAACTGGTGAGAACCCCCAAAATAAAAATACATTAAGGGTACTAAATGCACCCACTCTATACTTGTGCATTCATCATTGGCCCTGATGGACATGTGGTTTTGGCTTGCATGGAGCTTTGGGCAGGCCTGGTATGTTCTTAGCCCGACGGTACTATTTACTAGTGGTAAAGCTGGACACCAAGGCTCAAACTCAAGTCTTCAAAGCGCCTTCTGTTAGAGCTCTATGAGGTGTTTGTGTGTAACTTCAGCTGATGGTTGGCAGGAGCAGTGCTTGCTCACTGGACAGAGTGAAAGGCAAGGGGGGGCTGGCCATGGCTGTTCCCAGCGTGCATTATGTTAGGCTGGCTGCACCTCTTGTGCATGCCACGTCTTAGGGTTTCCGTTGTATTTGCAACCCTGGCTTGCAGGTGGTGTTGTGTCTCCTAATTTGTGCAGATGCTTTAATCACATCCACTGCATAACTGGGCAGCTGGATTTGTAATGCTATGGAGGGGACTTTTTTAATTGAAACAGATGAACTACTAATCTTGAATTATTTGAGTGCCAACCAGTAGTGCCTGTCAGTCTCTGGGGAGCCTTGCAAAGGGGAGGTATTCATATGAAAACCAACAAAAGGATAGAGGCAGCAGGCTTCCTGGAAATGTGCAAGAGGGATGTTGGAGACTTTTCCTGTATTCATCTGTTCTGCTAGTTAGGTTTTGCACATGGCAGTAATGTCTGTCCTTGCAGCAGTGTGAGAAACGCTCGCTCACAGATAAAAATTTAGAGAGGACAAAGTCTTTGAAGCAAAGATAAAGTTTATTCAGGATCAAAATAAACGAGTTAGCTGAGTCAGGTACCTCTCAAAAAGAGCACACTTAGTTACAAAACTCCAGGTATTTATGTCCTGTCCCCTTTTCCCATTGGTTAGGTACTTTAGGGCGCACATTCTTTTACGACCGGTTAGCCTATCACAAATTCGATTCACATTTTTCTCCTTTTAAGGAGTTGTTTTTCACAGCTCTGCTTGTGTTGTCGACACACAAAATGGCTGTTCACAGCCCTGCTTGTGTCGTCGACATACAAAGTGGCTGAAGCAAAACAATCCCTGAGTTTCATCTCTCACAATCCACCCCCTTTTACTTATTACATTTTTTGCTGAAGCCCATACACAGTCTCTTAATTTTGTCTTTCCTTTTCGTCTCTCTTCAACATCTTGATCTTCTGAGTTGCTATATTCTGGCCATCTGCAGCTGGTTACCTGCATCCCTTCTACTAGGGGTTAACTTTTTAAAACTTTGCATTATAACCCATCTTCTATTAACCATATAACCCCGCAAATGCACATATAACCCCGCAAATGCACATAATAGGCTGACCTATTCCTTCTAACCTTATAAAACATGGTATTACTAGCCTATTCTGGTAGATGCCATTTAGCACCCGCATTCGTTGTGCTGCTAATAATTCTAATGTCGATATCCCCAGCTACTATCTTGTACCAGCCCATAAGTCTCTATAATACACTGAGAGGGCCACTCATCTTCCCCCAAATTCCTCCTATGTGAACTCCCACAAATCCAATAATGCTCTTTAAGAGCCCAAGTGCCATTTTCAAAATGTCCTTTCCATTTCTCATTTCCTTTCAGTTCGTCGTTCTGGGCTCCCACATACCCAACACCTACTTAGATTGAAATTTCTTGCTGTTTTCCTCTCTACAAATTGATTATCTTTTTGGTTGAGGGATCATTACAAGGCTCACCAATACAAAGGCTTGGAGTCCACTAAGGTCTGGTACGGTTCTTTCTCCCATCCCTCAATGCCTACTGGGTTGCTGCCAGCAGCAGAGGTACAGATAGCGAATAAAGAAGCCGATCCAGTCTTGCCCTTAGCTTGATTCTTATTACAGAGCCTCCCCTCTCATGCACAATAAATAACAGGAATCAGTTTTTAGATCCTCCACAGATCTCCTCTACCAGCACCCTTGACAATACCAGGAATATCCCTTTCCAGTGTCCCATTTTCCACTTCTATTACAATCTTTATCACTGCTTAGATTGACTCCCTAGAACTAGAATTTCTTACCATTTACTTATACACAATCCTGGACTTCTCGCCTTCCCCTTTTACAACAGGTATAAACACCGGTATAAACACCGCTTACAAATTTCTCTCATCAAAGGTTTCCTTTAAGGGTTTACTTCCACGGGCTATGGTCCACTCTCCAGGAGGTGGAATTACTGGCCCTTTTAACATGCGTCCACCCTTTTCTTCAATTCTTATGGCTGCTTCTATTGTCAGAAGTACCAGAAAAGGTCCTTTCCATTTCTGGGTTAAAGTATCCTCTCTCCAGGATTTTACAAGCACCCAGTCTCCAGGCTGTATCTGATGCAGACTAAAGTCCAGGGGGGAATCCATGCCTTCTTAAGTCTGGAAAAGATTGGGTTATTCCCCCCCTGCAAATAATTTTTTAAGATACACATCATTAATCTCAGGGATTGGTACACCTTCCTCTCTTCCCAAATATGGGAGACCAAACACCACTTCATACAGACACATTCTTAAATCTTTAACAATGCTAAAAGCAAGCATTTGGTCCATGGTAGCTTGGTTTCTACCATCAGTTTGCATTCATTCTCTTGACCCTGCCAGAGCTTTGAGGATGCCGGGGGGGTGTGGCATATCCCCAAGGCTGTGCATAAACATTTCCACCTTTGTACCCATGATCCATCCAGTTAGCATTCGTCCTCCATCAAGAACTTTTCTCATTACCTCCTTCCTTACTTTCTGGCAAATTAAACATCAGTCTGTTAGCTCCCAAACATCCACGAATTTTTCAAAAATTGGTCACACAAAACTTGAGTTCCCTAATGAGTTTCGGAACGTTTGTCTCCCATCCCTGTAGGATCCACTTGCTTTCCTCGGTTTTTACACACCCCATCTTTTGGACAGATTCAAAATTTGCATTTCAGCATTTTTTAATTTTTTTTTCTAGAGCCACTTCTTTTTGCCTGTTTGTCAGCCAACCTATTACGTCTGGCTTCTGGAGTATTCCCCTTCTGGTGCCTGGCCACATGCACCACTCCAATTTCTTCTGGACTATTTCATTTTCCCTAGAGGAGACTAATCCTCGTTCCTTTCATATTTTCTCAAAAATGTGAACCACCCCAAAGGCATACTTGGAATCTGTATATATATTATTCCATTCTCCCCTTCCAATAATTTTAGGGCCCGCTTCTGGGCCGACCAGGAATTAGGGAGCCTTCCCTTTTCCATTACACTGTTTTGTACCTGTTATAACGCCATCCATTTATGCACCGGCATGACACATGTATAAAGATCCTCTTTCCCTCAGGTAATGACCCTTCTTCTAAATCTTCTCGAAGTTTAGTCTGGTATTCTACGATACCGAGGCAGTTGCTTTCTGGTGTTCCTTCCTCGCTTTCCCTATATAAATAACAGCCCTTCAATTACAGGATTATAGGTTGAAGTCCCCTTCTCTCTTCCAAAGATACAAGGTACTGCTTTACATACACAGGTTGCCTCATCTTCTGCCTTTAATTTAAACAGCTGCACCAACACCTTCTTTATCCTTTGGAACTACTCCAATCCCAAATGAAATTTGTAAATCCTTCCCCAATAGGTTCACTCCAGCCTCTGGTATTCTTTGCTATTCTCCTGGATCATTACTTGTAC
>VUYV01000405.1:383020-603049 GCA_008711295.1 Anarhynchus alexandrinus
TTTTTTTTTTTTTTCTCCTGTTGCTGCTTCATTACCTGTTCCACTGTGGCTACCATCAATTTGGTTTTAACTTTTTGTTTCTCGTCATCCCTTCTGCCTCTTGCAACAAATCATTTAAATCCCCCTCATGCCAATCTTCCACCTTTTCCAACTTTTTCTGTCATGTGAGCAACTCTCGCCCTGCATCACTTCCAGGATCTACTCCTGCATATTTTTGATTTTTCCTCAATCTCTCCAGCCAATCTGCAGGGGCAGTTCATCCTTCTATCGTTTACTTTTAAAAGCCTTACCAAAATTCAGCTGCTTTGGGACAGCCTCTTTTTCTCCCTTGATGACTATTCCTTCCCTCAACATTGTTCTGATCCCAGGTAGACCTTGCTACAGGGAATTTCAGCTCCCCTGGAATCCCCCCTTGAACGTTGAGGTGTTTTTCCCTGTTTCCAGATTCTGATTCTCGCTGTTCAAAGAAACAGGACTCCTAAAATAAACTGGTCAAATTGCTCTGACAAACCCAAAGAGTACCTCAGTACTGGTCAGAGGCATATTCACAATTTCCTCTCCTCCCGGCGTGTCCCTGCTGACTGGTCAGGAACATCCTGTCATCCCAAGAACAAGCATGATGGCCAGCAGATCCCAAAGCCATCCCTGTACCCCATCCACTTGCTGTCAGCCGGGTTGTGGCCACAAAAAATGTCCCAGCCTCAAACATGGGGAAAATCCACAGCAAACATACAATATTGTATCATCCTTTTCTTATCTTTTCCCTGGGTGCAACCCTGCCCCCAGTTCCCGAGCATCACCTCTAAAGGACTGTCAGGTGGAATGCTCTAACCCGGATGCTCAGATCCTTTTTAGTAGGCCTATTTCCCATTATCTCAGTTTCCCGCGGGACTCCTTCCACCCGAAACCCTTTCACTCCGCCCCCCTGGCGCCCCTTCTCCTCGCGGAGAGGCAGATCCCACCCACGTGGCACTCGTTTACCGGTCCCTAACCGCGGATCCTGCCCACGTGGCGCCCCTCTACCGGTCTCTCTCCTCATGCAGAGGCCATTACTGGTCCGTCTCCTGGCAGAGAAGCAAAATCGCGGTTATAGGGGCTCCACACTCACTTCACAGGTCTCCTGAGGGACTCCGCTCACCTGGAACCCTTTTGCTTCGCCCCTTCACCGGCCAGTCTCCTCGCGGAGAAATGGAATCGCAGTTGTAAGGGCTCCACACTCACTTCGCAGATCACCCTGCATCTTATTCACACACTTTCAGTCCCGCTCTCCCGCCTTGGTAATGCTTAGCCAATATTCTTACCCAGACTCTCCCAGCCGCCCAAGTAATACTTAACAGTCAATGTCCTTACCTGGGTTCTGTGCACAGAAATTGTCAGCTGCCGCACGTAATTCAATTTTGTCACCTTATCAAGTTTTCCTTTCACCCCCCCTTTGCTTCGAGAGCCCTCTGTCCGCATAGGGCCCGCTGCCCTCCACGAAATGAGGCAGTAAGTTGGAGACTGCTAAAATTAGCAGGGCACACCCCTCCACCCTCGCTGCCTCATCCCGCAAGAGTAGGGGTGTTGATCCCGGACAGCCCCCAGATTGTGAGAAACGCTCGCTCATGGATAAAAATTTAGAGAGGACAAAGTCTTTGAAGCAAAGATAAAGTTCATTCAGGATCAAAATAAACAAGTCAGTTGCCTCTTAAAAAGAGCACACTTAGTTACAAAACTTCAGGTATTTATGTCCTGTCCCCTTTTCCCATTGGTTAGGTACTTTAGGGCGCACATTTTTTCACGACCGGTTAGCCTATCACAAGCTCGATTCACATTTTTCTCCTTTTAAGGAGTTGTTTTTCACAGCTCTGCTTGTGTTGTCGACACACAAAATGGCTGTTCACAGCCCTGCTTGTGTCGTCGACATACAAAGTGGCTGAAGCAAAACAATCCCTGAGTTTCATCTCTCACAGCAGTAAGAGGTATGTAGCCATGTGCTTCACAGCAGTGATGATCTTGTCACCCTCTGTGTGCTGCAAAGAGCCTGCAGGGATGATGGGGTGTTCCCTCCAACCCACAGTTTCAGTGCCTCTTCTTTGTCTCCTGAAGCTTACAGACACATGCAGCTGGGGCTGGGGCCGGGGGATTGCCAGGGGCACAGCTAGGCAGTGGAGTTTTTTTGTTTTTTGTTTCTATCTTGATCCCAGTACCAACCAAATACATTCATGCAGTAATTCTGCTGTTTGGATATTTTAGCATAAAGTTGTCACTGTATTTCTAGTGCAATTTAAAAACTGAAATGGAAGTGTTAGGAATCTAACCTTGCACAGTTGCCTTCAATACATCTTGCCTATGGCAGACCTGCTGGAATTGAGAGGAGGTGAATAAAATATTTTAGGAGTACAAGTTAGGCTTTGACTTTTTCATCCCTCCTGTCTGTAGCATTCTTGTAACTGACTGAAAATTGCTAAATCTTCCCAGTCTGTTTTGCAGTCATTAGTATCTACTTACTTCTCTTCTGCGCTTCCCGGTAGCCTTCAGATCTGTCATGGAATTAATTGGCGAGGAAAACAGAAGACGGAAAGAAATTTGTCCACTGCATGTTGCAGGAGTTTGCTGGCAGTGCTGTCTCAGGTAAAGAACAGAAATGTAACACACAGCATTTCTGTAAGGTACGAGGCATCTGCTCCATGTTTCTTGCTTCAAGATAGGGTGTGCAGGTTTTGTCTGGAAGACAAGGCCTACGGCCAAGACTGGAAATGTTGACTACTGTAGCACTGAGTAGGAGAGGAGAGATTAAGGTTAAACAAGGAAACAGGGCAAGAATATAGTAGACAATAGACATGCTGTCTCTGCTGACATGGAAAAAGGGTAACCTGAGCCCAATGGCTGGGAAGCAATTGTTTGGAGGCTGGGTAGAAAGCAGAGGCAGCAATCAGTTTGAAAGGGCAGGGAGTGATTAGATTAACTAGCACGGCATTAAAAGGTAAAACTCATCACCAGTTATTCATGCACTACTGAAAGAAAATAAGGTGGGGCAAGCCCTTTTTTCTTGCTCTTTGTTGTTTAGTCTCACCCAGGATCAGGCACTGGGGGTTCCTTAGAAGAGGCTTGAACCTTCTTCTTGCCCCTTTGTCCTAGCAAAGGATGCATCTGGTTAACGTCCCAGCAAAGGATGCATCTGGTTAACCTCCCAGCATGGCCCTTCCTGGAGCCTGGAGCTTTGCTCTCCTGGGCTTGGGCATGTGATTATGGGCCAGAGCAGCTCGTTCAGCACTCTTCAGGAAGAGCCAAGCGTACAGAGGTGAGTTGTCCCATAGCAAGCCTTGACCTAGGGAAGAGAAGTCTCCTGCCGCGTCCCTCTTCTTCCCCTGCCCTGCCGTGGTGTGCCATACCAGTAGTGTGAGCTGCTGCCATGATAGATTTCCACCCTACAGCATGTGGCAGGATTTTTGCAGCAGTTCAGGTCTGATTGAACATTATGGCTGGTTTGTTGGGGTGATGGTGTGTAACATAGTATCCTGCTCAGTCTCTCCATTATGAAGCTGGAGGCAGGAAATGCCCTTCAGTTTCGCTGTGTCTGCGCTCCTGCTCTTGGCTAGCTTAATTAGTGCAAACTCACAGCATTACAGGGGGATTACGTAGGACTGGATTTCAGCACATCCCACAGAGGGCTGGAAGGAGTAGGAGGCTGCCCAAGCTAGCTAACAGAGCGGTGGTCCCTGTGGTGAATCTGTTAAAAGCACCTCTGATGCTTGGTCTCTGCATGCTGCAAAGTCTTGGATCATGTGGTCTTCTGCCCAAACAATCCTTCTCACCTCACACCTGTTCCTGAAGCAGATTAGAGCTTTTAGTCCTCTCTTGTTTCTCTTCCTGTTCTGTTTTCTTCTGTTCATTGGCTTATTCCAAAATTCAAGCTGTGTCTGCTTATTCCTTGTAAAATTCCCACATGCACATCCAAAGGGAAGTTTCTGTCACACTTGCATCTTTAATTTAGTAGCCACATACTCCTCTCTGGGTATGTGCTCTGGGCCAAACTGGGCAGTGGAGTGGCTGATGCAGTACCATTGATTTTATGTGTATCCTGCACTCTGTGTGTGCCTGGGGCAAGTTATGAATTTGCTGTTTGCAAACATACAACATGTAACTTGTAAGACCGTGTCAGTCAGGCCTGTGTGTGTCACCAAATGTTACACATATCTGCTGTATTTTTCTTCTTGCGTTATCAACATTTAATTTCCTGCTTTTCTCTTTTCTGAGGTCCTTGTGGGGGAAAGTTTTGTCCAGCGAAGGTCAGCAAGAGATGCAGAGGTTGGACCTCCTGTTAGAGTGCTGAGGTTTTGATGTGCCAGAAGGAAGGAGCCTGTTGCTTATAGCAGCTAGTGCTGGGATCCCATGTACCTTTGAAACCTTTGCATGTGAGATGCTCAGCTAGCATGCAGTAGGGCTACATTGAGTGCGCCTTGGCTCACACAGGAGAGCATCTCTCTGGCTGCCTGCTTTCTTCACATGAGCTGCTCTCCAAGAGCCAACGTGGGCACTTTCTTCTTTGTCATCTATCTGAAAGCTACTGCATCCTTGGTGTGCTTGCACAGCCTCTTATTGCCAGCTTCCTGGCACAGCCTTGAGCTGATAGTCTTGTGTTTTGTAGTCTCGGTGGCTTACCAAAAATCTCTTACAAAATCTCCCTTCTGGGTATTGAAATTGAGGTGTTGACATCCCAGTACCCCTAGAGAGTGAGTAGGAAGGCAAGAGTACTGTGGAGATGGTGGAAAGCTCATTCATGGAACGGTTACAGGATCATAGAGAAGAGAGGCACTTGTGCCATGAGAGACTAAACTATTCATCTGTTACTTAAGTAATCTGTGGGGAAGAAGAGAGGGAGGAGATTCTGTAGCGGTGTTCATCATAACTGTTTAACAGACAGATGTGGGAGATGTGGTCAGGGGTCACCCCAAAATCTCTTTATTCAGAGCATACATTTAGGTTTCCCTGTTAGGAGTCCTCTGCCAGCTGCTCCCCTGCCCCTTACCTCCTCCTGTCTGACAACATGGCTCTTTGGAGTCAAACATGAGGTAAGTGTCTGAGTCTGGCTGGGAAATCAAGATGTGGTGTCATGCCAGGTCCTGCCTCTGGTCGCCTTCCTTCTCCCATGCCACATGTTGCCTTATTTCCCAGTGGAGCTCTGGCGGCTGCCTTTTGGCTGTTTGTATTAGGTCCTCAGGAAGAGGCAGAACCCAGCTGAGAAATCTGTAGCTAGAAACATTAAAGGAGAAGGTGAAACTGGGGAGGAAGGAAGATTTTTCAGGCTGTTGATGAGCTGGTGTTAAATCACGTCAAAAACTGCTGGTTTGATGTTGACCCCTGAGCTGTTTCTGAAGGCAGTTCTGTTTTGTACTTCCAGGCTGCTGTCAGGGTGGAAATTGGTGCTGGGATGCTTGATCAGGAGGCTTGTTTCTTCACATTCTTCTCTGATCAGAGAAGTCTGCATTTCTGTAGTTCCTGTGGGTGGGGGAGCTGTGGCTGCAAGGTGAGGGATGGGGTAGGTCAGCTTGACCTCTGAACAGTGAGCTGGGTCACCTGCCCTCAATAATGTGGAGTATAGACATGGGGCTCTCGGCCCTTTGAAGCAGCATCATTATGCATTTTTATTGCTTGGTTTGAACAAATCTAGAACCTTGAAATCAGGATGTATTTCAGGATCCAGCTCAGCCTTGCTGCTTCCTCTGTCCCCGAATATCAACAGGAATTTCACACCTGGGCTCTTGGCAACATGCAGAGAGCAGAGGAGGGGACTGCACTCTGCCTTAGAACAGGTTTATCTGGTGTCATGGCAGTTCAGCTAATCTACTTAGAGTAATTTAGACAAAAAGCAGTAGTATTCCCAGATTGCGGCCATTCATCCCTTTGTTATGTTTTTTAGCGTGAGTTTAGTAGATCATTGAAGGTTTTCTGGTCTGGACTCTGTGAAGGAAATTTTAAACAAAAAAAATCTCCACTAATCAAAATCTGAAATTGTTCTTAATTTCCAGTAATTCCACTGCTGGAATTACCAAATTAGATCTTTAGGCCAGAGGCATGAAGCAATGATTTTCAGGTTTCTTTTGTTCTCAGGACTTGGTCAGTGCTGAATCTCTTACTGTGACAAGGTCTGGAGAGAGGAATATTTTCCCTCAGTTGAGGAGGACTGGGTTAGAGACCACTTGGCCAAACTGGACATCCATAAGTCCACAGGCCCTGACGGGATGCACCCGCGAGTGCTGAGAGAGCTGGCAGATGTTGTTGCTGGACCACTCTCCATCATCTTTGAAAGGTCATGGGGAACAAGAGAGGTGCCTGAGGACTGGAGGAAGGCTGACATCACTCCAATCTTCAAAAAAGGCAAGAAGGAGGACCCAGGGAACTACAGGCCGGTTAGTCTCACCCCTGTCCCTGGGAAGGTAATGGAACGACTCATTCTGGATGTCATCTCCAAACACGTTTAAGAACAGGAAGTTATTGGAAGTGGTCAACACGGATTTACCAAGGGTAAATCATGCTTGACCAATCTGATAGTCTTCTATGATGTTATGCCTGGTTGGCTGGATGAGGGAAGAGCAGTAGATGTCATCTACCTTGACTTCAGCAAGGCTTTTGACACTGGCTCCCACAACATCCTCATTAGGAAGCTGAGGAAGTGTGGGCTAGATGAAGAGACAGTGAGGTGGATTGAGAGCTGGCTGTATGACAGAACTCAGAGGGCTGTGATTAATGGAGCAGTGTCGAGTTGGAGGCCTGTAACCAGTGGTGTTCCCCGGGGGGTCAATACTCAGTCCAGTCTTGTTCAATATATTCATCAATGACCTGGATGAGGGGACAGAGTGTATCCTCAGCAAGTTTGCTGATGATACCAAACTGGGAGGGGTGGCTGACACTCCAGAGGGCTGCGCTGCCATCCAGCGTGATATAGACAGGCTAGAGAGCGGGGCAGAGAAGAACCTAATGAGGTTCAAGAAGAGCAAGTGCAGGGTCCTGCACCTGGGGAGGAAGAATGCTAGGCACCAGTATAGGTTAGGGGTGGGCCTGCTGGGGAGCAGGAGAGGGATCTGGGGGTCCTGGTAGATAGTAAATTATCCATGACCCAGCAATGTGCCCTTGTCGCCAAAAAGGCCAATGGAATCCTGGGCTGCATAGGGAAGAGTGTGGCCAGTAGGTCGAGGGAGGTCATTCTCCCCCTCTACCCTGCACTGGTGAGGCCACAACTGGAATACTGTGACCAGTTCTGGGCTCCCCAGTTCAAGAGGAACAGGGAACTGCTGGAGAGAGTCCAGCGTAGGGCAACTAAGATGATTGAGGGATTGGAGCATCTCCCTTATGAGGAAAGGCTGAGAGAGCTGGGACTCTAGCCTGGAGAAGAGAAGGCTGAGGGGAGACCTTATTACTGCATGCAAGTATCTAAAGGGTGGGTTGAAGGAGGATGGAGCCAGACTCTTTTCAGTGGTTCCCAGTGACAGGACAAGGGGCAATGGGCACAAGTTGGAACATAGGAAGTTCCGTTCAAATACAAGAAAAAACTTCTTTACGGTTAGGGTGACAGAGCACTGGAACAGGCTGCCCAGAGAGGTTGTGGAGTCCCCTTCTCTGGAGATTTTCAAGACCCGCCTGGATGCAGTCCTGAGTAACGTGCTGTAGGCAATCCTGCTTTGGCAGGGGAGTTGGACTAGATGATCTCTAGAGGTCCCTTCCAACTCTGAAAATTCCATGATTCCGTGATTCCATGACAAGATCTTCTCCACCTTCCCACGTAGCTTGGCATATGAGGGGGTGTACTGGGTCAGAACAAACGGATAGCCAAGTCGGGCAATCCCATCTTTTGACAGCAACCAGCAGGGAAAAGCTGGGGAATATAGTAGCACTTTCTTCAAAATGCTTAGCTGGGCACTTGAAACTTCCAGTGGCTAATAACTATTATGAAAACAAACTAGTGAGCTGAAGAAATAGACGGCTCTAGATACCACCAGTGCCAACTCCTTTGAGCACCCCTGTTCCTCCAGCCCCAAGAAGTTCTGCAGACATTCCCTCTGCCCTTGCTTGTGAGCCCGTCCAGGGGACTTGAAATGCTCATGTGCTCATTCATGTCAGGCTGGAATAAAGACAACAGTTAGCCTACAGATATGATGCTACTGATAAATTTTAACTTCTGTCTAAAATAGATTATGGGTGCTTTAGACCTTGAGGCTGAAGTCTGAAAGATGAATCCAGGTGTGTCAAACAGCTTGCCGCTGCTGAAGATGAGGAGGCCTGCTTCCTCCTCCACCTGCTCCTGTCCATGTGTCTTCATGGCCTGATGCTGACTTGATTTGGTTCAGCTCACTAAATGGGTGGAAAACTAACCTGGGTGGAAGTGAGTTAGGTTTTTCTGTTGGAGGTGCACACCAGAGCTGGGGTAGGAGTATGTGGGGGAGGTGTGGTGGAAGGCTGCTCCTGTTGCAGCAACAAGCTGTTGAGTAGGTTAAGCTTAAGCTAAGCTCTTGTTTGCCTGCAACCTGAGCTGCTCTCTGCTGGAGTCTGCCTACTGTTGTCTCTGTGCCAAGTTTCCAAATGTCATGTGTTCATAAAACTACTGGTATCAATACTGCACATCGCATGTCGATCTTTCCAGAGGAAACAGCCTTGTCTCTGTGTCATTAACAGAGAAGTCGATTACAATTGATTTTTTCTCTAGTTCCATTAGAGATGAGCAATCCAATATTGCATTCAGTATTCCCTGGAGCAGATCAGCACCTTCCAGACCTCATCCATGCTCCCCAAACCACCCCCAAGATGGGATGCCAACATCACAGCAGAGTTTGAAGAGTGCGTGTGCACAGACAGTCCCCTCTTCTTCATAGGCTTGGGCTCGGGCAGGAAGCCGTACTGGAGACTTAAATTAGCTCTCCTCCATTTGCATTAGAAGGAAGTTATTTTGATATTTATCATGAATGTGAGGCCCTTGTGCAGAAGCGACTGCTCTCACTGTGCTGATGGATATTTGCCGATGGATGGGAGCAATCCCTTTAACAGTAGGTGGGGTGTTGGCATATAGAGACATTGGCATCCTGGAAATTTTGCCTGTACAGGCATGTGGTGGAAGAGGCTGCTAGTGTGCCAGGAAAGCAGATTTACTGAAAGGAGAGTTTATTAAATTAAATTAAGGCTCTTTCTCTGATGCATAGTCTAGCAAAGGCTGAGGACTGCATACCTTAGGTGTGGCTGGCTACACTTCACGCTTTTGTCTGTTGCCTGACATGTTTTTCTGGAATATGTGTTTTGGTGGAATCCCAGCTTGATCATAGATGCTGAAGCACTATTTCTGCTTAACAGAAGGTCTTTTGAAGGGGGAAAGCAGAGCAGTGACATTTCAGCTTCCTTGTCCCACCTCTTCCACTGTGCTCTGAACTTAATGGCAGACTGAGCCTGAGGCTATAGAGCTCCCTGGATCACAGTGGCAAGGTGGTCCTTCCTACCAATCAAGCATCCTCTCTGCTTCCTGAGCCTGCAGCCTTGCTGAAAAGGCATCCTGAGATAGCTACGAGCCATGACAGTGTTTAAGGAATGCATTCTGTCAGGGCCATGCAGCGAATCCCTTTCCTCAGGGCTGGATTGCAACTGGCTCGTTGCAACTTCTCACAACTGGAAGACAACTTCAGATGCTAATTTAGCTCATCTCCCAAGGAGAGGCAGGGAAACTGTTATCTAGGAAGAATAGTTGTGTGGATCTTCAAGAGTTTCCCTAAGATTTTTCCCAGTTTCATATATGTGCTTCCTTTGTGTCCTTGTATTTCTGGACACTTGTGAATCAGGGAGGGCTTCAGGAATAAATTTTAGGCAGTCTTTTGTTCGGGCAAGTTCAAGTCGTTGTTGCCATTGGATTAGTGGCTGCCCCGGGGAATGGTGGGATGCAGAGATCAGGCTTGGATGTTACTTTTGGGTCAGCTGTCCTGTTTAAAAAGTAATAGGTTCAGATTTTTCTGCAAAGCACTGATTGGCATGAGCACAGTTATTTCTGAAAGGAAGATGCTGGGGTGAAGTACTTGATGCCCCTCTAGCAAAGTAGAGACTGAGGTAGTAATGGTGGGGGCAATCCTCTCCTCTCCCAGCTCTTCTCTGCCTTCTGTTGTGCCTCTGAATGCCTATTCTTTCTCCACTGACAAAAGGAGATGATAAAACTTGCCTGATCTGTGCCTTAGGTGCCCCATGGAGAAGACTGAGTGAGTAGCCTCTTCAGGTCACCAGGCTAGGAACATAAATGGTCCTCCTGCCTTCCTGAAAGCATCTCTTCTCCCCATCTGCCCAGGTGGGCTTTCTGTGTGCTTCAGTTTTGCTGTGGCATCAATTGCCTGGCAGCCCTGCACCTGTGTGTTGGAAGACAATCCTCACTGTACACTTAATGGTGTCTCATGGATGTCCAGCCCTTGTTTCTGCCCCTTCCCTAGCTGTTCCTGCTTTCCCTCCGATTTCTCTCTGTGCAAGAACTTCATCCTTATCTTCCTGTCATTTGAACTAATCATTTCAGCCAGTTTTGAAATTCTTCTCTTGACCTTCATGGCTCAGTTCTTCCTCGTTCACTGTGAAGACATCTGTGATGTGATCTGTTCTCTCCACTGTGTGTGCTGCTGAAACTCCTGTCCAAGTCCCACTTATTGCTGGTCTTGTGATGGTTTTGGTTTTACCCTGAAGTTATGTATCTGCATTGTCTACTCAATTTAATTTCTGGCTGACATTGTTGTATTGTCTGGAAATATAATTAGGTATTGATCACAGTGCACTCAGCAGTCAAATTAGTTAATATATTAATTATGTGTAACAGTATGTCATTCCAGTAATGTTTGTTACCTACCAGTTTAAGTGGCGGGGGGTCAGGTGGGGGGGGGTGGTGTTGAGAGGAAGGGCGTAGAGAGACTTTGGAGTGGCATGCTGTGTTTGCTCTCATTTTTGCCTTTCAATACTTGCAAGTCCCTTTGTCAGCGGTGGTCTGAGCATTGCTATTTTGCTGGTACTGATGTTTCTTGCCTGTTCCTGTTCTGCTGGACATAAATTTCCAGGAGAAGCCCTACACTGCCTCAGTGGTTACTGCTAAATCCTCTCGTCTGTTGGAAGCCAGGCTGGAGTACTTCCAGTTAACATCTCACCTTCTGGGGGCTTCCTGGAAAATGCCAGCATCTTACTTACTCAGACGGAGTGAGTATCTGTCAGTGGTTGACCTGATACAGGAGCTGAGTAGCTGCTTGCTGGAAGATGCCTTCCTCTGCCAGCTCTCCACATCACAGACAGTGCAAATAAACACAACTTGTCCTCTTTGCTCCCTGGTGGTCTCCATTGCTCTGACTCCTGCGCATGCTTTAGACCTGTAGAGAGCCTACAGAAAGCCATTGTGAATACATGGCTTAAGAAGCACAGATCGGAAAAAAATGTTTCTCTGCTGTGAAGTCTTGCTACCAGTTCACATTAGATTCTGTCCATCAAAAATCTTTGAAAACCTCTGGTCAGACATAGGCTTTAATATGAGCCCCGGGCTTAACCTGAAACTGTGCCCCTGCTGGCTTCCCCAGTGCGACAACTAGTATAAAAATATCACATAGCCTGACCTCACTGAATGTGGTGGGAGAGACAGAGATTTCTCCTTTGTGTCCCTCCTGCTATACTGTAACTATACTGCAATGTCTGTGATGAGCTAAGCCTTATTTTATAATAAAGGTTTTAAGGTGTTTGGGGATTTAAATACTGGGCTAGCCAATTATGTAGCTGTTCAGATTATCACAGTTGCAGTGTAGCAGGACCTTGCACTTTGTTGTGTTGAACTTGATGAGGTTCACATGGGCCCACTCCTCCAGCTTGTCAGAGTCCCTCTGGATGGCATTCCTTTCCCTCAAGTGAATCAACTGCACCGCTCCGCTTGGTATCATCCACAAACTTACTGATGGCACACTCTGTCTATGTCATTAATAAAGGTATTGAACAGTACTGGTCCTAGTAGGGACCCCTGAGGTATGCCACTTGTTACTGATCTTGATTTGGACACTGAGTACGCAGTCTCAGCCAAACTAGAGGGTCTGAGCAAACCTGCAAGAAGTATTTTCAAATACTCAGGTCAAATTGTCCTAAAATAGAGTGGATGGACTGTAGAGTTGAAGACCATGGTACTTGTGGTACATCCCGCTTTGTATGGAGTGGCTGGAGCTGTGACTTGACTTGTGGAACGTGAATGTTAGGAGGACATTTAGATTCAAAGCTTGGAAATAGTCATAAATGAAAACCAAGCTTGTATGCTGCTTGGAGAAGGGTGAGAGGGTCTGTCATTAGAAATATAATTTATAAAATGGTTTGCTGTTTAATTTTACCCTTTCGGAGAAATGCTGTTGCTGACTCAGATCATGTCAGTGATGTTTGCCTGCATAATGCTGTCTCTGTTTTTGTACATTTTCCAGTTACATCCTGCACTCTTTGTAAAGCACACAACTTTGTAAAAATTTTTTTTACCCTAGTAGTTTAGATATAACAACCTGTCTTCATGCTTTAAGGCATCTGATGGAGTGATCCTGCAGGATGTCTGGTTACTGTAGAGTAGTCTTAGGGCTGTTTTTTCTTTATAGAGTGGTTCCTAATTTGCATTTTCTAATGAAAAACTACCTCAAAATCCATTTGTATCCCTGAATTGTTTGTGAGGAATAGCCAAAGAAAATTGGGAAAAAAACTTTGACATATGTTTCATTTTGCAGCATTGTGTTTTTTCAAAACAAAGTAAAAAGCATTAAAATGAAAGGATTTTGATGGAGATAGTTTTGTAATCTGTATTAACGTATCCTTAAATTCTAAAGTAGTTTGAATTCAGAATCCGCAGGCTTTCCTGGGACGGAGAAGGCATTTGCCACCAATCATTACTGTTTTAGCAACAATCACAGCGAGGTGTGGTGTGCTTCTGCATGGTGAGAGGACAGTGCTCAGAGGCCAGCCAAAGGGCAGTCTGCTTTATGGAAAACTCTGCAGACTAGCTGCAAACTCACATGGCCCAGGAATGCCAGCTCTGTTGCTGCTACTTTGTGCCACGTTTCCATGCAAAGCTTGTTCTGACAGCCTGGGTTTACTGTACACTTCTCCAGGAAGGAGAAGGGACAGAGCACTGCTGTTGGCCTCTGGGAGGATCTTAAGCTGCATGTTACCGGAGAAACATCATCTCTTTCTGCACCTTCACGTGTATTTGCATTGAAATAGATGCAAAGGGAGGGCTGAAGGTGCAGCGTTGTCTTCAGTTTTAGATAATAGTTAGCTGTGCAACTGTTTTATTAAAATCTCTTCCTTCCCCAACTCTTACTGTCAGGTAAAGTGTACGCTGCCTTTGCTCGGCAGTGCCAGAAGGGCTGAATCCTGGGATTCCTCCTGCCTCTTTTCCTCCATCTCCATCCGAGAAAGGTCCAGCTGGAGCTCTTCCTACTGGCTGCATCCCTGCATTGTTTGTTGGTTAAGGCAGAAGTTCCTGCAGGCAGTTGTTTCACCAAGCCACACGGTGAATGCAGTCTGGTTGCCCGTCCATCCCCATTTCAGTTGAAAGAAATAATTTCAGATTATACTGTCCATCTGCATCTCTCCCATGTCTTGTTTTTCCCAGTGGAGGGAGGGAAAATGGCTTTAGATGCTAAACCTGGATTGAGGGAATGAGGAAAACTCAGTGCTTCTAACAACAAACCAACAAATCCCTTAAATGTATTTTCTGTAGAAATGGGGGGGGGGGGGGGGGNATCCTCAAGGAACAGAAAACCACTCCTCAACTCGTTCTGAGTATTGTCTTGGGCATCCTTTCGTGCATGGCTGGTCTGCTGCCAGTGCTGCAGTGGCACCTGACAGTGACATATTTGCCTGTCTGTTCTAGAAATCTCGCCTTCTGTGCTTTTGCAGTTCCTCTGAGCATCTTTAAATACTTATTTTTTCCCTCTCTTCCCTACTGTTGTCTGCCCTCTCTCCTTCCCCCAGCACCCCATGAGACCACTGCTTTACCATCGAGGGAAATGCAGCATAAAAAGAGGTTCTCTGCTACGTATTTTCAGGAAAAATACCTGTGGTTAAAACACAGCTATGGTGAACATATGAGTGTGTTCATAAATATGAATAAACATTGGTTATATCTAAATCTCTCTTGTGCACAACTTGTGGGAGCTACAAAATTGTCTGAGGTGTAGGGTGGCTTCAACTATATAAAACTGCTAAACAGTAAAATCAGTATTTTGGATAAAACAGAAGTCTTTTGCCTGCAGTCCCATTAAAGGAGCTCTTCAGAAACTAAGAACCGAAGTGGAGAATTTCAGGTGGGAAGAAATCTGCCTGTCATCAAACCCAGGGAAGGAGACAGAAGACTGGTTGGCAGGGTCACCACTAAATCTATGCATTGAGAATGTAATAACAAGTACAACTGAGCAGAGCTGGCTCTAAGGAGCTCAAAGAGCATATAAGAAATGATAGGTAAGAATACAGTTGTAAAAGAAATGCCAGGTACCAAAACAAATGCAAGAGGGGTTATAGTGGCTGGAAATGGAAAACTTCCCTAGAGAATGTCTATTTAATTGTCTACTAGCAAATATATAGTTGAAAGACAAGGAAATTAAGGTAAATTAACATTTTCTTGCATTTTGCATAAATTACAAGCACCAGGTAAAATCAAATAGTGGAATGCTTTCTGATCTAGGTATTTTACCATGTAATACTGTAGAAGGTATTGATTTTTCTAACTTTTCAAAGGACAATGCAGTCAAAGATAGTCTTATTAGCAGGACTGGAAAGGATATTTTAGGGAAAATCTCTTTAAAATACAAGCCTGCAAGGCATTGTCAAAAAGCATAGGGATGTTTCGGTATTCTGTCTCCCTTAGCCCTAAGGAGAGAATTTATCCATTGGTAAACGTGAATTACTTTTGGTCTCAGAATAAATCTCATTCCAAGTATTTGTTGCTGTTTAAGCTTTTATAGAAAGTGTATTCTATTCTTCCCACTATTCCCTATTGAAACTGCACTATCCACACAAATATCTCTTGTGCATTTATCTTTCTTCGTTGTTAAAATATAAATTTTTATCCTCTGTGTAAGGGGACTTGCCAACTGTTCAGATTGTGCTGTGCTGTGGGCTCCCTGGAGTCTACTTCGATGGTCTACCTTGGTGGTGTCCATGGTTTTGTATGAACCTTAAATATACTTGCTGCAGGAGGTAAAGACAGCTCAGAACCACACCTCCACGTGCCCCCAGTACCTTGTTTTCAGGTTGCGATGGCAAACCTATGAGTCATTGCCTTATAGATGCCTGCTTGAAGCAACTCTGTTGCCAAGGTGACTTTTCAAATACTTTTTTTGCAAGGGCAGGTCTTTTCTGACAAGGGAGACACAGATCTGTGCACTTTCCTTGCTCCATGTGAGCTGAGGATGGGCTCAAAAGGGTATGGATCTGTCCACTTCATGCTGGCTAGCCAGGAAGGTGGGTCGTGTCCTGTCAGGGCATCCGAGAAGCTCCTGCTTTCTGTACTTTTAATGCTCTTGCTTTAGGGAAAATGAAATGGAAAGCAAAACCCTGCTACCCTGCTTGATCAGTGTCTGCTGAGGCTGGAGTCAAGGGCTCATTTGTGCTAAGCTCATGTGCTCTGCTGGTCGCACTGTAAAATCAGCAGTGGGCAAGGGTAGAGATGAAAAATCTTCTGTAGTGTTTTCCCATACCATGCCAGGCAAATGTTTTGTTTTTAGGACAAGTATCTTTCCCAAAGGATAGCCCCCCTCTAGGGGTGTTGAAAGTAGGCGCACCTATGAAAACTATCTGAATTTTTTGTTTTGAATGTTGCACATAGTCACAAAATTGTTAAGGTTGGAAGGAACCTCTTAAGATGATCTAGTTCAGCCCCTGCTCAAGCAGGGTCAGATACAGCAGGTTGTCCAAGACTGTGTCTAGTCAGGTTTTGAATATTTCCATGGATGGAGACCCAGAGATTCTTTGGGCAACGTGTTTCAGTGTTTGACTACCCTTACAGTTAGAAAACAAAAATTATCCCAAACCCAAGTGTTTCAGTTCATGCCCATTGCCTCTTGTCTTGTCACTGGGCACCACTGGGAATAGCCTGGCTCCCTCTTCTCCTTCCTTCCCATCAGGTATTTGTGCACATTGATAGGATTTCCCCTGAGCCACCTCTTTTCCAGCTCTCTCGGCCTCTCGTCAAGTGGAAGATGCTCCAGTACCTTAATCATCTTAGTGGCCTTTAGCTGGATTCACCCCAGTAAGTCCATATCTTCCTTGTACTGGGGAGCCCAGAAGTGTACCCATCATTCCAGATGTGGCCTCCCCAGCACTGAGCAGAGGGGAAGGATCACGTCCCTTGACCTGCTGGCAACACTCCTCCTAATGCATCCCAGGACACCAGTGGCTGTTTTTGCTGCAAGGGCATATTTGTGGCTCGTGTTCAACTTGGTGACCACCAGGACTCCCAGGGCCTTTTCTGCAAAGATGGTCTCCAGCTGGTGAGGTGCTCTCTGTTGCTCATCTGGAAGCATATGACCCGGAGGAGAGGACGCAAGTGGAGAAGAGGAAGACAATGATGGAGGGGAGCTACAGCACTGAGTTGGTGGAAAGCTCCATTGGTGGAAGGCTGTGAGGAGCATTTGTGGGTGTGTACACCCTTCACAGCCATTCAGGGGGTGGTCAGCTCTAACCCACTTGATTTGATTTTGACCTTTCTCACTACTTGCAGGGGCATCTTGTACAGTGTTACGACTCCACTTCCAACGCGACGGAGAGATTCCAAGTACCTTGTAGCAGTGTGTGTTCTGCCCTTGCTATAAGCCTTTCCCAAGATCAGTGCTTATAAATGGGAACACAGCCTCTCTTATCTTTTCTGTAGCCCTTTTACATGTGATATAACACTCAGGGCATTCTTCACTACTACCTCCTACGGCTGTCCTCCTTGTCTTTGTAGTCTTTTCATGTTGAAGGTATGACTACATGTGTCAGTCATGCTTGCACAAGGAAAGTGCCCCCAACACACAATCTGGAAAGTGATGAGGCTATTTCATTTTGGGTTTGTTTGACTTTAAGCATGACATCTGAGACTGCATGCTAGTGAGACCTGAGGGCCTTCCTTCCTTTTTTTGGAAACCATCTCTGCAGAGAACACGTTCCAGCTTTCTTGCTGAAGGGAACATAATTTTATTTTTCTGTTGCATTGGAAGAAACGTCAAATTGTTCAAAACTTGAGAAATAAATAGGTCAGAAGTGTCTGTGGCAGAGATAATAAGAGGATAGTAATGAGGCTGCTTTCAGTCCTAGGTTACACCATGGCTGACCTAGGCTATGAATGCATGGGTCGCTGTGGAGTGCTTCATACCCCAAGCTTATGTGCTACTTCCCAGAAAAGTGTGAGTGCTGGATGAAAGGAGGAGGAGGAAGAGCAGCTTGCTAGGCTTTCACAGATAAGGTAAGGAATTGGCAGTGGAACAGAGACACTGCAAATCCTGTCGGACCAGGTCTCGTTCCCAGGAGGAGCGGGAAAGCAGGTATATTGGGTGTACTCCCAAGGGGGGTTACACACTGCTTATTTGCAAAACTTTTGCTGGGGCTGGGTACTGCAACTTTGGGAAGGCTGACACCTTTGGGAAGTGGGGGCTGCCCGTGCTCCCAGGAAAGCCTTACTCCTGACAGTCAAGTCTTGAGAGCTTTGCATAGCACCGTTGTCCCCTATATCTGAATTACAACAGAGGAAGCTGCTTTGCCTGTATGGTAATGCTTAATGCCAATGTACAAGCTCACCAGCTTTCTAACCTGAGACCTGACAGAGATGCACTTGTTCATGTTTCTTAAGGAATACTTTGAGCAGATCAGACTTGTTTCCCTTAGGTGAGGGAGGGAAATGCATGGTGGCATTGAGGGACCAGGCTCCCCTGAATGCTGCCTGAAGCAGCATTTGGCCTCAGCTCCACTGTCTTGCACTTCTTGGAGACTTGACTCTTAGGGCTTCTACATGAACAATGAAAGCAAAGAAAGCCTGGTTGGTTCTCCTCTCTGAGGTGGCTGGGGCAATGAAGTTGCCCTCAGAAGCCAGCTGGTGGGGTTTCTCTGCTATCAGTAGCGAGGCAGGGGATTGGAGATGGTCAGGTTTCTTGACTGATTGTGGAAAAAAAAAAGTCTCAGCTGCAGACCTACAACTCCTTGGATCATCTTGATTGCAAGAAGGCTTTGCCATTCATTCTGCCTCACATGCAGACACAGCAGATTCTCATCTTCCGTGGCTGTTCCCTATGTAATTTGCTGTGATCAGAGATGGGTGTGCAGGAGGGATAAGATGGCTTGTCATGAAACCTGAAATCTTATGAACTGAGCTGTTGGGAGGTCTCAAACATGCACTGAAATCCAAGTCCCTTGCTACTGTTCTCTTTGGACTGAGTGACCTTTTGTAAGGCTATAAGCTGCAGCAGCACTTGCTGAGAGCTGGGCATAAAATTCACTGTGATCACAGGTATCTAAACTGTTTACGGGGCTGCACAGAAAGCAAATACATGCCAGAGGAAGCAAAGAAAAAGTCAACTTTTTTGGACAAGCCGTTCCTTGACAAATAAGAATATCTGTGGAACTTCAGGATGCTTTTGGAGGACTTGTTGGAAGAAATGTACACACACCTGTTGCATGTGCATGCAACAATTCATGGACATGAAAAGGGGCAGGGGGGGATTGAAGTGTCTTTTCTTGAAAGCAAACTCTTTCTCCCAAAGCTGGAAAACCCTGTTTCTTGAACAAAATCACACCTGGTCTTGCAAAGTCCCTGACATGGCGTGTGTTTCACAGGGCACATGTCTGTGGGTGAGCCTTTCTGCATTTGTTTTGTGGTTTTCAAAGTGTTACAGCTCAGGGAGTACTGAGAACTGTTGTGTTGGGGTTTTTTTCTGGGTGCAGAAGAGACATGAGGGAAATAAGTAAAAAGTAGTGCAGCATCTTTTCCTACAAAGACGTGTTGAATCCCCGCAGCAAGTTGGTTGGTGAGGAGGATACAGAACTGGGGACGCTTTTTCTAGCAAATCATGTAGAGCTCCTGCATGGGTGCAACATCCTCAGTAGTTGCACTTTTTGCCAAATTGTGTTTTTCTCTGACCAGGGAAGCATTTGAGAAAGACGTGAGGAGCTGTCTTATTCACTGCTTCCATGCTCAGTGGAAGAACAGCAAGAGGGTACTTCCAAGTCACACGGAGGTTGGTTTGGCTGTTGCTCGCTGTAGTCATCCAAAACTCCCAGAGAAAGGACAGACAAATGTGTAAGCAGCAGGAAAAAAGGGTGCCAAGTGGTAGCACCTACATTATTCAGGCAAAACCGTGCGTCTGCAATGTAATAAGGACAATTTAGTCTAAAGAAAAAAACTATATAAAAAAAGGTACCTTCTGCATGCAGAATTTCAAGAGCTCTAGTAGATGTCAGATGGTTACCGTTTGTCCTCTTGGGTTTGCTTAAAGCCAGGCTTTCTGAAAGATGTGTTCAATACATTCACTTTGCCTGCTGTAGGCAAGTCCTCCTCTTCCTGTAGGTGCCAGCAAACACTTCTACAGCTGTTTCATCTCCCACAGGTCCTGGCTGCATCTCATAATGCTTTTCTGGTCAGGAAGGGGAGAAACAGCATGGCCTGTCTCGTATCAGACAGTGGCACTGTCTGTCTGGTATCCTGTGTTTCATTCTCCTTCCTCAGTCTCATTGCCTACCCAGTGACTGAGCAGGACATGCTGATAGTAAATACATGGTTTCTTTCAATTTTCTAGGAGAAACTTTCCCAAACCACGAAAATGTATGTGATAAAAAGCATTTCAGTGCCTTGGACTAGTGATGGGTCTGACCTAATTTGCTGCCTTCCAGAGTGTTCGCAGCAGGATGGAGGTAATACAGGAAAGGCACTAATGGAAATTAATGAACAAAATAAAGCAGAGGCCACATGGTTGTCCTGCTGTCCCCCAGTGCTACTTCTGTGGATGTTTCTCCCCTAAGAAGGCTGCATGCTACAGAATACATGGTGGGGTATTTCTCCCTCTGACCCCATGATGTTTGTACCCTGTACATGTTTCACACGGAGGATAACTCCTGAAATAAGCTGATCTTTTTCCAAGAGCAAAAGATAACTTTTCCAAGGGAGGAGCCTGCGACCTCGCAGATGAGATGAGCTCCTTGTGGCAGCCATAGCTTCTCCATCAGGAGGCTCACGGTGGTTTCTGGGATCTCTCTGTGCCATGAACTGGCAATGAGCTGGCACCTGGCTCAAACAAGGCATTTTGTAGTCCTTGTGGCATGGTTGGTTCAGAAATCTAGGTTCACTGAGACATGTTACCTCTTTCCTGCTTGGTTAGGAAAATAACCTTCCACCTGCAAACATGGCTTTAAGGACAGTGACACACTGGGCCACGTTGAGCATTCTCTGTGTGCCTATCTGAGACTGACCCTCGAAATGTCAACCTCTGTGTTGGGGAGGGCTGCTGAGAGGGTGCAGGTGGGAAGACCAAGGACTTCTGAAGAGTGAAAAATGCCTCAGGCAGAGGAGGAGGAGGTACTCTTACCTTGTGTCAGGGGCTGAGCATGTATGGTTTGGGAGGACAGACTTTGTCTCTAGAGTTGCCTCTCTTGGACTACTGTGCAGATTGTGACTTCTCAGTCACCTCCTGAGGGGAACTGTTCCCGCTTCAGATGGCATATCACTTGTGCACTTATGCGGCTAACTAGAGATGAGTCTCGGCTCTTTTGCAGAGGGAGGTTTTGTGCCCTTGCTGTAGCTGGTCAGAGCCCGGGGATATTTACCAGGCCTGATGGAGGCATGACCTTGGCACAAGGACATGAGTCGCACAGCTCCTCCGCATCTCGGATGGGAAGCTGGACTTGGAAGTAGGCTCTTCTTTAAATAACCGGGAGATCTGGAAGGGTTGAGAATGCAGATCCCACTTTAAATAGGATGCCTTCCTCATCAAGGGCAAGAGGAAAGCCTGCATGCTGATGTAATGATTAAGCGTGAACAAAAATAATGTAGCTTGTTTTGGAACATAAAAAGCAAATGCTGTATCCATGGGGAAACCTGCCCTGTCCCAGCAGGGACTGTCATCTTCTTTTCCAACACTGGTTCCTGAGCCTCCTTAGGGTAGAAGGGCTTGAACTGAGAAAAACCCAAACACTGCCCTGCCATGGTCTCCATGCACCACATTCAGACTACCAAGCTGTCTCTGGGGGTTCCTCTAAAGAGTAAGGTGGCAAAGAGCCTGGATATCAACTCCCTGCTTCTGTCCTTGCTGCCTCCAAGCCTCGGTCCCACTAGTGACCCAGGCTCCCCAGACACTTTTGTGTCAGTGCTTTCTAGAGGAGAAATGGAGCTGAAGGTCGCTTGGCTGGGAGCTGAGCTGTTGGGTGAGGTGATGGCAGCGCGCTGCAGGGCTGGCTCCTGCAGAGCACCATCTCTGCTGGAGGACATCTTGGCTGACTTTCTGCCTGGCCCATGTTGTCCCTCAACTTTCTTCCTAGAGGAAAACGAATACCTTCAGTAGTTCTGTACTGGCATCTGTCAGGTCACACCACTGCTGCGTTTGCCCCAGAAGACTGTGGTTTACCATTTCCCAGGCCCTTTCAGTGTAAAAGGGTATCAGACAATTTACAAGTGAAACTATGTAATTAAAAAAAAAACCCAACAACAACAAAAAACCCAAAACACAGCCAGTCTTCTGCTTTTGGGTGTGCTCTTTGAATTTCTTTAGTGAACTCATCCCACAGCTGTAGGCATATGCTCATTTTTGCTGCTGTTATACAACTGAGGCTAAAATTAACACATCTGTTGTTGTTTAACTTAAATTTATAGGGTACCCTGTTTTGCCAAAATATTATGTTTCAAGCAGCAACGCTTTACTGTTATGTATCAGTGGAGTTCTGGGAATAATACTTCATGGTATTTCTTAATAGCTTGTACCAAAGAGGGGACTTGGTGCTTCACTGCAGCTTTGCATGGGGGGGGAGGGGAGCGGGAGATGCCTGGTGCTGAAGGACCCTCCTCTGTTCGTGTGGCATTGCGCAGTCATAGGTTTATTTGGTATTTCTGCTCATAGTTGATATTTCTGATCATGGCCAAGTCCTCAAAGTAATGTGGTTTGCCAGAACTGTGAAGCCTGTGTTTTTACTGTCTCAGTTGTGGAGTCAAACTTAAATAGTGGGATCTCGGGGCTCAGGTAAGCCTGTAGTGTTACGGCTTTAACCCAGTCCAGCTTTTTTCTGAATGCCTAGAAAGGATATAATGGGGACTTTTAAGGTAGGATATATATATTCTAAGGGAGTCCTTTATGAAAAGCAGTTTAATATATATATGGTTTGGGTTTTCCTTAGTCTAAGGAGTCCTTTCCCAAACAAACTCAGCCTTTCCGAATTGAAGGAAGCTGTACTCAAAAAAAAATCTGCTTGTCTGCCAAGAAAGCAGGATCCTGAGAATTGCCAGTGGTAGTATCAAACACTTGACATCGGAGGCAAAAAGCTATTTTTTTAATCTGTTCGTACTTGAGATGTTTTGTACTGTGCAGATCAGAGGGGATAAAAAACACATCCTCACTAAAAGAAATAATTGTCAGGTTTACAATATGTAAATTACTCTCAGGTAATATAAGTGGCTTTTGCTCACCTTCCGTGCACAAGGTTTCAAAGGCAAGTGTTGTTAAATTACATGTGGAATGGGCCAGAGGGGGGGACCCAAACCCTTCTGATTTTACAGGAAAATAATTAAACTGGAGCTGCAGTCTGGCTTTGATCTCAGAGGTACTTGCAAGCTAAATAATAAAAAAAAAAGACTACCTTGGGGACGGTCTGTGCTAAATTCTGCCTCTGCTGTTCTCCAGTGGGTTTCCAGCAGCTTTGGCACTCAGCATTGTGACTGGAAGTTGCCAAACACAACTTGGCACCTTCCAGCAGCAAAACAACCTCCTGAGGGGCGGGAAGGGATACATAAAATGGAGGTGTCAGGGGAGCAGGTGGTGAAAAAGGGCAGAAACCGGCTGCTTCGCTGGCTGCTCGCAGCAGGCAGAGGAAGGATCCGGTTCGCCTCCCCGCACCCCTCTGGTGATCTGCAGCTGCCAGCCCAGGTGCCGGCCACTGTCCTCGGCCTGCAGTGAGGTTGGACTCCTGCCAAGAAAACAGCTTTTGTGTTTCCTTAAATATTCCACTGCTGTTTAGGGTGGGGGTGGGGAGGAGGGGGGAACTTAATTGATGTTATTACTAGAATTTGCCAGCTGGCTGAAATTTTTTTTTTTTAATTTTCATTAACAAATCCCGCCACGCGCTGTTTTCCCAATGAAGTAATGAGTGTGTTTTCAGATGAGGGGGCAAATCTGCACAGCACTGCCGCCGCTGAAATCTGGGCAGGCTCGGGCAGCCAGAAACACAGGGTGGAGGTGTCTTGTGCAGGCAGACCTTCAGAGATCATCGGGTACAATTTGGCCTCTTGTGATTCATCCTTTTTTTCCCTGAAACTGCAGAAATGTGGGGTGATCGGGGGCGAGGGCGGCTGGGAGTTGGTTACTGGAACATGCAATTAGTTGTTTTAGCATCTGCTTTACTACCACAGCAAACAGATTGAGGAAGTTTTCCCTTAACATGATTAGATGTTTGTCTCTGCTATTGCCTGGCCCCACATCCCAGTGGGGCTGTCCTGCTGCCAGGGCCTAGCAGCGTCCCCATGCATTGGTGCTTGTCTCTGCTATTGCCTGGCCCCACATCCCAGTGGGGCTGTCCTGCTGGCCGGGGCCTAGCAGGGTCCCCATGCATTGGTGCTTTATGTGGGAGACAGAAAAATGGATAGCAGCATCAGTCACATACAAACCCTTCAAGACATCTCTGAGCTTTGTAAATAAGTGATAGTGTCTAGGCGTGGTTTTATTTCTCACTTCTTGGGTGCATTGACTGCTGTAACATATTTTTCTGGGATTCTCCGTGTCCTCTTAAAACTCAAAACATGGTGGTGGTTGTTGGCTTTATGGACAAGTCTCTCCAGCCCCAGCAGGCTTGTTCTTACCTTAAGGCATTTAAATTACTAAATTATGATCCTGCTTTCATTTAAGTCATCCTGAAAGATTTGCAACTTCAGAGAAGTTGTCCTCAGTGAGTTTTTAGAGTTGCATTGAATTCCTTTTTCTTCTGGGGAGAAAAAGGGTATTTTTTCTTTTCTAGGCTTAAGAATAACCTAAGGTGAGAGGAGTGGTCTTTGGGGAGCTTGTTCCTTCATTGGCATTCCTGTAGCAGGATTCCCAGCACATTTCAGGAGGAAAGTTGAATAAAGTCAATTTTGTTTTAAACACCGGATATGAGATAAAATTTTATAGTGTCTGCAGTAAAAATATTTGTGACATTGTTTTACTTCATATTGGATATAATGATCAACAGCTAGTTTTCAAATACTGAATTTGGTATATAGTAGGTACTAGCTGTTTTTACAAGCTGTTAGTAATTAGCTGCTCCTTAGGGCTGCCATGGATCTGGGTTTTTCAGACCCTTTTCAGTGCTTCCCCTGCCTGCCATGGGCAGGTGGATGCCAATAGCCATGTCAGGTTGCCATTCCCCCTCCTACCCTTGCACATGTCTGCAGCCCATGTTTTCCTTCTTCTTAGCTTTATCAGCCTGCATATTTTCAGATTAAAACTTGCTTCTTGCTCCCAGTTCTGGAACCTGTAGGTCCTCCCATGACTTGTGGCTAGTCTAAAGAAGAAAATGCCAGCTCCCAGGCTAGGTTCATGCAGGAGTGCAGGACACAGGGCAAGGGTCTCTCAAAATGCTTTTCTCAAAGAGCTACCTGGCCTGAGAAAACAGAGCCTATGGTCCTGAGGATCTGAACTACTTGCCCATTTCTTATTTCTTAACCAACAGTGAGCTGGGTTTGATTTGTTCAGCTAAAAGTTGAGGTGTGGTGTAGTCCCCGGCCTGCCTGCAGCCTGCCTGACCTGTCAGCAAGCTCAAAAGCATCAAGGATTGAACAAATATTACAGACTCTGCTATCTTTGGGAAGTGTCCAGCACTGAATCTGCGTGCAGGAGCCAGGCTCCATCTCATGTCTCTCTTCTCCTCTAGGTTTAGAAGAAAAAACGGTTCTTTCCAAAAAAGAAAAAATGAAGCTGAGTAAAGAAAGATGGCTACAGAGTAAGTACTCCAAAGCATGGTGGTATCATGGGTATCACAAAGCATGGCTCTGTTGGATGTTTCTGTACATGGGTGTGGGTGGGAGTGTTGGGCAGTGCTGGGGGAGGCTGAGTGCTTCTCAGAAGCCTTCACATCTGCTCCCCAGCACACGGGGTAAAAGTCCCAGGTATTGTTTCCCGGTGTTTAGCACCGAGATTGAGTCATTGCCCCAAACCTACTTTTGATCTTCCTCCACAAGTAATGTAAGTAACTACATAAAATCTTTATTTATCCAGATAAGACACTGTAGGGTTAGCATGTTTCTCTATCTTTTAAAGCTCTGGTACAGATATGGCTAGCTGTATAGTGGAGCTCCTCCTCCCCGAGGAGCTGTGGGGACACTAGGACAGCCTGGAGCTGAGCCCCATGCAGCCACCAGCTAATCCCAAGCCTCTGTGGTGAAAGCCTGCAGTGGGCCCTCCTGCCCTTCAGTAAGGGAGGTCTCTGGATGCTGCTGGTTGTGTTACTACTCTTTCCCACATGCCACAGGTCAATGAACCTGCTTACCAGACAGTCTGGCCTTTCTTGAGGCTGTGAAATATGAGCTAAACAAAACTAGTGCATGGCAGAAATGCTTCTGTTTCCTGTGGGAAGTGTCTGTATTTTTGCATCAGGTATCTCAGCACAGTAGGAGACAACGCTGTACTACCTGGTATAGCAGAGGGATTCCTCTTGCCACCTGGAGCTGCTCTTGGGACAGGCTTTTCCCTTAACATCTTCCGGCCCAACAGAGTTGCTGACAGACTGTGTTCAGGGCTGAGGGATGTAGCTTTCTGCTGCATCATATGCTCTCTGCTCCTGAGCTCTGAGGTCAAGTCCATCAACCTGTGATTTCACCAGTCGCAGTGAAGATGTCTCTGGCTCCTCTTAACATAAAAAGCTGCTAATTTAACACCGTAAGTCTGAAGGAAACCTCCTCCCTATCATCAACAAACAACTTCCAAGTGTCTTTGACGTCTGCAACCCTTGGTGTCCCTGTTGGCCACAAAGCATAGACAGCTGTGTGCTAGTCCTAACGTCTGGCCTGCTGGCTGCAATTTCTGTGCTCCTAAAGGTCTCTTCTTGTCTGATACTATTGTGGGAAGAAAGGAGAGGACAGCTGAGCTTTCCGTCCCCTGATACCATGACTGGTACCAGGTGCTGTGGAGGAAGGCATGTCCTCAGCAGCATTTTATGACAGAATCCACAGTAAAAGAGGTACATGAGACTCATGTCTTCTGCAAGAAACAGAGGGCATGCTCCTGCAGTTGGGTGACAGCACTGCTCCCATAGTCAAGGTTGCTTTGGAAAAGCCCAGAAGCAGGATCCCTACAATCCCTTAATCTTGCCCTCCAGCATAAATGCCTTTGTAGCATCAGTCTTTCTCAAGATCATGTATGTTATTTTGGCGCTGCAGTGGCCTCTTTCCTCCTGTCTTGGCTCTGAAGTTACTAAGCTGAGACAATACAAATGAAATGCAGAGGCTTTGCTTTGGGGAGAACACCAAGATAGAAAACTTCAGGCCAAATTATCTCTGTCTTAGAAGATACTAGGTATTACAAGTGCTCTACAGATACAGAAGTACCTAAATTGCTGGCTGTCTTGACTTCTCTATTAAACTTGTGGCCAGTTGGCAAATACCAGCATTCCCTGGCAAATGCTTTGCTAAAGGTAGCAAGTACCTGGGAATTTCTGTAAGAAAAGTCAGCAAGTGTTAGGACCAGGTGTGCAGCTTGTTATTGAGAAAAATGGAATAGCTGGAAAGAGCCTATATAAACATCAATAAAGAAACTGATATTATTATTATTATTAGCTGATAGAGTGAAATGAACGGCTGTTTCCAGAGATGGAGATTTTTAAATGAAACTTGGCATTCTAACATTGTGACCATAAAGAGCTGCAGTCAACTGAAACACATTGATTTTCATCTGATGCAGGTAACTGCCAATTCTTTGTGGGTTTTGCAGTCTTTGCCTGCTTCCCTCACCCCCAAAACAGAACCCAATTTGTACTGCTGAAGTTCTTATCATTACATCTCTGTTTTCCTAAGTCTTCCCAAGAGTTTGTTGTTTCTTCTTGTCCCAGGGCTGCTTTTGTGACACTGGATGCCAAGGCCCTGGGAAATAACATTCAGTCGTGTAGTGCAAATGCAAAACTCGGAGATTTCTTCCATTCCAATAAATCATCTCATGAGATACTAGAGAGGGAAAAAAATTATGCAATGCTTCAGACATTAGAAGTATGCACATTTAAAAATACATATATCGCATGGCTCCTCAGACGAGCAAGACTTCATAGGAAAAGAATTTGGGATGTTTGCACAGAATCAGGTGTCTGAAAATTTTGAGCACATACTGTTTATGAAAGCACTGAAGTAGTCAGCTCCATAAAGCCAGACCAAAAAAAGAAGTGATGCAGAACAGAAAGCTGTGCTCTTGGCAGGGATTGCTGTGAGGAGAAGCGTTTACAGTCCAGATTTGTCACTAACATCCATGTACAGCAAAATTGCAGTTCATGAAAAACTGTTGCTCTTCAACTCAGCTGAGTTGGGGAGTGAACAAAACAAAGATACTAAAGGAGCCAGCAGCTAGCTGGTGAATTTGAGTTCCGCTTTCTTGAATGTGGTCAGCAGGATTAGACCCAGAATTGCAGGTGGCATCTTGGCTGTGGTCTGTAAGTGGGACTGGCTGCTTTCGAGTTCTGACCAAAAATACTTGTACTGATTTAGTCCTGCTTCTGTGGTCATGCTGCGTTGGAAGCTGCTGGACTCCTTGTGTCACTAGCTTAGCCCCATGGCTGCTGGCCCTACGCTCCGTCATGTGCAGAGGCTTGTCCTTGCAATACACTCATTGTCCAAGGCAATAAGCAGAAGCCTGCTCTTGCGCTGCAGCCTCCGCAAGGTGGGTTTCAAGGCAATGCAATGGGTTTCCAGGCCTGGTGATCACCTGGCAGAAGGAAAAGGGACTCATTGATCCCGCTGAGCTCCAGCCGTTTCTGGTGGCATCATCAAGGGACTTCTGGGACAGACTGGGGCATCTTGGAGCTCAGCTGGAGGCTTGTAGCAGTGCTGGCCTTTCGTGGGCTGACCTAGAGGAGAACATATTCTGCTAGGGCTTGCCCTGGAGGTTGCTGGCTCTGTAAGACTTGAGCAGCTGTGGGACCTCTTTCTACACCAGGAAGCTTCAAGGACTGAGGCAGAAGCCTGCAGCTTTCAATGCCCACCTCCCATGGCTGAGAAGGGAGACTGCCATAACACTTGTAGAGCCTTATTGTTCCCACAGCCTTGCTCAGAGCTGCTGCAGGGAGACTGGTAAACATGGTCTCAAGGAAAAGCCAGTTGCCTGTGTGTGTGCCACTTGGTGCCGTGCTTTTCTAAGGGCTTAGTTTATCCGGCATCTGACTGCTTGAGCTCCAGACTGAGTCATGAAGGTGAGATCTTGACTTGCTCCAAACTAAGTAAACAACTGAAATTAAGTCCATCTTTTGTGCCTCTGCTAGGAGACCATTGTTTTGTCCCAACAGCAAAGCAGAGATGGGACTGTGACTGTTCAATGCCACATGTGGAGCTGACTGTATTTGGTTTGTCCCTTCCCCTCTTGTTTCTCTCTCCTAATTCCATGCAAGGTCAGCATGGTTTTCTCCACCCTGGGACTCCTGTGCCATGTTGCTGTGAGCAATGAACATTGCAAGGCATGGAAACAGTTCAGACAAAATCAGTCTGGGGATTTCACTTCCCATTGCAAATGTCAGTAGAGATGTATATAGTTATAAGCAAGCACAGCAAGGGAGGGAACTACCTGGCTGCATTATTTTCAGTCTTTCCCTGGTTTAAATCACTTCTGGCTTCGTGTCCCTGTAGATAGTGAAGCAGCCTATGAACTTCTTAGCTCAGGGTTATCTCTTACAAACACTTCCCCTTCCTCCAGTAATGTCTTGTTTCTCAGAAATAGAAAGTGTGAAGCTAGCCAAGCAGAAGCAAAAAGCTGAAGCAAAGCGGAAGGCAACACCTGTGGTGGGAGACATGCAGCCGTTGATGGAAGCCCTACCTGAGCTCTCCGACCTGACCACAAGTGGCAGGGGCAGGAAGCCACCCAAGAGGTATGTGTGATTTAGGGATGGCTGTGTATTTCCCTTCTTCCTGCAGGATGAAGTGCCCTTCAGTTCAGCTTGTCGCTACAGGCAATGCAAGCTTGGTGCCAATGGTGAGGAGAACAGGGCCTCATTCTCAACTCCATTTTTCCCCTTCCCATGCTTCACTCACCGCAAGAAAAAAGCTTAGATGTGTCTTCTGAATCCACAGCTAGGAGGGCAACTGTATTGCTTGGATGAGGCTTGTCATGAGACAGGCTGGGAGCAACCAGATGTCCTGGGAGTTGCAGGAGTGACAGACAAGTGTCCAGAGTGTAATGCTGCTGAGCTCACCTGAGAATCTGGACTTGAGGTGTTGCAGCTTGCTACTCTGTCCTTCCAGATCTCCAGTGTTTCTCCTGAGTCAGTTCAAGCCCTTTGGGCAAAGCTTTACACTCTGGCAAGACTCTTTGTTCACCCCATTGGCTTGCAGCGTGACTGGACAAGAACAGAAAGACGGTGTTTCCATTCCCTTTATTGTACTGAAAGTGAAGGGCTATTTCTGATCCTCTGAAACCCACGTCTCTGCCTGACCATCCAGTCAGTGTTGCAGCTGCTTTTGTATCCCTCAGTGCAAAATAAAAGTGCTCTGCATGCTGCAGAAACACTTGACCCTCCTCTCTAGTTGCTCAGTAGGGGTTGGAACTAGAAACTTGTTTTGACTGTATTAAAAAAGCATTTGGATTAGAGAACAGACAAGAAGGCGGCTGTCTGGCAAAGCACCCTCTTCTTTGGTTGCAGATCAAGGCTGGAGATACCATGAACCCTCTTGTGACTTGCTGGATGCCCCAGAAATAAACTGTGACCCAGGTGGGACATCAGTTTACAGAGAATGGCTGAGTTGGCAGTTCCCTGCACTTCTGGAAAGGCACTCCTCAGACAAGCAGCAGCTATGAACCTTGCATCTAAGCATGGGAAAATATTTCCTTCCTTAACTTGCCTTCTAATTCTTTGAATAGCATTTTTTTTCTTTATGCAGCCATTCAGTCACCCCGCCCTCTCTTTCAGTGGGAATGAACAGCAAAAATATACCCAGAGTTTCAAGTCTTGCAGAGCAGTGAGGGTTGGTTGGATGGAGTTCTGGGCCAGGGCTTAGCCTGAGCTTGAACAGGTGGCTTTACCCTCTTTCTGTGATGATGTGCCACAACCACATGTGGCATCTGACTCCAGGTTGTGTTCAGGAGTCATTCCCCCTCATCATTTTCCCCCAGCCCCCTTGGTGGCTGAGCCCCTGCTATCCAGGAGAGCGGCTTGCAGAAAGTACATATAGGGGAGGGAGGTCAGGTAGAGTGCTTCCTTTAGGGATTGCTTTCCTGGGTAGCTGCATAATCTAGTACAAATACATGGTGTCGCTGCAGCCTGCAATTCTGGACCAGCTCAAAAGATAGAGTAGAACTGGAAAAGGCTCAGAGAAGGCTGACACAGATGACGGTAGAGGATCTGGCACAGCTTCTGTGCAAGGGGTGACTAAGTGAGCTGGGGAGTCCTCAGCCTGAACAGGAGATAAAGGAAAAGAGGCTTGGGAATGTAATAGTCTATAAAATCAAGTGTGATGTGGTGAGGAAGTAGTTTGTCTTCTTTCCCAGTATGAGAAATAAAGGACTCAAACATAGCTAGCAAATAACTGGTTCAGCGCAAGCTGTACTATGCACAGCTCCTTGTTGCAGGATGTCATGGCTGAGGGAAGCCTGTGGGTTCAGGTGAGACCTGACAAATCCAGTGAGGAGTGCTCCATGGAGGGTTGCTGCATGTACAGAAACTGCAGCTGGCATAAGGTCTCTGAGCTGCAAATACTGGAGAGGATGTGGCTATACACTTGCCTTGGTCTTATCCCTCTCTGGCCGTCTGGACCTGCTGGAGCATGTCCAGAGGAGAGCCACGAGGATGATCAGAGGGCTGGAGCACCTCTCCTATGAGGAGAGGCTGAGAGAGTTGGGGCTGTTCAGCCTGGAGAAGAGAAGGCTCCGGGGAGATCTTATTGCGGCCTTCCAGTGCCTAAAGGGGCCTACAGGAGAGCTGGGGAAGGACTTTTTACAAGGGCCTGTTGTGATAGGATGAGGGGGAATGGCTTTAAACTGGAAGAGGGCAGGTTTAGATTAAACATTAGGAAGAAATTTTTCACTTTGAGGGTGGTAAGGCACTGGAACAGGTTGCCCAGAGAAGTTGTTGAGGCCCCATCCCTGGAGGTGTTCAAGGCCAGGCTGGACATGGCCTTGGGCAACCTGGTCTAGTGGGAGGTGTCCCTGCCTATGGCAGGGGGCTTGGAACTAGATGATCTTCAAGGTCCTTTCCAACCTAAACCATTCTATGAATCTATGATCTGCTGCAGGCTGCTTCAAGGCAGAACACTGGCCAAAATGGTCCTTCCAGCTGACTCACAGCAATCACACTTCTCTTCTATAGTACACTTCACAGCAGAAGATGTGTGGTACATATGGAAGCATTCGGTGTTCTTGCATGAATCTCTAGCCTGACATCCTCAGAGAAGTGCTGTCAGCTCCCTTTGTCTTCAAACCCAGAGCGTAGCATCCCTTCTCTTATTCTGGAAGCCTGAGCTCATACTGGGGCTCTGTTTTCACTTTGGCTGCAAGGCTCTGGTGTCTAGATAGCCCAGGCCTGGCTGAGAATTTTGGGATTGGCCAGCACCATCTGCTGTCAGCAAACAGAGGTGGGAGCTTGGCATTGACTGATGTCACCCAGATTGCCTGGGACATGCCAACCAAAAAACAGTCCCCCTTAGTACTGGCATGGAGGAGCTACAGTGCTCTTCTTCCCTTTGTTGACTTGCGTCTTCCTGTACTGCATGAGGATATGTGTACATGTTTGAAATAATCAGAGGAAGCTTTTATAGGATTTGAATCATTACATAAATGAAGGGTAATACTCTGGTGATTTGTCAGCATTATTAATAAAAGATTAGATTCTCCAGGAATTTGATCTCCTGCTGGGTAAGAGAGCATTACAGTGAGGTTTTTATTCTGTTTTATTATGAATGAAGGCAATGAAGTGTAATGAAACAGGGCTACTAACACGATCCAAGTGAGCAGGCAGCAGCCTTTCAAACCTGCCAGACCAGTGGGGTAGAGCTGTTGAGTGGAACCAGAAAGCCTTCAGAAGCACCCAGCCCTTTAAAATAGTGGGGTGGCTGAAAGCAAAAGTGGGCTTGCACAGCCTGAAGCAGCCCTGCGCCCTCGTGTTGTGCTGCAGAGGAAGCTGTCCCAAGAGGCACAGCCTCTGGGGCATGTGATCTGGTATGGCCCAGGATATACTCTAGAAAGGCTTTCCTTTAAGCATTATCACCCTCTGCAGAGCTACTCATCTTTGAATGGACTGCCGTGGCAACTTGGTGGCACACTTGGCATGCCCCTGCTCTGGTGACCATGGGTTCCCATCCAACTTGAGAAAGGATTTCTCTGTGCTTCTGTGAGTGATCCAGGAAAACTGGGACAAGAAATTGTTCCTGTGCTGAGCAGTTAACACAAAATCACAGAATGTTAGGGGTTGGAATGGACTTTCGGAGATCATCTAGTCCACCCCCCCACCAAAGCAGGTTCACCTAGAGCAGGTTGTACAGGAATGCATCCAGGCAGGTTGAATATCTCCAGAGAAGGAGACTCCACAACCTCTCTGGGCAGCCTGTTCCAGTGCTTTGTTACCCTCAAAGTAAAGAAATTTTTCCTCATGTTGAGGTGGGATTTCCTGTGTTCCAGTTTGTGCCCATTGCCCCTTGTCCTGTCAGCCGAGCACCACTGAAAAGAGTCTGGCCCCATCCTCTTGACACCTGCCCTTTAGATGTTTATAAGCATTGATGAGATGCCCTCTCAGTCTTCTCTTCTCCAGGCTTCAGAGACCCAGGTCTCTCAGCCTTTTCTCATAAGAGAGGTGCTCCATTCCCTTGATCATCTTTGTAGCCCTCCGCTGGACTGTGTCCAGCAGTTCCCTGTCCTTCTTGAACGGGGGGCCCAGAACTGGACACAGGACTCCAGATGTGGCCTCACCAGGGCAGAGTAGAGAGGGAGGATAACCTCCCTCGACCTGCTGGCCACACTCTTCTTGATGCACTCCAGGAGACCATTGGCCTTCTTGGCCACAAGGGCACATTGCTGGCTCATGGTCAACTTGTTGTCCACCAGGACCCCCAGGTCCCTCTCTGCAGAGGTGCTTTCCAGCAGGTCAGCCCCCAACCTGTACCAGTGCAGGGGGTTATTCCTGCCTAGGTGCAGGACCCTACACTTGCCTTTGTTGAACTTCATTAGGTTTCTCTCCACCCAGCTCTCTAGCCTGTCCAGGTCTTGGTGAATGGCAGCACAGACCTCTGGTGTGTCAGCCACTCCTCCCAGTTTTGTGTCATCAGCAAACTTGCTGAGGGTACACTCTGTCCCCTCATCCAGGTTGCTGATGAATATATTGAACAAGACTGGACACAGTACTGACCCCTGGGGAACACCGCTAGTTACAGGCCTCCAACTGGACTCTGCGCCACTGATCACAACCCTCTGAGCTCTGCCATTCAGCCAGTTCTCAATCCACCTCACTGTCCACTCATCTAACCCACACTCCCTAAGCTTACCTGTGAGGATGTTATGGGAGACTGTGTCAAAAGCCTTGCTGAAGTCAAAGTAGACAATGAACATGAAGAGAGCAGAGTTACTTCCTGCTCTTTCTGTGTCTTGCAGTATCAGTGGACACAGCGGTGTGATGGGAGCTGCTTGAACCCCTGTAGCTGTTTGTCTGCTCTTGCTGATCGCTATTCCTTGTGAGCACTTAGGCAGTGCTGGAGTGACCTCAAGGGAGATTGAAGGGTACAGGAGCAGCAGCGCACAGGCATCAATCTGCCTTGCTGTTGTTTCCTGCAGTCTCTGTGCTGACATACATCCACGCTGTTTGGGTTTGTCTGGGTTGGCAGGGAGCTTTGACACCGAGGCACACTGTGCTGGGCTGACGGTAAATCAGATGTGATCAGGGCAGTGTTTAGAGCAGCCCTCAGCAGCTTGGGTCCACTAGGATCCCCCTTGAGGAAAAATAAAATGGGCCAAGATGGGGAGAGAGAGAGAGAAATGAGGAAAAGGAGCAGGAGCTGATCTAGTGGAGGGGGATCATGAAAGTGAGTGGGGTGAAGGAACATGGGGCAAGGAAGGAGGAGGAAAGGAAGAATGGGGAAAAAATGCAATAAAATAAAATATTATAAGGATATAAATATTATAAAAGGATGGAGGGTAGTGGGTCAGAGAAGGAAATTGGAAGAGGAGGTCACTGTAACACTGCCAACAAAAGACCAGATCCTGCTGTCTTGAAGAGAAGGTGAGAGACTGTCATGTTTCCTAACCTTGACAAACCTGAAGGGCTCTGTGGCAGATCAGGTCGGGGAGGCCCTGGCAACCAGCACCCACCAGTAAGGGAAGATTCCTCCTTGAGCCCTCCCCCAACAGAAGGGTGGGAGGCAGACCCTCTTTCCCCCTTGGGCTGTTTGCTGGGGCTCAGCCCCAAGGCAAATTAGAGGGGAGCTACTCTGCGGAGGCAGACCCTCTTCCCCACTTGCTTCTCCTGTTTGTATCTGTTTGATCCTGACGAATGGAAGTTTCTTCTCCTTTCCTTAATGTCCAGATCTACCAGCAACTCCCCTTGTGCACTTCAAGTTCCAAAAGCAGTCACTGCCCTTCCTGCGTGTCCCTTGCTTGGGCTTAGCGATTGGCTTTCTGGTAGATCTCTGCTGCTGCTTGGGATCAGGCACCACATGCTTCCAGAATCCTGTGCAGGATGGCATTACACCTCTGGTCTCCTTGGTCTTTGCCCAGGAATAAGAAATGGGTGCAGAGAGTGCAGATCTATGCTTGCCACTGTGCCTCAGCTGCACACAGTGCACCTTCCTGCATTCCCATGAGTCCATCTTCTTGCATCTTCATGGGTTCTCAAAACCTATGTTTGGTGGCAAAATCTGAAGCTCTGTTGTTGTGCTTTCTCTTTAGCTGATCTGTTTGCAGCTGACTTAAACTGGCAAGCCTTTGGTGAGGATATGTGTTCACAGGGAGAAAGGAATATTGCCATTCTTCTATCTTAAAATATAAATGACACCTTATACCCCAGTGGTCCCACCACAGGACTCAAAGCAGGGCTGGTAGTTCCCTCTTCCTGCTGAGTAACCATAGCACTGTCTATAACTGATGTCTGCTGATGCTGGAACTCAGGAACGTTAGCAAGGAATATGAGATGTGCAGAGGTGATGTGTGCCTGGTGGTGAGGGGAAGTTCAATGGGATCTTTTCTCTAAGCAACAATATCAGTTTGACCTGCAGGTTAGTGATAAGCAGAAAGTGATCTGGGGATGGACAGCTCATCACCAGTTCTAGAATTAAATGATCCAATTTTTCTATAAAGTATTTACCTCCTGCCCATTCAGTCCTGACTCCTGAACTCTTGTCAGTATGTGGTGGAAGGAGTTTGCATCTCCATTAGTGTCTGGCTATGGAAATAATTGCCTTTCAGGACAATTTCCATATAGGACAATTATCTATACTTTCTGGGAAGGCAGATGCAGAATCCCTGGATTCATTCCATCTCTACAGCAATTGCTAAATTACCGCTCTTTTATAACAGTCACTCACTTCTTTTGTTTCTTCTCTCCACAGCCATGTAAAAGCAAAGGCAGAACCAGCAGACTTCTGTCTGATGAAACAAGCTCAGAAATGCCAGCTCTTGTAAGTACCTAGTTATCAGAGTGTCCAGTCCCTGCTGAGCATTACAGAATGGTTGAGACTGGAAGGGACCTCTGGAGGTCAGCTGGTCCAACCTCCCTGCTCAAGCAGGGTCACCTAGAGCTGGTTGGACCACGTCCACATGGCTTTTGAATATCTCCAAGGATGGAGATCACACAGCCTCTCTAGGTGACCAGTTCCAGTGTTTCAGTCTTGCACATCTGAAGGCCCTAGAAGAGGTGGCAGTTTTGATTTTCCTCTTTACAAAGTGCAGTGTGTTTGTGGGTGTCCTTCTGTCTTACTCCCTACCAGACTCGGTCAATTCTAAATGGATTCAGTCTGCTTCCACTTCTGTCTCGTATAACAGCTAAGTGAAGAGAGCACAGGAATCTGCACTTGCTCTTTTAAGAGTTCACTTTCCCTGTCTCATTGAAAATGAAATGATGGCTTGGCCCTCCTATGTATGGTCTGTGGGGTTTCAGGACAAACCCACACCAACTGTCATCTTGTTCCTCCTGGCCACAGTTGTCATATCTGGTTGCACCAAGTGACTATGTCTGTACTGTCTCCCTCTGTGTGGCATGGACAATGTGGTTCTCAACTAGGTGCATCCCTTGTTTCAGCTTGCTGAGTTGGAGCTGCAACATCCAGCTATACAGCTGTGGCACAGTCTCTTATACCACCAGGCCCATGTAGCTCTAGCTAATACCCTTCAGGAAAGCCTCTTGTGGTTGTGTAGGTGAGGACCTCCTGGAACTCTGCATAGCATCAGGAGCTACAGCTGCTCTGTTGTAATACCTCTGGGATGCTAACTTACACGCCGTACATCCCTTACGAGGACAGCTGTCCATTGGTATCTGCCAAACCTTTTCTTGTAAAATGAAGCACTAAATGCTTTTGAATAATTCCTGGACTTGCTTAAGGGTCTGGCAACTCCTTATTCCTCTGTATAATTTGTTGGATATTTTATACTGCCACCGGGCATCAAGAACTTAATTTCCCCTCAGCAGACCTCTCCTGGGGCTAAGCACTGTGATCTGGCAGTGTTTGCTTTCTGTGATCCCCGTTTCCAGGATTTCTGTCAGTTCTGAGCCATTCAACTTCAAACTGAGGCTGAGGAGACAGACAGTCTACAGATCCCAGCACTGCTCTCCAGCACACTCTGTGAATACACTTCCCTCTCTGAAACTGGCTAGTGTTGGTGCTGGGATGCCTTTCTTGCTCAGTTCTGCCTTTCTGGATGAGTCCCTCCTTGGTTCACTGCAGAAGCCCAAGGGTCATGGCCTCAAGTGCCACCAGTAAGTGTCTCATTGTGCTGGAACTCGTGGGTGAGGAACACTGCCTGAGGAGGGACTTGTATACAGATAAAAATCTGAATAGACAGCTCCACCATGATCTCCTGTATCAGCAAGCCAGTGTGACCCCCTCTTCTCCTCTGCACAAAACTGGACAGATATACTGAGTATCCTACCATAGTGGTCTGGGAAGTCTGTGCTTCTTGGGAGGGAAAAACTTTGGAGGAAGGTCTTTGAGATTTATTATTTCCAGGACATTCGTTAGTACTGGAGGTTTCCTAAGCCTCACCCCATTGTCCCAACTGCCACAACCCAAGCTTCAGGTTTGGCTTCTCTCTCCGTTCCTCACGGAAGGGCCCTACTAGGGAGGGACCTAGCTGCATGCTGCGAGCTGAAGCAACTGATCCAGAGCAACTATTGAGAATGTGGAGATGTGTGTCTGGCTGGGTTGTGGAGAGCCTGGCAGTCTGTCTGAGCGAGATGGGGAGGTCGCAATGGATGTGACTTATGTGAAAACTCACTTTTTTTTTTTAACACTCCTCCTGCTGTCTTCTTCCTTGCTTGCTTGCTTTTTAAGACAAGACCATTTCCACAGCAACCAGCTGTGACCAAGCATGCAAAGCTAATTCTCCCATGCTGCTCCCATGGTGTTTAATTCGTGTTGCACATAGGATTAACAAGGCTCTACATTGAGCAACAAAGAAGGTCAGTAGATGAGCTCTCAAAAGCAGAATCTGCTTTTGTGCTAGTGCACTCTGAAGTAGTTTTCATTCTTAGTGATTTACCAGATACCCACTGTCTCTTATTCCTGATATACTAGGGAAAAGCTCTAAAAAAAAACGTTTTCAAGTGATACTGGACACTAATGTGATTGTTTCTGTCTCTGTGGCATGAGATCAAGTCTCTGGCTTCCATGAAGTTGGCAGTAATTCGAGCTTTGCTCTTGGGTAAATTAGGTTTATTTCTTGCACTGTTTCTTTCTGAGGTTTACACCCAGGATCATTCTGTCTGTACAGAAACCCACTGCTTTATGAGTTCTGTTCTTATCTGCTTAGTTCCTTTTGCATGAGGCACTTAGAATTTGTGTGTTATTTTTCTTTCCTCAGAGAGGAGGAAGTGGCTCGGTTTCATGAGGTCATCACCAATCCCAGGTACAGAGCCAAACCCCTCATGACCATCAGCGAGCATCTCTCCAAGAGGCTGAGGCAGCAGGAAGAAGGTAAACCCCTCTAGAGTGTCAGCTGGGACCAAACGTGCACACTGGAGCTGCTGCGAGGGCTCCAGGCTGCAAAGGAGCACATCACTAACATGACCTCTCAGCCTCTTCAGTCCTTGGAAGCAGTTCAGCAGATTATTAAATCCAACAGTCCTGGTTTCTGTCTGCAGCAATAATGCAGTTCTCTCCTGACAGTGGCAGCTGCTCCTTGGCAAGCAGCCTGCAGAGTGCAGGGTATTCTGTGAGATCTTTGTGCAGACATTAAGCTCCCTGTGAAGTGTCCTGACACCTTTTCTCTTCTTGTGAGAACAGAATTTAAGAAATTGTGCCAGTGGCAATGCATCTGTTTTCTGTCATTTCCCTCCCCTTTCTGACAACTCTGAAAAGAGATTCCCTTTTGCTCTGTTGAGATGGTTCAAGGCCCCAAGCCCTGGACCTCAGAAGGCTGTTTTAGATCTGTATAAGGACTGATGCTGCTGTTCAGAGACAATGTTTTATGTGAGAAATTTAGCTTTGGAATAAACACACTTTCACACAGTACTGAGTTTTTCTGGATCTTGTTTTGGAAAATACTAATACGAGCTTATTCCCACCACTGGCAAAATGACTTAAAAGAATGGGTTTTTTCCATGTGTACAGTGAACCACTAGACTGCTGCCGCAGCATGCAACAGAAGCCGCATGAAATCATTGGAGATCATGTCTAACTCATAGACTTGCCTTCCTCCTACCCTGGAAGTATGTGCTTTCCGTGGGTGATGCTGATCCCTTTTGGCCTGTATCATGTTCCCTGCTTGGCTTGCCCTATAAGAAGCATCCCAAAACATGTCCTGGCTGCAAGGTGTGAACTTCAGCTGGTCATTTACGTGTTTGGGTTTGGGAACTGCTGCAGCAGAGGGGGACCTTTCCTTCTACCAAACACCAATTTTCACAAAACTCCATTGAATTTTTGTGGGGACAGCTGAAGGCAGGGCTGTTCCCTATTTGAGATTATTTTGATTTGACACCCCAAAATGTCAGTGCTGTGTTTTGAACTGCACAAAAAGTTTTCTGATGCTTCTTAACCTTGGAGAAGCAGCCTGCCTATGTCAGGTCAACTTTGAGGAGCATCTGAAACCTTTAAGAAGGAAATTCACTCTGATGCCCAGACCGAACGTGGAAGCTGCAGCTGACTCTTACCTAAGTTAGAGCCTAAAACCAGATGCAATGGGAATAGCAGGCACCTTGATCATACCTGTCTCTTGTGTCACTAGTAATGCTGCTATTATTCTCCCTCTAGGCTGGCACTGTTGAACAAAGGCAGTTTTTCTAATGCCTGCCTCTTAGCCCTGGCAGTGTAGATGCTGTCACTGATGCTGCTTGTTGTTAGAGGAATGTTACCGTGCCACCCCTCCTCCCCCAAGGCCTGGCGGGAGAGTCCTGCTGGCAGACGCCACAGGGAGATGCTGGCTATGTCCCATCCTTCACCGTATTGCTCTCTGGCTGGCAGAGGGCTGACAGGGCTCTCCTCTCCCCTGATGGCTCCTGTGTTGGTGCTGGCAGGTGAACGCTACTGTACTGTTCATTGGCATGCTGTAATGCCCTGCGGGACCCAGGCTCTGGAAAGCAGAGGGCTCTAGTGGGGGTCAAACAACTCGAAATATTTCACCACCTCCTGGTTAGTTCCTGCTTGCTCTCTTACCAGTATCTAATTGTGTTTCTTTTATGCCATGTTGGATTTTAAGCCCTGAATGCCAGTCCCAGCTGCAGCCATGCTTCCCCTGCTCATGTTATGCAGGCTGGGCACTGCATTGGAAAGCTGGGCCTTGGATGGGGCTGTGCACTAACAGCACCTCCTGCCCGTGGCCTGCAACTGCTTCTGCTGCTCGTGGCTCCCAACGACCCAAGATGTGACTAAGACTTGGACCAAGCTAAGGTTTTTGGGGTGGTTTTCTCCGTAAGTCTACTGTTTACCCCTTTACTCCATCTTGTAGTTCGCTGCCTCCCAAGAAAGGCACCATCCTTGTGCTTAAATGGAGGGAAGGCAAGAGATGAAGAAGGCGAAAACATCCAAGTACAAAGGAGGATGAAGGTTGTTCCTCTTGTTAGTGAACAAAGTGCTCAGGGGGATGGAGAAGTGTATCTGGAGGGGAGGAGGGACAGAAAGCAGCTTGCATGGCATGTTGGAAGACTTCTGTTGCTTGTCTTCTGTGCTTTGCAGGAGCTTTGCAGCTTTCTTTTTGTCTTGTTGTTTTTAACTAATACATGACACATGAGGAGAGCCCTGGTCTCCTTGTATGGCTGGGTCATGCAGTAGTTGAGCTATGCTCTCATGCTTCCCTTTGCAGCAGCAGTGATGCATTGCTCTGCACCATCCCAAATAGGTGTGATAGCTGGAGAGAAGCCACAGACAAATTTATAAAATGCCATCCTGGATTGCGCACTATGGGTGCGATCATATCCCTCCCCTTGGAGATGTGGTCCATCATGACTGTGCTTTGTAGAGATCCAGCAGGAATGGTGATTTCATCTGACAAGCGCCATTATCCTGGGCACCATCTATTTTGCACAGAGTGAGACAATCCTTTAAAGCCTCTGGAGAGTTTGTTGGATTGTCCCATGCATCTCCGTTCCAGACCAGTTTCTTCTTAGTAACTTCTCCTTAGGGTGAAAAAAATCTGAAAGGCTATCAATTCCTGTCTTCCCAGATTACTTAGTTTTCTTTTCACAGGCAGTTCCAAGTAACTTAGAGTTGAAGCAGTGCTTGGATGGCCTGAATTGCAATGTTAGGGAAAATCTTCAGCTGGCAGAAGGGATAGTTATAAGTAGGTCCTAGAGTAGATGTTGCTGTGGGTCACATGCCAAGAGATAGCTGCCTTCTGTCTCTGAAAGAGTAAAGCCTGATGATACTGCGTCCTTTTTTCATCCTGTGCAATTTTTTCTAAGAGGCCCTGCAGTTTGGGGCTGGAGTGGAAAAGGGATTTCTGTGTGCAAAACCAGCTCTGAGCACTTTGGAGCCCCAAAAAGCATCACGAGGGTGAAGGTCTCTGCGATTTGTGTAGCTCTTCCAGGGTGGCATCAAGGCAGGACCTGTCCCCATGTCTCAGCCTGCACATGTACTTCCCAGCACCTTTAGGTTGCCAGCTGTGGTGATTATGGACTGAATTGGTCACGGGAAATTTGGACACCAACAGTGCAGTCATCCAGCACTTCTCTCACACTCAGCCTGGTTGCTGGGTTCCATCCTTTCCCTTCAAACCACTGGGAGCCAACAAGCTGAAGCCTCATTACCCGTGAAGTGAAGGGGTGACTGACCAGGCGGAGGTGTTAAGCCAGGTTAACCCAACTCAGTACTACCTGGTAGCTGTACCCATGCTGGTAGCCCTCCATCTCCATGCAGAGCATCACCGTGCAGCACATTCACACCTTTTCTTTACCTCAGACGGGCTGACATCATCACTTGGCTGTGTGTCTAGCTGTTAGCCCGCTGTTTGAAAATGTCGGTCTCCTGGGTATTTAGCAGCAGTTAAACGTGACTGTTTGAAACTACAGTTCACAGCCTGCTGTTGCAGGCCTCTCCTGCCCCCACTATCTTAGCAGTTGAGCAAAGGACTTAAAATCTGCCAGGAAACAGGCGTCTGAGACACAGAGTCGCCTTCACAGTTGGCATTTTTTCAGGATGATAAAAGCTTTCATGCCAATTTTTTTTTTTTTAGATAGCAGGGTGGAAAAAAATAGCTTCCAGGCTGTAAGGAGCAGTTGTGCTGGAGGGGAGGGTGGGGTCCTGACCCGTCAGCTCTAGACTTAGCAAGAAGAGAATGCACTGCAAACTCAGGACTGGAAAAAATTGTGGGGTACTTTTTGCAGCTGTTTTCTTTCTTGTAAGTAATTTTGCACTTGAAGGCTGTTCACAGAACTGTGTCTGAAAGCAGAAGCCTGGGTATCCTGTCCATCTGGTGGTACCAGCAGGTATTTTTTGCTACACACAAAGCACCCAAAGTGGTGGGTGGAAGGGGATTCTCCTTCACCAGCAGCTTATGGGTAGTGTCTTTGGTTGGCAGGTTGCAAAGGGATATTTTTTATAGCAGCTCTTGCAACTCCCGTGTTTCGCTCCAGCAATGGCCCATCATGCTTTGTTTCTGCTGGAGCAGGGGTTGCATCAGGCCAGCAGCATGTCTCAGAAAAGTGTGGTGAGTCACACGGACCTCGCCCCAACCCTTCATCTAACCCAAGGAAGTCCCTAGTGCAAGTACATAGGCTCCCTCCTCCTTCCTTCCACTTTCTGGCTTGTCTGCCCTGGGAAGCTTTCCTTACAGATCTTGTGCAAGCAAGTCCCCCCATCCCTTTTGCATATGGAAAATATGACTTATGCCAGGTACAGAGTACTTTTGCTTACGCTCTGGTTGAAGTATGAACTGTGTTGGCCCCATGGCTTTCTTGCGTTCCTAGAGCTAAGCATGTGTGATGGCTTTTGCCAGCATAACCCCTGCCAGCTCCAGCACTGAGGGACATGCCTGTGCTGCAGATGCACGTGGGCTGGAGCTGGCTGCCTCTGCGGCTGCCAGGGAAAGCTTGTGGTGGCTGGGGGCAGGCAGGTGACCCCAGCAGAGCTCCCAGCTTTGAGGGAGTTTTGCACCCAGGGAGTTTTGCTCCTCAGTTTTGCACCAGTCTGGGTGCAAAACTGGCGCCCAGCTGGCAGCCACTTGCCATGCCAGCAAGTTGTCCGGTTGCCTGTGACTGGGAACCCATCCCTGGAAGGGTATTGCCTCCTGTTCTCCAGGTGGACTCAAACCTTCCTGGTAAATAGTCTGTAATGGACTGCAAAAAACAGTTAATCCATGCTGCTTTAGTTGAATTGGCTTTGTCAGTAAATGCTCTGGGATGGTGCCTTGGTCTGGCATAGAGAAATCAGAGGCAGTATCATCATTGCAGGGTATAGGCAGGACAGCATTTGTGGGTACTGGTAGTACCTTTTCGTGGGTGACAGGACAGTGGCCATCGGCACCACCTCCTTCATATCAACACCAATTTGCAGAGGAGAGGAATGGGAGCATGACAGATTAATTTACTTCCTCCTGAGTCTTGCTGAGCCAGTGAAGTGATCCTAGGACTCTGGCAGAGGGACTCTGGCTGTGTGAGTAGTCTGCACTTGCACTAAAACCAACCATCATCCTGCATTTCATCCATGCAATGTAATCACCTGTCATGGGAGTAAAGCCCTCTCTTGGTGTGGCTAAGGAGAAACAGCTGGATGTCTGACAGGGATGCTGTTTTCCAACCATGCAGAGCTACCTTCATCCTGTGGGTTTCTGAGCTTGATCCCAAGTTCTGATGCATGTCATGTCTGTGCCAGACCCGGGAATGGCCCCCAGCATGGAGTGAGACCTTAGTCTGTGCCACAGGAGACATCCACTGGCTGAGCCATCTGTGAGTGAGCCCAGCTATCCCTCCTTCATATGATCTGCTGGAGGCTCTTGGACACGTTGTGCTGACTGCTGGCTGGGAGCAGAGGGGCTGCTGTGGGCTCCTTGAGATGACTCCTAGGTTCTCCTTTCCACCAGCTGGCAGCAGTCCCTGGGTCCTGTCCTGGTCTGGTGCATGTCCAGCCCTCAGCTGCACTGCTCATGCAGTACTTGGTATGTCAGTGGCAGCTGGTAAGGACCAGTGGGAATGTTGGGAGTGTTGGGTCTTTGCTGCAGGATGGTTGTTCTTCTCTGCTCCCTGGCCAGGGCATGCCCGGGACTGGCTCCCTTCCTGTGCATGTCTTCCACACAGCCGCTGGTCAGGCTGTCCCCAGGAGCACATCAAGCCTTGAACCTCCGTAGAGTCATCTGGTGGTGTGTCTCTAGGTTTTCTATCTGGGGATGAGGAGGTGTCTCCCAGCTCACAAAAAAGACCTGAACTGCTCACCCTCACTAACCTTGCACATCACCGGTGCAAGGTGTGAGCAAGGACAGCTGCTCCAGGAGCTCCATGACCCAGCCCAGGTCCTGGTCTCCTTCTTGTGACCTGGACTGCCCATCCGGCTCCACCATGTACGGGTCGGCTTCCCAGGGAGCACTGTGGCTTAGAGATCCTGAGGCACAAGAAAGCCAGATTTTTACTTTGAATAGCAAGTAGCACTGAACTTCCTTCCTCCATCCCTGCCCTTGCACGCTCTGCCCAGGGCAGCTTGCCAGGGAGGTTGCTGTGGTGCTCAGCTTGGGGACTGGACCAGGCAACAGGCTCCCTCCAGCCGTGAAGACAGTCCTCAACAGTCCTGCTGCAGGGAGCATGGCTGGCCTAGCACTCAGGGAGCTCCTAAGGGTTCAAGCTACAGTGACTCTTGCTCCTTCTAACCCAGAAAAGACAGGGGCAAAACCGAAGATGGCTGGCAGAGCAGACACCCAGCGCTTGCAACCTTCTGCCACTCCGCCCTCCTGCACCCTCCAGGAAGTGCAGCAAGCCCTTTTCCTGCATGGGGTTATCTCCCCCCACATGCCTTCTTCCCCAGCTGATCCTTGCATTTCCCACACTTTACAAAGCTGCTTGCACACTCGTATGTGTTTCTTTTGCCCTTTATCTACAGCATGGGTACATTTGAAACCAACCCAAGATGGGTTCCCGCAGATGGCTTCCTCAGATTTCCTGAGCAAATACAACTGCATGCGAATTTGAGCCACTTGATGGTTTTGGAAGCAGATGATATTGGCACCAGCAACTCCTCCTTTCATCTGCATGTTGCACAGTGAGGGGTGAGGTGAATCACCAAATCAAGCCTTTGCTGCTGAGCACAAAGCCACATGTCCCTGCTCTGTAGCATGAATTTCACCATAGCCTTTTTGCGGCAGCCTTTGTGGCTTTCACTGTCCTTGGTGGCTGTCCTGCCAGGAAGTGTCATCACCTTGGTGTGTCCTGGCCCTTTCCAGAGCCCTCTGCACCCAGGTGCAGGAATGGGTCAGACCTTCAGGGGCTCCACCCGTGCCCTCCTTTGAGACATGCAGTCCTGTTCCTCGTTTTCACTTCCTGACCTTTAACAAGTTACTAATCCCGGGAGGTCTCTACCTCCCATCGCAGCTCAATATCTTTAACAGCTTTTGGGCATTCTTTTAGCGCTTAGGAGCATTGCCATATGCCATTTGGAAATCCACGTAAAGCTTGGTTAATTGGATCACCCTTATCTCCATACTTAAAAGTTTCCTTGCAAGGGAAAATCATGCCCTGCAATGCTAACTCTTCCCCAACGTGATATAATTATCTGGTTGTCTGCTGATTCTGCTCTGAACTGTGGCTTACTTCAATGTCAGGTGTTAAACCTGGCTTTGTGTTTTCATTTTCATGAGCACTTTAATCCAGTTTGGCCATTTTCCCTCCCCCAGGAGCTGTGGAGCTGCAATCCAGGGTGCAACCAGCACCGAGTCCAGGTGGCACCTGGGGGGACCTGGCCTGGCACACTGGCAGCTATGCCATAGGGCAGAGGCAGATGCCAAACGTGCAAATCCCAACTTTAGTTTTTTGAAGCTGCTGGGATGTCTCCCCTGCCTTGCATGCTGTGCCAAGGAGAGGGCATGTGAACAGTGCTGGGCAGGCCGTCAGTTCTGCCATGTATTGGTTGTCAGGGCTGGGCTTCTCACTCAGAGTATGTGAAAAAGCATTGCCTCTATCCACCAAAAAAAAAAACCCAGAAAAAAAATGTTGAAATAGGTTACAGTTCCTAAGCACAAATTTATGTAACAAAGTTAGACTTGTGGTAAAAAAACTAAATATTTGAGGGTGATAAGATAGGATGGGAGAAAAAATGTGTAATATGCTAAAGGAAGTGTTTCCAAAACCATGCAAATATAAACAGTTGTCTTCAGTTCCCTGAGGCCGGTCCCTTCCTGGCACCCGAGCAGCTGGAGTTGCAGCGTGCCGCTCTGTGGTTTCTTCCTGCCTGGTCCAGACGCCTCACTGGGTATGGGAGCTCCAGCAACCCAAACTGGGACCGGCATCAAGAGCGGCGTCGCTGATGGAGCGCTATTGGCTGAACAACAGGGTGAGGATTTTTGTGGTGGCTTTTTTCCTTAACTAAGTCAATTGTTTCCTTATGAAGAAGCTGTTAAATAGCACAAACAAAACACAGAGCCTTGCCAGGAGTGTCATTAAGATTTAGACCTTTGCATCTGAGGATTTTCCAGATCACTTGGTTTCAAGTAGGACACATAAAAATATAATCTACGTTTTTCTCTCTGCTTTAAAGATCGGTGTTTTGTGCCAGATGGGGGGTGTTGGTGACCTTGTTTGAACTTGCTGTGATTTGTACATGAACTGCTTCCATTACCATACAGGTCTACTTGTATCTACTCAGTGTGGGTCATCATCCCTGTGCATGCAGGGAGCCGCGGTTGTCCACTACAATACTGAAGGAATTGCTGTGCTGCCCTGGGGCGGTGAGGGTGGGTGGCTATGGCGGTGGGATCCGGATCCCATGCTCTATGTTCATAAAGTGAGGATTTCTGTGGTTTAATCTAGTGCAAGTTCTCTTTGTGACTGAGCGAGCCGTGGCCCAGAACACAGGGAGCAAGATCTTAGTGTGGCTGGTGGGAACCACAGCTGTGTGATGGGGTCTCTGGTGGTGTTGAGTCTGCCGTAGTGGGTTTGCTGCCCAGTGTGGTGAGCTAGGATGTCTGCTCGATGGGCATGGGGCATGCAGTTTGCTGTGGAGGATGCCAGCACAAAATGTGGTGTGTGACACCTCGTACACTTGATGTTCCTGGGACAGTTGCCTTGGTTTCAGTGGCACAAGTAGGAGAGGAAGCTGAGACAAAGAAATATCCCAAACAGGAAGCTGCTGGGAAGGGAACAAATGTCAGGGGCTGGGTAGGCGAAGGCAAATGATGCCAGGATATCCTCCCAGGCAAAGGAGGTAGAGGAAGATATAACTGCCCTGGTGCACGCACCCCTTTGTTGCACGCTCAGTCAGAGCCTGGGAGGATGGACAGGCAGACAGCAGAAGGGGCCATGAGGACAGACTGTTCTCATGGCTGAAAACTTGTTCTGTATTTAAATGTGTGGTTTGTTCAGCTTTACCAGGCACCATTTGAGTATTGAGGGATAGAGACCAACACGTGTGAGAGGGGAGGCAAGGAGAGCTGCTTCCTTAGGGGATGCTGCTGCTCCCAGCCATCCGTTCTCTGCAGGCTCTGCCAACTTGGCAGGGAGGCGGGGGCTGCTCAGGCCCCTGCAACAGGACAGGGCCATAGGGCGAATCAATGCCTCCTGCAGCTTGTCAGGGCTGAAAGCCCAGCTGCTGTTTGATGGGTTTATGACTGAATCGGTGGCGCCATGGCCCAGAGACGTAGCCGGTGGCTCCTTGCTGGAAGCAGTGTTGGTGCACCAGGACAAGGGGACGTGACTGTGTTTACAGCTATTTTGGATACATTTAATCTAAGTGTGTTTACAGCCATCCTGGATACATTTAATCACTGCTCACCAATAAGAAGGTCAATCTAAACACCTTCCAATTCACTCAGTAAAACAACTGCTGCCTGTCTCATGAACCCATTTGCTGGTGGATTGGAAGCGGGGAAGTATTACTATGGGAAGAGCCCTTAACGCTTACAAAGCTGTTGATGTTCCTCCACCTACCTTTTGGTCCTCTGTGTAAAGGTAGAGCTTGTGCTCCTTTAGGGGGTCCCCTGCCCACAATGCCTGACGTTGGTGGTGGGCTCCAAGTGAACACTCAGGATCCATCTGCCACAGGGACCTGGAGCGAGCCCTGGATGCTGTTGCTGATGGTGGCCAAGGGAAGTGGCAAACCAGTTCAAGCAATACTTTTTCACACATTTTTCCAACCTCCTACAGTCCGTGTCTTGGGATTTTTAAGCCAGAGATGTTGTTCTTGTACCTAATAACCCTTGCTGGATCTTGCTTCCAACTTTTCCTCGCCCTAATTCTCAACATTAACTTTGGTTTTTTTATTTTTTTGACCCCTCCTTGGCACAGCTCCACAACAGGACAGCTCAGTCTGCCACAGTGCCAAGGCCTCGTGTCTGAGCAGTAATGGCCAGCCCAGGGCTGCAGGACTGGGTTCTCCCAGTGCATCGCACTGCGATTACCTACACTGCATTTCATCAACCTCTTTTTTCTGCCCCCCCTCAGTCAGCCCTGGAAAATCTTTCTGCAGTATTTTGCGTTCAGCCTTGTCTTTGTTTCCTTGATGTGAGTGTGAGCAACAAACCATGCCACTCGCTGCGATCTCCTTCTCCAGATCATTTATGATTATGTTGAAGAATGAAGTTGTCATCACAGATCCCTGTGGGGCTCCCCGATGAAAACTGGCTGTTGCTCATACCCTCCATTCTCTATCCTTGTAACTAGTGATTTACCCCTGCAAAGACCTTTCCCCTCATCCCGCTACACCTTGGCATCCTTAGGCCTGCTGGTGAGTAACCCTGTTGAATGCCTGTAGATGTCCAAGCAGCTGCCAACAGTTGATCTCCCTCACCCACGTGTACAGGCTTCCAGTAGCTGTGTCCCCTGTGTCCCTTGGCTTCCTGTGTGTTGTGTTTATCCATGCACCCACTGTTTCTGCTCTTTAGGGTGGTTTGTGCACATCTGCCTGGTGCAGGCATTGGGCTTGGTCCAGGACTTCCCTAGATCTTCATGATTTAAAAATTGGCCTTGCACTGGTCACTGCTGACACTGTCCGCAAAGGAGTCCTACACTTTGGCTTCTGATCCCACCAGCCCACCGTGACCCATGGGGGACACTTTGCCATGGATGGCAGCACAAAGCCCAATGCCTGCAGCTGCTTGGCCCGGGGATGTGAGCTTAGGCAGAGGGCGAGGGGGAGCTGGAGCCTTTCTTCACCCTGGCCCCAGGAGGGGTCCCTGCTGGTGGGGTGAGGAGATGGGAGCGTTGCTGCTGGCATGAAGTTGTGTTGGCCCAACGTCACTCTTCCTCCAACCCCAAAGGATGGAGATCCCCATCTCTGGGACCTGTCCCCAACCCGGTGCAGAAGCCCCTCAGTCTCAGGGCCATCCTGCTGCCAGCTCTCTCCTTGGATAACAGCAGGCAGGGCACCCTGCTTGGGCTGGCAGCCAGCACCCAATTTGGGTGCTCACGGGCATGTGCCAGTCCAGCATCACCATCCTGCCTGCACATGCAGCGCAGAGCATCGTGTAAGCATCTTGGTGCCATTCAAGGGTCTGCACAAACAGGTTACTGCAAGTGGAGCTGCCAAACTGCATTGAATCATGCACTGGCCTCAGAAATTCATGTTACAGACCATCTACAAAGCACCTGTATCATGTACTGGCATCAGCACATGCGTAAAATCAATCAGGTATAAACAAGGCAGTAGAAATACAGGCACACACATGTTACAAAGTAGGAGCCAGGTCTTGGCCAATTATACAACAAACAATTTGATATCTCAGCTGCATGGAAACACCAGCAAGTGAGCTTGGGCAACAGGGTGAGTGTGCTGAATAATTGAGGCAGTGATGATTTTTATGAGAGAGTTAAATTACATGCTCCGTAGTGATCTCTGCTCAGAAATATATAGCTAATGCCTGCAAGCCCAGCATAGGGCGAGGGTCAGCACCATGGTGGTGAAGGGTCTGGGGGCGTGGCAGGCTCCGCATAGGCAGATGGACAGGCAAATGGGAGAGTGCTTTGCAGGGTGCCTGGGGCCCCAGGCAGGAGGGGTGGGATGTGGTGGGGTTGCAGGGAACTGGCTGGTGTGCCTGGGGCGCTCCAGTGGGGAGTTGCAGACCACAGTGTTTCCCCCAGCCTTGTCTCCTTTCTAAGAAGGATTGCTGTCGGCAAGCAGCAAAATCGTGTAGGAGACAACTGGGCTTCCCAGGTGCCCTCCAGCAGGCAGCCACTGCCCTGGTGAGAAATATCCCCCGTCCTTCTTTTTGCAGCATAGCTTTGGAAGCAGGTTCCCCAGGCTTGGCTGCTGCTCCACCGAGGATCATATGGCAACACTGAGGGGAAACTATCGAGCTTGGATCTGCTGCTAGGGCTTTCTGGGCATGCAATTTCTGTTAGATTGGTGGCATGGGATTGGAGGAGGCGATGCGTCCGGCAGTGTATCCACCACATCCCTCAATTGAGGGCAAGGACTCTAAAAGCAGGTCTGGATGAACCAGCACACCAGGCCCGAGGTGTGGCTCCAGCATGGTGGGTGTGGGATGGAAACTGCATTGCAAGAACAATGTGCTGTGATGGCAAGACCAGCATGCAGGGCTGCATTCAATGCCTGCCCTGAAGGCCTTGGGATGCTGAAACATGGGTCCTTCACCTTGGACTCTGCTCTCTAGGTCAAAGCTCGCAGGCAAGTCGCCTGCAGAAGATGCCAGCACATGATGTGGAGGGCACGTGCAGACAGCCCTTAAAAACCAGCAGGACATTTCAGCTGGTTGTCAGACATGGCAGTGAGGCAAGATTTCAAGACAAAATTCTCTGAAATCATAGGCGACACTTCTGGGAAGAGTCGGTCATTTCTGAAATCTGTGGCTCTGGCAAGCCCACAGTTATCTCCGCTCTTGAAACCCCACATCTTGCAGGGACCTCCAATGCTGCACAAGCCTCACCGGTGACACTGGTTGGCAAGTTAGCCATGGCTGGAGAATGCTGGGTGAGCATCAGCCAATGCAGAAGCCTTGTGTCGGGCACGGCCTGCTCCCACCAGTGCTAAGTGAGCCCCAAGACGTGTCCTGGGGTGTGGGGACCCCAAGGAGCAAGGCCAGCTTGCAAATCAAGCTACCCCAGGGTGGAAAACCATTTCAGACTGCGGAAACTGTAAAGCTGCTTTTGGCTTGTGGCATTCAAAACGTGCTGTGCTCAGTTTTACAAGCATCAGCCTAATATTTCCAATTTCGCAGGACTTGATGAAAAACTCATTGTTAAAAAGCCATTGATTTATTAAAGTAAGTTTATGGAAAAACAAGAAAAAAAATCCACAAGATTTGATGAAAATTAGGAAGAAAATGAGCAAATTATTTGGAAAAATGTTATGTTTCATAAGCACCAGTGGCTGTGTTACAGCAGTCCAGCTCGGCAACACCAGCACTATTTGGGAAGGGAGCCCTTTTTGTCCTCGCAGTGGCAGGGAACCAAGTTGATCTGTGGTGGAGTCAGGATGACCATCAAGTGGGATGAGGAGCCCAGGAGGCTGAGCCCAGGAGGATGCTGTGCCTCCCACCCCACCCTCGCCCCTGCACCATCTGCCCAACGTGAACCCTCATGGGGGCCCTGGTGGTAACTTTCCTCTCTCCAAGGCAGGGCCAGAGCTTGCAGAGACCCTCTCCTTGTCCCTTGGCCTCCAGAGGAGACAAAGGGGAAATCCCTCGGTGTGTTTCTGGCTGTTCTGGGGGGGACATCCAGATGTCCTTGAGGGGAACAGCTGTCCTGGAGGCCAGCACCTCCCCAGCCTCTTCCAGCCCAGTGGCAGGAGCGCTTGCTCTTCCAAGTGCTGTGATCTTCATCATCGTCAGTGGTACCGGTCAAGATAATTAATTCTCAGCCTTGCCCCCCCGGCTACTGCCCTGGTAGCAGTTTCCCCAACATCCCATCGGGACACAACTGCTTTGGCCCATGGACATGGAATTGAGGAACACATTTTTGTTCTTGCTGGCTTCACTGCTGGGGGTAGGGGGAAAAAGAAGTAGCTAGTGTTAAATTCCTTGAGCTGAAAATAAAATATGATAAGGAAAAATGGTCAGGCATTCCCGGAGGGGAAGGCTTTGCCAGCCAAGAGCTGCCTGCCTGTGGGCGCTGCCACTCCCAAGCAGGGCAGGGGCAAAGGATTGTCTCTGTGAGGGAGGAAGTATAAAAATAGGTTGTTGTTTCCAGCACAGGCCTTTGTGCTGATCCTCTGCACCCTCCCTGTGAACGTGTGTATGGATCCTTACCCCGCCAGGAACAAATGGGGTGAGGGAAGAAGCCAGGCATAAGCAGAGCAGCTGTTTGATGCTGCACCTGGCGCCCGTGCTGGACACTGAAGGGAGCACGATGCAATGCGATAATATGGGTGCCACCACCCAAGTGCTCTAGAGAAATGGGTGAGAAAGCACACGAAGCTCTTAGCACCAGGTTTGAATAATACCAAGGTGTTCGATGCAGCAACATGTATCATTTCTGTCTGATTGATTTCTACATGAGGTGATGGCTGGGCACAACTCACCATGGGACAGGGACAGCTTCCCAAGCCAGATGGGAGATGCCAGAGGCTCTTCTCTCTGAAGGTTCTTCCCACTGGCACATCTGTGGGTCAAAACCTTAGAAAATCATGTGTTTTTTCTTTAAATATCCCCTTTAAATACCTTATATTTAAATGCCCCTTCCTTTTGGATCCTAATTAAGGAACAGTTTATTTTTCTGGTGGCCAGCAAGCTGGGAGTCACCCATGGGTCTGTGCGCAGCCGTAGGAGGATGGACATCAGGAGCGGTCTTCCAGGAGGGGTCCTGCAGGCAAGGCCCTACCTTGCTTCACAGCACCATGGTTTCAGCATTGGCTCTTGCAGTTCTGGATATTCCTATCCTCAGTGCAAAGGCTGGTGGTTCCTGGGTTCTGCTTGTGTCTTGGTGTCAACAGCCGCTGGGGGCTTTGAGACCCTTCCGTGGTCAGATTTTTTGTTGGGTGGGGAAACCCGGCTCTGCTTCAGTGGGGAGGCAGGCTGGGGGAAGTGCTCCAGCTCCACTTGGTACCTCTGGTACTCTCTATGTCTTTGCTGTGCTTTGACCCACTGCAGAGAGTCCTGGGGCTGGTGCAGCCCATGGCCATGTGACCCGTTGCTCCATTGGAGAAAGCTTCTTCTGAAGATGTTTCCAGCATATATTCTGCATTTCACTGACTTTAAGCTTAAAACCTTGCTCTTCTCACCAGAAATACCCGAGTGCAGAACAGCTATTACCTTTTTACCATGAAGAGGACAGCTTTGCTTCCTGGATATCCTAGAAGTGCCCCAGGACATAAGTTGCAGGGCTAGCAGGGGTGCTCATGGTGGTGCAGCTGAATCTGCCAGTTTGCCCTTCGCTTCTGAATACCTTCTGGGCATGGAGCTGAAGCTTTTGCAGATGGGACCACCTCTGCCCTGAGATCTCCCATCACACGCAGCTGGGACTGGGGGTCTCCACTGTCCCCGCTCTACGTGTGATGGATGATTGCTCTATCACTTGGCTCTGGAAGCTGCACTCCAGGCAAAAAGGCTGCAGTGTATAATTTTGAACATGGTTTCTTAGACAGAAAAATATTACTCAAGAGCAAATTAAATAAGATGATGGCTTATTTAATAACTTTTTGTGTTCATTCAGTAACCTCAAAGGGACAGAAAGCTGGGAAAGTAAGATTTCTGCTTGACCAGTCGACGTCTGTGGTCTGTAGTCTGTGGTCTGTAGCTAGGAATGAGATTTTGGGACATGATGAAGTGCTCTGAAGGACAGAGGAGAGGAATGATACCAGGCTGCAAGCCTGAAAAGCCATGAAAGCCAGGAATAGCGAGGCCAGCTCTATGTCCTGCTGTGTCCCGTAGCATCCCACAGGCTGAGCTTGTTTTGAGACCTGCAAATGTCAAGAGCAAAATGCAAGTCATTGCTCAGAAACCTGCTCCCCAAAGTGACCGTGTGCTTTTGCTCTAAGCCTGCTGTCACAAGCGGACCATGTGAGAGCCAGGTTTTAAAGTAATTATTTAAACCTTTTTGGATCCCCTGTTCTGTGAGAGGTTGAAGCTAAAATACACATAATGAGCCAGGGGATACATATGATAGAAGCACTGATGAACTTTGCTGCATGTGTTTGAGTGGAGATCACTCACTGTTTGCTGGAAAACACTGTTTGGCCTTCTCATCTTGGTATGGTGGGATGCACTCGGACAAGGACATCACATCTGAGATGATTTTGGAAACGCAAAGGCTCAGCCCTTGGGCCCTGCTGGCTCCAAGGCCAGTCGCAAGTCCTTGGGGTTAACCATGGAGGACATGAGGACCTGTTCTTTTTTTTCTTTTTTCCTCTTTTGAACCAACATTAGCATTTCTGAGCCTCTTGATGAAAAGTGACTTTGTTGAAAAAGAAATTGAAGGCATTTGGGTCTAAAAGGCAAATGAAGTCAAAGGGAGAGAAGCTTCTCAGCATCTTACATGCTTCTGGCAATGATGAACATCTCGGCGGGTCTCCAGGCAGCATCTGGGCATCCTCAACCACAGGTCCTGCTGCAAGCTGGGCTTCACATGCGTGTTACATAAGGTCCCTTTAGGACTGTTTTAACACCACAAAGTCCTTTTCCATGTGCTAAAGGCACTTTAATGACTTAAACTGTATTTTGTTTCCTGCTTTCCCTAAAGTATTTGTTGTAGGCATCTCACTTGCAGCCATCCCTGTGCACTTGGTGGAAGTCTGTTTTATCCCTGTAGGCTGCCCAGGCCACGCAGGGAGCACTAAGTGGCCCCAGCCTGGCCGGGGAGTTGTCCCCAGCACCGAACCCTGTGGAGGCTGGTGCTGGCACACTGCACAGGACGAAGCAGGTGCCCAGACCAGCACAGCATGCAGAGCCAGCTGGGCCACCCTGCTGTCACCTGCCTACTAAGGCCTGGCACAGCACTTGGCTGGGAAGCAGCAGGCCTGGCTTAGCCCAGCTGGCCTGGGGACCGGTGGGGTGTGGGTAGTGCCAGTGAACGCAGTGGTGTGCTGGGAGCCAGGCAGCGCCACAATGGGACAAAATCGGCACGGCCCTGCCCCAGACCCTGGCCCACCTCCTGCCCCTGCCCCAGGCCCTGGTCCTGGCCCTGGCCCGCCTCCTGCCCCTCTCCCAGGCCCAGGCTCTACCCCTGCCCCTGGCCCCGCCCCCTGCCCTCAGCCAGCTCCGCCTCTCGCTCCCACCCCGCCCCTGCCCACTCTGCGCCGCAGCACCGTCCCCCCCGCCCCTCGCGCCTCCGTCTGCCCCGCCTCTCCGCGGTCGCCCAATCAGCGCCGTCTCCCCAACCAGACGGACCCTCCTCGCTCCCGTTGCCGTCCCCAGGGCGCGCGCGGGCGCGTGCCTGCTCCCCGCTCGGGGCCCCGCGCCGCCCTGGACCCGCCAATGGGAATGACGGCGCTGCCCCCGGCCCCGCCCCGCGCGCGGAGCTCGCGCCGCTGGCGGNGCGGGACCTGTCCAGGTCCTGATGCGGCGGCAGGTGCCGGCGGCGGGCCCGGCTGCTCCGCACCTGTTGAGCGCGGTGGGTCGGGTCGGGTCGGGGGTGCCGGCCGCCGGCGCGGCGGGGTGCAGTGCGGCGCGGGGCCCGGCCGTGCCCGGCGGCGGGGCAGGGGTGGGCTCCCGGGCGGCCTTACCCGGCCAGGGGCCGCGATGGCGAAGCCATTTTGAGGGGGTGGCGTCGCGGCGCGAAGTTTGGTCGCGGTCGCCTGCCCCGGGGGAGCCACCCGATGGGGCCGGCCGCCGAACCCGGCGCATTTTCCTGCCTCCCGGGGACGCGGCAGCCGCGGGGACTGGGGCACCTGTTCTGCCCGGCGATCTGCCGCCTGGGAGCCGGCTGCTGGCGGGGGACGTGAGCTCGGCGGTCGCGGTGTCCCGGCCGCCCTCCCTTCCCCTTCTCCTGGCTGCCGCCTGGCCACCCGGGGCTGACGTGCTCCCTCCGGGGGAGCCGGGCTGCCCGCCTTCCCCCGGCACCCGCTGCCCGCCCTCTGCAGCGGGGAAGGCGGGCACGTCCTTGCGAGAGGAGCTCGGGCGTGAAATGCGGCGTCTCTCTCTCCTGGCTGGCTAAAATACCTTAGAAGCCCCTTTTTTGGCGTGCCTTCTGATGCTTTGGCCCCCGGTGGGTTTGGGTTTCATGGTTCCTCCTAGATTTCGTTGAATTTAGGCTGTGCAACTACAGTTTTGTTCCAGCAATGTCTGTTTTTGTGCAAAAAGTCTGGTTTGCTTATAAAATGTTAATGCACGTTTTTATAAATTAAAGTGTGTTGGGTTTCCCCGAAGGATGCCTGGCTGGCCTGTGGCTGAGGGGCGGCTGCTGGCCTGGGCCAGCTCTGCTTTCTGCCCATGTCTTTACCTCATATCTCTCAGAACTCAGGGTGAGGGAGCGCTGGTGGCACTTGGCTGGAGAGGAAGCTGTGAAGCAGTTTGGATTCTGGGCTCAGTCTGGTGAAACCACAAAATAGATCGATGGGCGACGTAGCCAACAGCAGCCAGGCTGGTCCTTCTAAGGACATGCTTTGCCTGGGCTTTTATTTAGTTCTTTGGGCAGATATGTCTGCATGCAGGAGCCTAACCTTTCTTTTTTTTTTTTTTTTTTTTTTTTTTGTCCATCTGCAGTAGGTTCTTTCAAGCAGCAGCAAACCACAGTTGATGTTTCTATGTTGCGCTGTATTGGATTTGAATCCTGGGCCTCTGAACATGGTGCTGCTGCTCAAGGGCTTTTGCCACTGTTTGTAGCATGTTTATTCCTCAGGGAATCTTTTTTGGTGATAAATTAAAACTTCCTGATTTTTTTAGCATAAACAAGATTGTGGTCTCACTTTTTTTTTGGCGTGCAGAAGCGGTGACGAGCTCGCCCCAGCTGTTGAACTCGTATGGACACTCTGCTTGCTCTGTGAGTTATCTGTCACTGCTGTTTGAGCATCGTGCGAAGGAAGTCGTAGCATCATTCTCTGAGCTGTTATGCTAGAGAGTGGCAGCAGGCCAACCTACAGAGCGCAGAAGATGTTTAGAATAATTAGTGATGGACTACCCTTTTAAAATAATTGTTTGGGTTTATCTAGCACTCAATTGTAGTGATATCTACCTCTAAAAATAGGCAGGCCTCCTGTGTAATGAGTCTCGTAGTATAAACAGTCATGTCTTGAATGACTGTTGTTACTTTTAGGATGTCTAAGATAGATGCTTTTGGGGGTTTTGCCAAATCCTCTGTCTCTTTCACTTCTTTTTCCTGCAGCGAATAATATGGTTCTTGGCCTTTATGACATGTAGTCGTGCAATGACCAGAGGAAAAGCTTAGTAACCCTTGCCATTCAGGGCTGGCACAGCAGAACAGAACGCTTCCCACCACTCCTCTGGCAGCCCAAGGTCAAGCAGTCTTGTCTCTTCTGTGAAATTCCTGCTCTGTATGCTGCCACGTTCTCAGAAATGTGTCCAGCAGTTAGCTTTCACAGGTAACTGCATCACTTTTGCTTTGAGGCACTGTCCTCAGTTAATTAAGTGCAGAGCTTCATTTGCTAGAGTCTATCTGTGCTGGTAAGTCCATGGTTTTCGTGAGAAGAGGAGAGAGCAGCTCAGGCGTGATCGAGGTCGCGCTGCTTGCACCAGTGGGCTCGCCCTATGCCAGACTCTTTGTCGCAGCACTCAGCTTTGCAAGGCTGGCCTCCCAGGATGCCTTCTCCAAGTTTGCCAAGGCATAGCTGCGTAAACGTGCAATTCTTGCTTTCAATAATTAAGAAAAACGATCGTGTGAGGAATTTTCTCACGTTTTGCCATACAGTTTATTGGAGTAAAACAGATGAGCTGTGGCCCTAACCCCTCATGCACATGTGCTTTGTAAAGTTTCTTTTCAGCAGCCAGCGTGCTGGCCAAGGCTTCTCTGGCATGCAAAAGCACCAACTCCTCAGCTCATGGAGGAGCAGCCCAGCTTTTTCAGCAGGAGGAAAATTTGCTTTATGAAGACTTATTTTCTGAGAAGATACTGTAAAGGACATTGTGCTTAGTGTTTGAAGTGGGAAGTGTCTCAGCTTTTCACACGCTGTGCTCGCAGACCTCAGGCCATTTTTATATTTGCCCCGGCTTATTCAGATTTATCTGTTCTGATGAAAGTTTAGTGCCCTTTTGCGGGCTGTATGTGGTTCAGGAATGGAAATGCGGTACCGTAGGCCTTCAGCAGCAGGCCTCTTGCTTGCTATGAGAATGTAAGTCTTCCACAGTACTTTTATCTTGTTTATTATAAGCAAATGGGGTGTTTTTTTCACTTTTAAAAGCCAACTGTGTTTTGACTTGAGTGAGTAAAACCTTCTAAATGGCTGGGCTTATTAACTCAGACAGAGCATCATTGCAGTTTGAGGCTGCAACCAGGTCAGGCTCTGCTGCCCTCCAGCAAACTCATCTCTGCACTCAGCATATCCCACACTGGTGCCTTCAGTTGTTCACAGTCAGAGATCCTGTGTGGGAACAAAGGGTTCCTTTTAAGCAGGATGATGGCAAACACTCGTGTTGGAGAGCTGTGGGACAGACCAGAAATACAACACACCCTCTAAGCAACTCGGCATCGATGTTTTTGGGATGTCATAGAATCATAGAATGGTTTGGGTTGGATGGGACCTTAAAGATCATGTAGTTCCAGCCCCCCTGCCATGGGCAGGGACACCTTCCAGTAGACCAGGTTGCCCAAAGCCCCATCCAACCTGGCCTTGAACACCTCCAGGAATGGGGCCTCCACAACATCTCTGGGCAACCTGTTCCAGTGTCTCACCACCCTGACAGTAAAGAATTTCTTCCTAATATCTAGTCTAAATCTACCCTCTTTCAGTTTAAACCCATTACCCCTCGTCCTGTTGCTAAACTCCCTGTAGTCATCTGTGATGACAGTCATCTGTGAATTGAGGAACTTTTGGGGATGGCAGCGATGGGTGTGCCCCTGGTGAGGAACGTTTAAGTGGCTGCAGGGGCTGAATGAGTTTGTTAGTGCTTCTCTGTGAGGACAATTTTAGGCAAGGCTGAAATAGACTGTCTTCAGGTGCTAGCAGTGAGTGTAGCTTGTCAGGTTGATGCCTCTTGCATTTGAAGTCAGTTCAGTGGGTGCAGGACCCTGACATGTTAGATGAGGATCTTTGAACATCTAAGGACATGGTCTGATGGAGTGAGGCACATAGCACTTGCTGTTTCTGCAACTTCCGAAGCCAGTAAGTGCCTGGCACCTTTGAAACTCAGGCCATCCAGCTGCCATACTATGGATTTCAGTTTAAGTTTAAGTACCAAAGAATAAAACTGTGGTTTTGGACTGTATTTATCAGTAGAAGCTGTTATTTAGTACCTTGGTCTTAAAGGAAATACCTTTATAGTATAAATGTTGTGTGACCAAAAAAAAAAGCGTGGTGAATTGATTACTTAAGCAAATGAAATGACATTTTAAAGCAAGTTTCTTTCTTGTTTGCGTACAGTGTGGCTGGTTTTTGCTTTTTCCTACCATTTAACAACAGAGTGCATTTTTTCAATCCTTTTAGTGAGTGTTGTTTATATGGTAGGTATGAGAAATATTTGTTTTTGCAATTTGAATCCTTGAAGAGGCTGTCAGCAGGCTCTGGGAACTAGCAGGAGCCAGCTGTGAGTATTGGGGTCTGTAGTTGACCAAAGCATATCTGTGCATTTAAAAAATAATTAAAAAAAAAAAAAAAGGAGAAACCCATGTAACTGATATTACTCTGGGAGCTGAGCTTGTCTCAGCGTGGTGCTCTGGACAGCCATTCTCTCAAGTATAACTGGTTGCAAAGGGAAGTGGGATCATTTTTACATTCTTTGCCTCTGGGTCAGCTGTGGTGTTTGTCTGTCCCTGTGCAAAGGTAATGCAGAGCCTCCACAAAAGCTGCGTGGGTTACCTTGAGCCTCCTTTGCTGGCAGTGAGCACCGGGCTGAGTCAGTGCTGCCTGCTGAGGGCTGTGACTCAGTGCTGTCCTCTTGGATGCACGTCCAGCCCACTGCCAACAGAGCCAGGGAATAACCTGATTACAGAAGTGTCCTCTCTGGGTATCTGCTGGTTAGAGGGATCTGGGAATGTTGGGCTGCTTTGGTAATTATATGTGTGTTGGTGGAAGTTGGTAGTTTCTGAGCTTTTGTATGCAATACTGAGCATCTGTGGAAGTGCCAGGGATCTCAGAGGCCAGAAGCTTCTTTCCTTTGTACTTGACAGCACAGTGCTATGGTTTTACATCTTTGTGGGTTGTGTTGGTTTTCTAGTTTTGTTTTGTTTTGTTTTATTTTATTTTATTTTATTTTATATTTTATTTTATTTCTTTTTATTATTATTTATGTGCTTGAAGAGGAATAGTGCTTTATTTTCCTTGGGGAGAAATTTCTTCCCTGATGCTGTAGGTTTAGGTCTCTTTGTGTTTCTGTCTCTTAAAGTGAGGATGCATTTCATGCTTTTAAATCAGGTCTGCCCCATGAACAAACATTTTTATCGGGAACTCCTGCTACCCCCATATGTTTCTGAGCTTGATTTCCCATTGCATAAGCAACACACTGTCAGTGCCCCTGAATGAAATCGGTTAACACAGTGAAAAGTCCAACAAATTTGACAAGAGGGTAGAGATGTCAAAGGTAAGTGCTGAGAAGTTGTGTGAGGACAAGAATCTGCATGGAGGAAATGATCAGATTAGTGTTCCACTGGAAGAAAAGCTGCTGGCTGAGTGCAAATATATTGTTAGCTATCCGAGGATCTTCAAGGTAGGAAGGCAAACAGGAAATAAAGTTTCATAAGTAGTTCCATTAGAAGCTGAGTATCTTTGTTTTCCTTTGTGAAAATGGTGAGGAGTGATCTGATGAGCAATCTTGCATTGTCGTAGGTGATAGAAGAAAACAAAAAGTTTTGGGCACTGTCCTTCACCCTGCCCCTTGGGGCTGAAGGGGGAGGCAGATGAGTGAAGATTTTAAATTTCACTGTAAAGGCTTTTGCAGTTATCTGGGAAAATGTCCTTCTATAGGTGTCATGTAACCACTTGGGTCAGGATTTTTCTGTGTAGAGTGCTTTTGGCAGAGATGCAAAAGGAAGATCTGCTTGGGGGATTGAACAGTATTGCCTTTTTCCTGTTTGCACCAGTATGAATTTAATATATGTTCTTTTCCATTTTGGTTTCTGAGGCTTTTCCTTTGTGAGGCATACTGGAGGCATAAGCAGGAAATTATTTTTTTTTTTAATTTATTTTTTAGTTTAAAGAGATTCTAACAGAATGGAGCTCCATTGCAGGAAGGAATATACCATATTTTGAATTTAAAGGAAAGTAGAAGTCTTCCTCATTTGGTGATGAGTTTGGCACTGCATGGCAGGGTGTACTCTCTTATTACCTTGCTCTCTGTTGCTTTTGTTACTCAAATACTCAAAGTAACATAAACAATTTTGTGATGGGCCTTTGGTAATATAAGGCTTGAGGACTATACTGATGCCAATTTATCGTTGTTCCGAACTCTACACGTGCTAGCACTTTTAATCTCCCAGTGGCTCTCCCTCCTCCTTTCTGCTATTAGTTTTGTCATATCAGCTCTGGGAAGAGATGAACTCTTTAAAATTTGATCAAAACGAGAACAAGCAAGTATGGAAAAAAGTTTCTTTCATTTGTCAGATGTAGCACGCGAAAATGAAGTTTATACGTAGGGATTGTGAGGAAGCCTCAATTAGATGTATTTTTTTCCCATTTAATCTGTTTTGAGATTTGCAGAGATAATTAGTACCTGCCTCTTCCATTCTGAAGGGCTTCTGCTGAAACGTTCAGTGTGTCTAAAATGAGGTTGATTTTTATTTAGGTTGATTTACTCAGCTCCTCATCTTTATTAGCAAATGAGTCTTTAAGTTTAAACTTTCATTGCCTTTTTCCTTGCTTAATTATACTCTAATATTTGGGCACAGTCTGCTGGGAAACTATTAGAGGGGGAAAAAAACATCTTCGACTTCTTTCTTTATATGCAGATTTTATAAAACTTTGTTTCCAAAGCCAGTTCTGAATCAAAACAAGTTTTTATTTTTCACCTCAAATACTGAGCACAGGTACTAAGTACTTAATAATAAAAAAAGACTTTATTTGACTCCTAGTAAGAGCATAGTAGGATCTTTAATTCAAAAGCCCTATGTTTTCATTAATAAAATTTGCACATGCATGCAGATTAGCTGGAAAATAAATGTGGACAGCCCTAGCACAAGAATCCAGCTAGGGATAATATATACACCAAGGTATGGACTGTAAATCAGGAAATTTGTGTGGCAGAAATTACTGGGGACCTGGGAGAGTATTGAAGGAAAATATCTCCACAGGCTTGCCCTGTTCTTGCAGCAGCTGCTGAGGGAACAGTATAGCCCTCAAGATGATGGAGCCTTGGTGTGGTCCATCCTGGATGCTCTTAAGAGGATGGTAAGGAAAAAATGTATACTGATCAAAATCAGAGTAAGATAATACATTTCAAGCCTCCTTTTGTTGTTAGACTTGCCATGCTTCTTTTCACATCTAAAGATAGAGGATCAGTACTGGTATATTTAAGTCTCTGAAAAATGAGAAGAATGAACATAAGCCGATGGCTTAACTGTGCTTTGTGAGAAACTTGTAATAAAGCTAGCTCCATGGGGGAACCGGGTTTATATCCTTCTTCCACTGCCCAAGTTTTAAAGCTTGCTCGACACACACATGGAGCTCGCACTGGGAGACCAAAGGAGAAGGTGGTAACTTCTGTTTTGTCAGGTGCTTACCCACTTTAATCCTGATTGCCTTTGGTCAAGCTTACACCTTGGAAAGAACTTTGTAGCACGCATGTTTTATGTGGTTCCCACACTACAGAAATTAGCAAGGGGTTTTATGTAGGGAGAGATCTTTGTGATAGCTGCTTAACCTGTATGAAAAATAACATTGTTTTCCACTTAAATTTTGGTAGTTTTGGTAGCTGAAACTTTTAATTTGGTTGAATGTCCCCTTTTGGACACTGACTCCATGTAGGTTTGCAGTCCCTTGGACCTGTTGCCTGTGGAGTCTGCACAAAGTCTCGGTGCTGTTTCAAAGGTGTGGAGCCACAGGCAACTGTGAATTACAGTCATATTTCATGTTAAACTGGAGTAATTTGTTCCAGCTAGGCTAAAACACGTTCCCATTTTTTTTTTCTCCTTAAGCTTTTGAGAGCAGCCATGTGGCACTACGCTTCCATTTTCTCAGCGGTGTTGGCTTTGATGTCTTCTCTGGAGCTGGAGCCCCTCTCTTGGTTAGAAGCACTCTTACCACCAGCAAAGTCATCATTCAAGTGCTGACAGCAGATGTGCTTCCCTGGGATTAAATGTGTATTATACAAACATTCTTGTAGTTGTATTTTTGCAGATGCTTTTTATCTCCTGCTACTTACCAGTGCCAAGCGGTATTCTGCAGTTTGATGTAGTGTGGTACTGTGTTTTGATAACAAAGTGGAGCTGGAAATTAATGCTTAACTCAAACCAGTGATCCTGGCAGTTGTGTGTTGGGTGTGTATGCTAGCATTTTAATTTGCATCAGGAACATCCTTTTGACAGTCTCCTGCTTGCCTCTACCTCTGTGCTTCAGCTCGCATGGAGGACTGAGGTGGGAGTGCATGCCCAGGCTCCCTTCGGAGGACGAGTGCAGAGATGAACCCTAGGGGCATGTTTGCCGCCTGTAAGTTTGTGGTTGTATTGTGCCTCAATCGCTAATGGGTGTTTAGTTTTTGATTAATCAGAAGCCAAATTGGGACCCTTCACTGAGTTAGCAGCTCTTGAGAACGTGAAACAGAAAAAGTACAGCTGACTCAAGCAAAATCGTAGAGGTATGGTTGGGAGCATGTGTGCCTGTGCTTTTGACAAAGTCCAGGCAAAGGGGTAAAGTCTCCCAGACTAAAGACCTTTCGAGAAAGTGCAGAAAATCCTCTCTTAACTCTGTAACCTGCCTTACGTGCTCGGACCATGGGGGCTTGAGGCCAGTAGCCTCCCTTCTATTTCATGAGGACTGTCAGGTCCTTCCATTGTAGTGAAGCCTGATTCTGCCAAAATCTGGGAAGTTACGTTAAACCAAGCTATGCTGTTTTCCCTGATTATAATAGTGAGTTGGAAGTACTTCCTGTCTGTGCAAAGGGAAGCCTGAAAGCCTTTGGGTAGTTTATCCCTGTTGATACTTTTGTATCAAGGTTGATTTCCATAGACCTCAGTGCTGATGAATGCAGATAATGAGGGATAGTGAGTACTACTGTAGCTGTATCTGTCTTTTTCTGGTGCAGCCTAGTTTCTTTCTCTGATCCCCTGAAAGCTATTCTTAGTAAGTGGTTGCTTTTTTTTTGGATTGAGTGAGTGAATAATCGGTATTTCATTCACTGTCCTTACATATGCTTAAATATAGTATTAACGTAATCTTCTTATATGCTTTTCTTCCTGCTGCTCCTGAGTTCATAAAGGAACCAGGTTCACTATTAATAAGATCTATGAATGAACTTGCCTGGAAGTAAAATAGTTTTATCAGGCTTTGGCTCATATTTATTGCCAAGATGATAATGTATTTATATGTTTGGGAGATAGCATCATTCTTCATGCATATAACTTCTTGCACTGTGCCATCCCCGTTTGTTTTCTGTGGTGCTGTCGAGAGTAATTTTTCTGTGTACAAATTCCTTAGATACAGTCTGTGAAACTTTTTTTTCCCTGCTTTGAAAGTAAAATGACTGTCTCATGGCAAGCTTTCTAGTTTCCATTTTAGGAGGGTTTATCGACTCAAGGAGACCAAAGGAGGGATTGACGTCTGTCTGTCTCCTCGCGCAGGAGCTCCGCATGTCTCCCCTCGGGTGCGAAGCCCCGCTGAGTCGTGGCGGGGCCAGGGAGCGTGGTGGGAAGGCCGTCCCGCAGCTCCACCGTGGCCGGGTGGGCGGCATTGGGTCCCCCGGCGTGCCGGGCGGGAGCTCTCCGTGGTGCCGAGAGGGGCCGCGGGCTGCCCCGTCCCTCCGCTGAAGCGCGGGCGGCGCCGCAGCAGTGGCCGGTGAGGAATCATGTCGCCTGCGCAGAGGCTTCACTCCGCTGTGCTGATTTTGGTGTATTCCATAGTTGGACCTGTCGCATGGAAGCAGATCTGGTGTTTTGCTTTGGACGTAGGCTGCTTGCCCCAGTTTGCCAAAGGTACAGAGTGTGTAGTCACTGTGGTCAGTGGCTCTGCTCCTCGCCCTGTTGAGAGCTTCAGCGCACTAGGAATGTAAAGTTTGAACGTTGAGCTGTGGTGGCATTTCCTAGAGTCTGAGTATGTGTTCTCCTTAAATAAATATAGCTAATGTTCCTATAACTCCATATGTTTTTCTCAGCCCCCCTCCCCTTCTCCCATCACTGCATTTCAGGTCATTATGGCTATTTTTTTTGTAATCCAGACAATACTCAGCACTATTAGACAGTATTCCTGACTTTGTTGGTCCTTTTCCGTTTCCATTGGCCCCCTCGCACCTTTTTTTCTTAGGCAAAACTGCCTGCTTTTCATGTTGGGTTCAGTCTGGTTTAACAGCCAGCAGGTGAGATCTCAGTTGAAGGATACTTCTGAGGCTGGTTTTGCCAGTGCTGTTATGAATGTATGTGGCTTTTCTCATCATCAGTGTCCTTGGTGGCTCTTTCAGCATAAGCCTGCTTCAGATTCAGAGTTGTCCTTTGTTCTGCTTTTGATCTGTTCTTTCCTCAGTAACTCATTGCTTTAAAAGAAAGTTGGCTTTCCGGTCTTAAGCAAGCTTCACTGATAGCTGTGAGGACATTTTATACATAGCTGTTCTTGATTGCTTTAAGTGAATGTGGAAGAGACTAGAAATACAACATTTGATTCTTGCAATAAAAGCTCTGTTGAGGAATATGGCTATTGACTGTTATTCTTTTGCCAGAGTATTGCCTGATCTATAGGACTGCTTGGACAAAACAGGCTGCTTTGAATCCTAAAGAAAAAAAAGCCAATATTTTGAAGGTAATAGCTTTTATAGTGTGGTGGTAGAAAGTAGGGAAAGGAATTATTCTTGTGGTAGCTTTCAGCGTAACATAGCTCCTCAGCATTAGCTAAGGTTTTGGCTTTGGTATTTGTACTGCTCCCTGGCTTGCATACCTTCCTTGCTTTCTTCTAGTGGTTTCTTGCCGAGGTTTGGTACATTGCTGTAGTCCAAATGGGACATAAAGTGTGAAACAAGCATATTAATCAGGACAGGGTAGTCCCTTTGCCTGGGAAGAGGTAGGAAGCACTAACGCTGTCCATCTAGCTGCAGGCTTACTCTGATTGGGAGACCCAAAAGAACAACTGGACAGCGGACTGTCCTGACAAAATGTGAGTGAATCATTTAAAATGGAATACTGCATTGCCACTGTAAAGTATTTGCTGCTATTGCTGTTGAGCTGTAACCATCATCTTGTGTAAGTCTTAGCTATACCCATAACAAGCTCTTTGCCTGCAGAGCATTGGGGCAGGTTGATGATGATGGTTCTGAGATCTGTATAGGTTCCTCTGATACATAGGTATGACGGTTGTCCTGTGAAACATGGAAACAGCACTGCCCTCTGAGCAGCCTGAAAACAGCACCACAACCACAGTCACTCCCCTTCCCCCCCCCCCCCCCCCCACCAGCCCCCGCTGTGCAGAAGCCTGGGAAAGTGAGTATAAATGTGTATTTTTACATCCACTGGTACTTAAAATGCATACAAACTCCCCTTGCTCCAGCAGTTTGCTGGACTTCAGGTGTACATTGTCCTGGCAGCACTGGTAATGAATACTACTTTAATGTGGATGTGGTGGGACAGTGTTGAATAAATGGCTTTTGGATCTGTGTTAGGAGGCTGCTGGCATTCTTATTGGAAGTTTTCTTCTCTCAGAGGTAAAGTCTTGGTTTCTTGTTTAATGCATGTTCACATTGTTTAGGTTATCCTTCAGAGAAAAGCTAACTCCTTGTGTTTCTGAATCAATAGCTGCTTCTTTACTATACAGAAAATGTGTGCAGTATATGCATATATAGGAAATACATGCATATGTATATTTTTTATGTTCAGTACTTTGTCCAGAATAAAAATTTTAGTCTAAAAAGAATTTAGATACAGTAAAAGGTCACTAAAGTAGATGCACAATCTAAATTCCACTCAATAACATGGTTTCTTCACATATGATCTGAGGTACTCTTTGGTTTGGTGGCTGAGATTGCTTAGGTAGTCTTGATTGCATTATATGGCTCTTTCACTCTGTAGTTCTGTTGTAGTGAACCTGAAGTAAATTTTATGTCTTGAGTTATTTGCTCCCCTGTGTCGGTGTACCAGGGGAATTGGGAATTTCCATGCTGTTGCAGTAGCAGATGCAGCATAGTCTGCAGAGAAGCTGTGCTCATCCCTCTGTTAATCTCTTGCTGTTTTTAAATTCTTGGGGATGTATGATGGGGTAATCTTTAGACCTTATGCTTGTGTTGGTGTATGTGTGGGAGGTGGCAGAGATGGAGGAGGGATGTGGTGGTGGTACAGGTATGTACGTGCCCTGTGAGGTGGGGAGGACAGCAGTAGCATCCTGTACTGCAGTAGGCGGCTTGGATGGTACCACAGTGCTGTGGTTTTGGCTGGAGTGGAAATGCAACCAGGCAGGGGGATAAAAGAGACTTGGCACTCTGGTTTCCAGCAAAATCACAGGGAGGTGCCCCTTGTGCCCCAGGTGAAGGCTGGTTTCCCTCAGCTTTTCTGTCCTTCCGTGGGCAGCGGTAGACTGGGCTCAAGGCTGGCTGCGGCTGGGTGCCACTCAGCTGCTGCTCTCCTGCGGCCTGACTGGGATGCTAGTAGCTCTCCTTCTCCTGGGGCCACCTGGAAATGCTTTCTGAAAGGCTGTAGAAAAATGAAGGCACTCCTGGCTAATCCAGTGTAGTCCTTGCTCTGCTGTTCTCTGTGGCATGTGTCAATTCTGCCTGAAAAGCATCAATTATTTCTTACCTTCATACAAAAAACCTCCTTTGGTTTTGTACAGTGCCCCCTTCCAGGACAGATAATTGCTTCCTTTTTTTCTTCTCACCTATGTATGTGGCACGGTCATACTCTGATTTGTTCTTTTAGATTGAGACTAAGGGAGACTTCCCTCAAATTCCCTGTGCCATGTATCAGCCTGTAGTCCTTCCCTATTTGCCTTCTGCTTTGAAATGATACCGGTTTGCAAGAGATGGCAAAGATGGGTGGGGTCCTGTATGCAATTTTGCCATGTCTCCTGCAATGACACATTCCTCATATAAATAATTCCCTTGTAATGGTAAACTTTCCTCAACAAAATGTACCCTCTGGCAGGACTCTGTCCTCTCTCTTTTTAAGGCCTCTCATTCTGGAAGTCGTTGTTGTCTCTGCAGAACTAGTTAATTATTATGGTGTTCTATCAAATACCATATTGATTTATTTTTATTGATGTGAGTGGTATTAACTCCAGCTCTGTCACTTTCCCATATGACTGATGAGGGTGACTATTATGGAAGATGTGCAGTTTCTTGATGGCAAAAGCCATTTGAAAGTCCAGGTGAGGTTAGCATGCCTGCTTCTAACCAATGCTTTTCTGTTGCACTCAAGATTTCTAATAAATGATAATGCACAGTTTGACCGCTGCAGTCCCATGGAATATGTGGTCCTCTCTGAAACTTCTCCTTCTGCTGTTGCTCAACAAGGCTTTCTTTTTTGGCCAGTCTTACTCAACAGTTGGCTCAACTAATATGGAGAGGAATTAATTTCCATTCAAAGTGTGGGTTTTTTTTCTTCTAAGAATATTTTTTGCAGCTTCTGCTGTAAATATTTCTCCAGCTTTCCTAGTTATCACAGTTATACCACTGCATTGCTTATGAATCAGCAAACACTTTTATGGGTTCAAAATGAAGTCTCATCACAGCAAACAGCAGTAGCAGCAGTATAGACTTTACAGTACATAGGGAATACAGATATTGACAGCAGCACAGATGAAAGTAAGCACAGAAATACTGAAGTTGAGAAACCGATGTGGGAACAACAAAAAAACTCCACCAAGATGTTGTAATTACTCTAAATTATATTAGAACTAATATCTGAATCTCAATATGTGTAACTGAAATACCATCTCTCACTCATTATTAAGACTTACATTTGATTAACTCATGGGAGTAAAAAACCATGTGACTTATATTTTTGTCCCTTTTTTTAAGACCGAAATTTCTTCACCCCTCTTTTCTAACATGACTACTAATAGCTGTTATGACTGTAGTATAGTTTTGTGACCAACCACCATTTAAGTAACTCTAACACCCTGCTTTCAAGGAAAACTAATGAATTTGGAAAGGGCTCTTGTCTATAAATACACAAAGGGTGGAGAAATCACGTCCCCAAAAAATAAATGGAAGGGTCAGCTTTTGGCATAAGAACCAAGAGATTAGCTGGCTAGGAACTAGTGGAAAATGGCATTTGCTGTGACCTGTGGTAGTTAAACCAGAGAAGTGGTATTTTCTCTGCTAATCAAGGGGAGAGACAACTCCAAAGTTCCCATGAGGTTATAAGAGACTGGTACTTAGGAGAAGCAAATCGCCCAGCTTTTGTTGATAAATACTTATCTTCATGCCCTGCCATTTAATTGTTTTGATTTTGGGGATCATCTGGATCCTGTATTCAGGTTTTTTTGCTGAACGTTGTAGACACAAAATCTGCTAGCCATGAATTGTAACTTCAACTTCAGCATGTGCTGAGCTCTGCGTTCAGTCTTAAATGCTGTATTTTATGTTTCCCTTTGTTTTTGTTGGATTGACCCGGATATTGGTAGTTTGAAATATAAGACATCCTTCATTCCACTGGGAAGGGAAAAACACAGCCTGATGGTTAAGGGCACTGCGTCGCCACATCTGCCAACTCAGTGAGTCCCCACTGAGTGCCAGCCTGGCTGTGGCTGCGCTGAGAGCTGCAGCAGCTTGAGACGTGGCGAAGCTGCTGGTGTGTAGCTATAGGAAGCTTTGCAGCTGAGTAAAGCTGAGCTGTTTGCGATGCTTCTGGAAAAAAGCACAAGCCATATGGGAATCCCCATGCTCTGGGAAGCCACGCGGCACTAGACATTGGCTCAACAGCCCACAAACACAGGGCAAGGTGGGGTTTTGGGTGTAAGTTGGGAGAAGCATTTTGTATTTCATACAGACCAGTGAAGTGAATTTTTTCAGCTTGCTGCATTTTGAACATCTGTGTTTCTAGTCAAGATTACAGTTGTTTAAACAAATTTTTCAGCCCTATTATATATCTTTTTTCTTAATGGAACTTTTCAAACACACAAAATTGAAGAAGAAATTTGCTCTGTATCTGGAACTTTCATCACTGACTGATTAATTCTCCCCCTCTTAAATATATGTAGTTTCAGATTTGTCTTTCTAGGACATTCTTTGGGACCACTCTGTATAATTTAGTTAGTAAATAAAGTAGGTGTAAGTATTTCGGCTCTCATTAGCCTCACTTCCTTTGGTTATCAGGAGCAACTTGTAATACTCAGCAAGAGATTTTATATTATCTGAAAATGTATTTATCAAACTTTATCTGAACTCGAAAAGACTTCTGAAAATGAGCATATGATTTACCTACTGACAACTCAGCCTATAGGGGTAAAATATAAAAATTGTCTTCTGTAGTTTTGAGTCTCCATCTTGATACACTCGCAAGTTTTGGTCCAGTTGCCCTCAGCTGTGGTTTCTGCTTAAGAATCACAACATACAAGGCTTTTCAAACCCTTTTCTGTATGCAAGTAATGCAAGCCAAGGGTTTGTTCTGGACATGCCATCCTGACCTGTGCCTGGGTCATACCAGCGTCTTCCCTCTCTCTCACTCTCATCCTGCCCTATCCAAACTCTACCTGGTGTTTCCCTTGATGGTCTTGTCAAACTTGGGGGTATATTACAATTTCTTGAGTGAGAAAGTGGTAAGTACCATTTCTGCACAACGTGGCTGTAAAATGTCTAATGTTCTGTGATAGCAAACACTCTGCCCACATACCAGAGTGGTGACGGAAGTCATATTTTACACCATAAGTGTGGTTGGTGTTTTTGTTTTTAACATACAGATACTTAATATTGAATAACACAAGGAACTACTCTGGAAGGGAGAGTTTGAGTCAGTCTTGTGGTAGCGAGATCCAGGATAGCCAGCTGTAACGGCCAGGTCCCGGGGAGGGCTTCCAGAAACTCAGAAGGCTGACTGGGATTGAGCCCTCTCAAAAGTTATCATGAAGTTCTTCAAATATACTCATATTTGTAGTGGGGGGAAAAGCAAAAATGTGATTTTGTAAGTGAAAGGTAACACTTTCATATTCTTAGAAGTTCAGCAGTTGGTTCTTCCAGAAATATTGCAGTGATGAGATGCATACACAAAAATCCTGAAAGCTGCCACCATGACAATGCAGACCGTCAGTGAGACTTGAGTTACGAACATGGGGTGCTTTGAGTTTGGCTTGCTGAGGCTGCTGCTGTGTGCTCTCCCTGCATGCTGCAACGGCCTGAGAGCAGGTCTCTGCAGGGAATAAAACCCAATTTAAGGTACAGGCGCTATTTTTTTGGCTCCCCGCTGCCTTGAGGCAGTTTGCAGTTTCCTTGCCTTGTGCGGCAGGGCAGGGGCCACTGGGTGCCTGCCAGGTAGGTCAGAGTCCTTGCTCATGGTGCAGCCCTAAGGCTGGGCTGTGCAAACAGCTGCAGCCAGACTGGGGTGGTGGGGGAGAGCAGTGTCCACTGGTATGTGGGCGATCCTGTGCACAAGAGAAGGGCAAAATTACGTCTCTGTATAGCCTTTGGCAACTCTTCCACTTCCCAGCTCCCTTGGAGCTGAGCCCCTCTCCTGTCCCTGCATCACTCTCCTGCAGTCCCCAGCGGGTAGACAAAACTGGTATATAGAGAGCACAAAATGGGTTTATGTACATAAATAGGGAAGCAGGGAGAAAACAACTGACCCGGAAATGTGACTTCCAGCTAATCACACCCTGGTCCTTTGTTTGGGAAAACAGCGTGATTTGGATTTCTTCTGTGGTCTTTTAAATTTCCTGTGCATGGAGTTCCTGTAATGTGCAAGTTAAAGCCAAAGGATTAAAGAGCTCTGAAGTCAAATGCACAACATATATTTTTTAAAAAATAATAATAAAGCATGCACCAGCAGTGACCACAACCTGTCTGCTTGAGAGGGTGATTGCTGTGATGGCAGAGTACTCGCCGCTGCTGTTGGGTGCCCTGGCTTTTGGTACATGCGTGCAATCCATGATTTTTGTTTCCCCAGTTTATTTCGTACTTCCTGGCTTTTTGTGCACAGCAGATGCAGTTTCATGCTGTTTCTCCTGGTAGGGGAAGCTATTGGCGAGCTGCAGGCTGATGGAGAATGGTTAGCATCATGATTCATATCAAAGGCTAAGCCTGAAATGTGCACAGACAGTATCTGTGTTAAGCCCTGTTTCCAGCCTGTACATTTTATCTCGGTGTACTCTTTTTACTGAAGTTACAGCACCCTCTTCTGCTGTTTTATCTTCATATAGGTGCTATAAACTGCAATAAAGTTGCCTTCTAATCTGCTCAGTGATAAAATTAAAGAAATCTTTGGCAGGGCTGCAGAAGATGATTTTTCCTGCAGTCATTTGTATGCGTAGGTGTGTCTGTGCCCTTTAGATCTTGTTGACAGGAGGGGTTTTTAATCTCCTTCATGTCACTTGTCCTCTGTCAGGTGCAGATAGGTAACCCTAGTCTCACTCAATGTCCTGCTTTTAAATCCAGCAATAAATAGTGCTGGTTCCTCAGGCTGCGGAATTGGTCTGGGAACTCCTAGCAAGGTGTGTCTCATTACCAGGTGCTGCTTGGCATGGGCATACTTCACCCCATCTTTGCTAATCGGTGGTCTGTCTCCCAGCTTCATCAGCAACCGCTTGTTACACTGGGTGGCTGGAAGCAGCTGATGACAGTGGTTTGCTTTTCTGCTTTGCAGCAGCTCGGCCATCCTGTGCTGTGTTTAAAAGTAGAAGTCTGTGAATAAGATGCGTTGTTTTGGCAGTCCTGAAGCAGTAAACTTTAAGGGCTGTGGAGAGTGACTTCCCACGGTAAAGGCTAGAGAATATATTCTTACCTCCTTAATGCAGGATATAACGTCATGGTTTTGAACGCTGTTAAACTGAGTGATAAGTCTTTTGCATCTTTTTACTAACCATTGATTTCTGAGGCATTTTTCTGAAGTCTAATGTTAAGGTACAAAATGCTCATGTCCATCTTATCTTTGTACTAGAGAGGAAGTAAGAACAAAAATAGTCAGCCTACCTTGTTCTAAAGTCTTAAAAATATCGCTGTTGTTCAAAGAAAGAAAGATTTGCACTCCTCTGGTATATGCTGAACATATGTAGAACAAGCATCAGGAGGTCTTACAGGTATTTTTTTCAGGATGTGTTAAGCGGAAACCCCTGGTTGCTCACCATAGCAGAGACAACAGCTTTCAGCAGCTTTCTTGGTCCGTGCAGGAACATCTGCATCTTAGTGGAGCATCTTCCAGTGCCAGAATTGCTTGGTGTGGCTGGGACAGGTGAGTTGTCCCATCCCTATTGGTCCTGTAGCCTAAATTCTTGTCCACAGTCTGTCTGTAGTCCAGCCTTATCGTTTTCTTGTAGTTGTTGTCTAAAAAGTACTAATATTGAACAGTGAAATTACTTTGAATTGATTTCTTAAATTCCTTTGTATTTCAAAAGTTGCTGCTTAGTATTGAGATTGCACCGTTTTACTATTTCAATTTGACTAATGTTTAAAACAGCTAAATGAGTAATGTAAAAGTTTAAATATTAGCTATAGTGAAATAATGAAAAAAAAAAGATTAAAGGCTAAATCCCCCTGCAGACATTTATGTATTTATTGTCTTGTGGATACTAAGGTGATTCCTGTTGCTTAGCAGCTACTGAATTTTCATAGATTTGAAGTCTCAGTGAACTTGGTTTCAGTGTCTTACAAACAGATACTTTCTATACATAAGTTCAAGAAAAGTTTGGTTTATGCTAAAGGAGGGAGGCGCATTTGACAGTTTTGTATTGTGCATAAACTGCCCTTACTGCTTTTTCCAGTTGCAGCATGTATGTCCTTTTTTCCCCAACTATTTTTTTCATTATGATAATCAGTTGTTAGTCTTTCCTAATTTATTTTAGAATTTTAAATGAACTATTCAAAGGGGATATAGGGATCGTGGTTTGGATTTGAGCTATTATGAATTCAGTCTGATAAATTAAGGTATGTACCATCATAGATGTCAAATTGTTTCTTTATATTTAGGTGGAAAAACTATGTCCAGAGGAAAACCCAGTTCTGTAGTTGTACTGAGTTTGTAGTTTACGGCAGAGGCTTGTCGCCTTTGTGTATGAAAAGATGTGTCGTGTTCTATTGCAGGCTAATGCTATAGTTTTCTGGAGTTAGGAGCAAAATCTTCCATAATGGCATCTCTTCCCTGTGGTCCCCGGGAGAACAGGAGAAGAAGAAGAGTGGGACCAAAGCCCTGATAGCTGTTCACCGCTGGTATCAAACTGGAGGCACCCTTCCCTTTGGAAACTGGTAGTGGCAGTTTGAAGTGGGAAAAATTCCTAGTTAAAGGAGAAGAATCATAGAATCATTTAGATTGGAAAAGACCTTTAAGATCATAGAGTCCAACTGTAAACCTAATACTAACAAGTCCACCACTTGAAGATAGTATAGAAAAATACTGAGGGACAAATTCTACAAATTAAATATAACCAACCAAAAAATCACAATCAGCTGGATTGTGTTGGCACTTGGTTGTTTCCCAGCAGAGGAATGGGTGGATAGTTCAGACTGGAGTAAAGGTTTCTTCCAGCTGCTCGCCTTAATCTGGGTTTGAGAAGCTGAAGCAAGTCTGTTTTAATTAATAAAAATCCTAGCTTCTCTGGTGCCTAGGGAAGGTGTAAATCACTTAGCAAAAACCGTGGCTATGTCTGCATGAAAAATACACCATCTTTTGAGTTTCTTATTTGACCTCTCTGTGAAATGTCTTGACTCAGTCTGCATCAGGACGTGAACCAAGCAAAAATGAGCTGAGCAATCCAATTGGCTTTCCATCTCTAAGCAGCAGTATTTCCTGACCCAGTGTTAAAATTGGAAAGGCAGAGGATGCTGGATTTAACATACCTGTATTTTTTGTCATGTGGACATGTGCAGTTGAGGTGCATCGGCAGCTTACCTGTGTTTTTTCAACACCAGAAAAGTAAAATAAATAGGAAAGTAAATATATGAAGATTGGAAGTAGTGTTTTTTTGTCCTGTCCACATGGCTGGTGGTGAGTGCCTCCAGAGAGTTGCCTTGCCACCTTTGGGTGGTTCTTGCAGGTTTCTGTCTTGAGGTGGTACCTCCTGTCCTTTGTGGGTGGGTGTTTTGGAGGTCTCTGTAATCAGCCATCCTTTTTTTTCCCCACAGTCTTACAGAACTGAATCGATGCTTCTAGCATTTTGCAAATTTAAAATATGTTGGAAAATCACTGTAAGTTACTGGAGGGGAACACGGATGCATTTGTGTGTGTGCCGAACATGAGGGTGCCTGCTCCCCTTGACTCCTCCGCTGGTGTCACACCTGGGACCTGGGGCTGTGGCTCCCTGTGGAGGAGCCCGGGACAGGGCATCCCATTGTCTGACCCTATAATGTGGGTCTCTGCCTGGCAGTGTGCCTCTTCTCTGAGCTGGAGGAGATGGGCGTGGGATGCGCTGATGGCTCCTGGGATGCGGCCGGGTGTTGTTCAGACAAGGTGGTAGTGATAGCTGTAGAGTTGGAGTCGCAGGACCCCTGCCACCTGCTCAGCGAAGGAGGCCTTCATTGCCTTCAAGGAAGATCTTCATTGATTAAGGAGAGCCTTGAAATCTTTATCCTTTCTCAAACATTTTAAAGACTGTTTGTTGACCAATGAAGACCTCAAAATTTTAGCTGGATGCACTTGTCAGTGTCTTTTTCCGTAGGAAATTTTCAAAGGGCCAGCAGATTACCTCTGAGAAACTAGAGATGCTGCTTTATACATGTGAGGTGCGGTCTATGTAATGAGGTTAGTTATCAGATCTCTGATTTGGTTCTCATTGCCTTGAAACATTTTCAGTTGAGCTTTAAAAAGTTAGTATTTTCAGGAAGTCCTAAATGTCCAGCAGGAGATGTTTTTCAAATGGCTTTCAAGTATCCTTTTCTGCCCTGGGAGAAATCCTGTTGGGTGTGTTTCTGAACTGTTACTGGTAAATAAACATTTTTAGAAATGAAGCTGTTCAGATGTCACTTGATTTCCCTTTGTTTTGCTTTTTAGTTGTTATTCGAGCCATGTGATGAAAAAGAACTCTTCTTGGGCTTGCTTTTCAACCCTTTATTTTACTCCTGTCTGTGACAATTGTAGTTTCACGAGGATAGCAAATGCCAACAAGGCAATGTGCATATCTGTCTTTGGGGCCTGTTTCCTGACATTCCTAAGGGACTAAGAATTGGTTTATTGATTATTTAGGAACTAACAATGTGGAGACGCTGTGGGGAGGTGCTGAGCTCCTAGAGGAGCCCCTCCTGGCAAGCAAAGTGTTTGCTTCCTCCAAAAGGTGGCGGGGAAGCATGTTGGGACTTGAACAATCCCTGAAGTATCCATCTGCCACCAGGCAGAGCCAGGTAGGACATGTTGGAGATGAGAGGTTTCTTCCTGTTTTTTGTAACATAGTGGTATTTCCCTTTCTTTCCCATTTAGCGTCTTTACTGGCTTAAGGTGTTACAAGTCTCATTTTTCCTCTGCCAGTCTTTACTGCCCATGGTCCTTCAGCAATGGAGCTTGCTTCATCAGCCCATGCTTGCCAGTGGAGGGAGTTAGTGGTGAACCATGGGTTCTGGGCCGGAGGCTGGATCACAGGGGCCTTTTCTTCTGCTGACGTTGGTGCAGGAGCCACAAAACCTCAGGGCAGAGTGATCCTCTGCTAAGCAAACGCCCTCAGAGCCCTGAGCGGGTGTCTGCACACATGGCTCTGCCCGCTGCGAAAACCTAGCGCAAATGGCATGTTGTGCCCAGATTGAGATTGATTGATGATGATTGATTGAATGATGAGATTAAAATATAAGTGGATTTTTAAAACAAAAAAAATAAAATAAGCATTTTTTTTCCAGGTGTTGAGCAGACAAGTGTAATGTCTTGGGGGTGGGCAAAGGTACTCTGGTCCAGTGTGGCCGTGTTCTGCAGAAGCAGCACCCAGTGCTGTCTGGACAAGCTGGCAGCGCCCGTCCTGTCTGCCCTGCCAGCTGCCATTTACATCCTGCAATACAGACTTGGAGTGCTGCAGTTTGCCAGCTAGAAAGCTAAGAGTTAGAAAATAAATGTTTGGATTTTCACTGTAAATGTGTTTTAAAGTAATACTGTAAAACTTTCTTATGCATTGTGCCTATGGGCTGGTTCTTACCCTGTAAAACTGTCTGCAGCTGTCAATATATAAGGATTTTTTTATACTTAGAGGTAAAATTATTTTAAGTCCCAAGTCTCATGAACTGTGTTTCTTTAGTTTGTTGGAAACTCAGGGAATTACCGAGTAGGGTAATATTGCATATAAGGAATACAATGTCTAAAAAGCTCAAGGTTATACTAATGTAAAAACTTAAAAATTACCAGCAATATGTTGCCTCAGGATTAATTATAACTTTATTAAAGCAATGCACACGTAGAATGAGAATTATCAAAACCTCATTTAAAAAAAATTAATAATTTTTTTTGGGTGGATGTTGCCACAACTACTGAAGTTTCACATCACACATAGTTTATAGCTCATATTCCAAGGGTTTGGAAGAGTTTTGGTTGTGGATATGGGGCTACTAGGTATGGAAAATATTGAAGGAAACAGTAAATCATCATGCTGTAAATGTATCCCCATTTGGTGGGCTTGAGTATAGTCCATTGCAGCATGGGAAGCTGACTTCAGTTGACACTGCGTTGAGCTTTCTAGGCATTTTTACTACTTCATGCTAAGACCAGTATATCATTGGCATATTTTTCTGGATTATTGGAAAATGCCACCATGAAGTGTTGGGAGATGTGTCTGCGAAAAAAAAAACCACCCAAGATTGAATTAATGCAATCTTCTAGTATATGGACTTCAAATATCGTGTCAGATTGCTTCTTGTCTAGCTTGACTAAAATAGTTTAGGGTATGATATATGCATCCATCAGTTTGCATCGTCCATAGCTGTGCTGTGCATTCTGTGTAACTTAAATATAGTGAAAGTTTTTGTAGGGTGCCAGCACCCTCTTGTGGGCAGTGTAACAGCAGAGAATTTTTTTTTTTCAATGTGCCAGTATCAAAATTCTTTAGAGGTACAGGTGGTGTCCCCACTCTGATCAACTGCTGGACTGCATGTGTGTTTTTGCAGAATGTAGCTGCTTGACTGAAATACTCTGTTGCTTTGGAAATAGCTTCTGAACCGTTTTAGAATAGGGTTTCTTCGCATTGATAGAGTCACATAAATATTTTCTTATAACTAGCAGGTTAGTGGTAAAAATAAAACCATCTGTTCCTGATTGAACAGCCATGCAGTTTATATATATTTCTGGAAATAAAATTTCTTGCAGCATTAGGCCTTCCCATTATCCTGTACCCTTCTTACCCTACATCTGCCATTTCTTTCGTACCCCACGCTGGTAGTTGAGGGATTTTCCAGTTTTGCAGGCCGTTTAGGAGAATGCAAGCTGATGCCAGTAGTATCAGGAGACCAGTGTTTGAAAAGGAGGTTGAGATGTTGATTATATGGTTTAAAATCAACCATTAAAAATAAAATTTAACATCTAAATTAAAAAAAAATTCTAACAAGAAGACAACTTTAGAATTGCTCGCAGGATAAATTGGCTGTGATAACACAGTAGTTTATTTTAGTTTTAAGCTATTATTGGCCAAATTTTTCGTTGACCCTTTCTGCTAGAAAGTGCAGAGATTGCAGATTGGGTTCTGCTAAAGGGTTGCTTGTACCTCTGGGATGTTTCTTCTGGCCCCAAGTACTAAACAGCTTCAGTCTCGATTTTTTTTTTTTAAACTTTTTTATTTTTTTCCCAACTGGGAGTGTCCAGAATTGTTTCTCCCCCTACCTTTGCTGGGGTTACAAGGCAGTTGGCTCTGTGGCTCTGTATATGCAGTATATACTATTTAGTCTTACAGAATCAGAAATTTGTCCCTTTTAAGGTCAGGAGTTGGCATTTGTAATGCACTTAAATTTGTATTTCTTCTTTTTGCAGGTTGCAGAATCAGCATGTGTGTCTAAAAGTTAAAAAGGTAAGCAGACCATATTTGCAAATATATAGCGAGATTCTTTGTTTTCTGATTGATGCATTCAGATCATAACTTGGAGGACAGAATTCATCGTAATGCATTTAAAGAGTTATTTAAAACTTTCTTATTTCATATATAACTTTTATTTATGTTTGTACACTAAGCCTCGTCAAAGATCAGTACAGTTTGAATATAGAGAAAATATTGTTAAGAAATACCTAATTGTATCAAGTCAATGTACATGTTACAAAAAATTCCTTACCCTTCTGACTGCAAATTTGTATCCAATCCATATTAATAAAATAAATATGCAAAGCTGGCATGTAGGACTTGAGGTGGCTGAGTGTTTGAGCCAAGCTTGCTAACTGATTGTGGTGGGAAAGGAAGAAATATGTCCAATTTATAAGTCTGTCTCCTAACACCAGACATCACCCCACCTTGCATGACGTTTTTTTTTTCTTTTTATAAAGTAACTTCAAGATCTTTGAGACTTTGAGACCTCCTTCAAAACTATTTTAGATTTTCGTTCCAGTTGGCTATTATTTTCCTTAGCACCACTGTGTAGCTGCATCTGTTATCTTTTAAATGATGATGAAAATACTGATGTTACTTACTGGGAGATCTAGACTGCTCAGTTTTCTTCTCTGAATGGTTACCACTTTTTACTTGGAAGCATATCTTAAATATATTTCTGGCAGTCATGAGTATTTAAGGAGTCCTTCAGAAATAATGTATGTTAGAAATTAGATGTTCAGTCCTCAAAGTAAGCCAGTAAGAAGGATAGGTGGTGGTACCTAAAACAAAACTTTTTAATAAATACAGGTTACCAAGTAGCTTACTGTAGAATATATCTGCAAACATAATAAGTTATTTCTAATTTGGAGATGGGCTCTAGATTTCCTTGGTGAAGGGAGCAAGAGATGTAAAATCAATTATTTATGTAGTGTAACAGTAGATGGTGCTGTTGGAGTGGATTTAATCATCTGAGGAGTTGAACTGCAAGCTGAGGCATACAGTATCAGAGCTCTTGGGGTTCGTGGTGTGCACCCAGCAGCTTTATGTTTCGAGGTTTGCTGTGCCGAGCAAATGCTTAGGCTGTAATTAGTGGTTGCTGCTAACTTATATTCATTCTTGCTGCAGTACACAAGGCTTGAAGGAAAACTTCTTGTTGGCCTGTAATGCTATCCTTGTGCTTCAAAAGTACATGAATTGTGGGGGGGGGGAATCCCTAATCGTGCTTACAAAATATGGTGTGCAACTATTTCTTCAAAGACTGTATAGCGTAAGCTGATAATAGCAGACAAATCTGTAAGTAAACGAGATTTGCAAGGGTGTTTTTGGTGCATAGAGATTTTCCTACAATATATTTAAAAAAACCCATGTAGTAGTGAATTTCTTTTGTGTTCTGTGCTCAAACTCTTATTGTTCTCTTTCTCCTTTCCCTAGCAGCTTTCCAACTTAGCTGATTTGGAGTGAGTCTGGTGGGTACCTACCGATATGACAGATTATTCCCTTGAGTTTTGTGAAGAGTGCCGAGTGAAGGAAACACTTGCCAAGTGCTGTGTCTGGCAGAAGGGCTGCTGCTTGGCCTTAAGCCTCTTGGTGCTAGGCAACCTAGACAGAAACGGACTGTAGATGCCACATCTCCAGGGTCTCCACGTGGAACTCGCAAATACTTAGCCACAAAACCCTGTCTATCACAAGCCATAAATCCACAGAAACATAGTCTGACTTTGTTCTGGTGATCTAGGTGGTAGAGGAGAGAATTGAGAAGCTAGTGAACTTTTCCGTCAGTCTTGATGTGTAGTCTCTGGTCTCACTTGGGTTAGTTTACCTCTGGGGTTTTGGTGGAGGACACCTTAGTTTAGTGTCTCTGTGTTCCTAACTCAGTGATGTGGGTGAGACGGAGGTATTCAAGATGTGTAGGTATGTAAACAAATTCCCCCTGGGAATTGCTTTTTCTTTGGAGAGACAGAGTCCAGTTTCTCCTTGATGCCTTTGTAGACGTTGAATCTGTGAAATACAAGATGTTACAGGATTTACTGCTTCCAAGGTACACATTAAAACTGAATGCTGCATATTTGTTCTGGTGTGTCACATCTGTCTCCATGCATTCAGCTTTTAACCTGCTTTGTTCTAATCATGCAGACTTTGCAATATATTTTTGGATATTGAATATTGAATCTCATGCATATTACGTATTGCATAATCTTATTTCCTAAAACTGTCATTAATGTGCCAACTGCAAACAAATGCAGTGGGTCACTAAGTTTCTCTCCCGAGTCCATAGTGTACCTTTCTAAGTAGTCAGATTTTAGAGACTTTATTTCTCTATTGAAAGCTGTCATTCTTCAAGCTAAAATTATCTCTGGTCGTCTTCCTGATTCTCATACTCTAGAGGCACTTTGCTTTGGGGAGCAGTCGTCAGTAGGAGTAGGAGCTGCTTTGGAGAGGAAAGCTACAGGGGTGAGCCAGAGGAGTCTTTTTTTCAGTCTTTACACCAAGTCCTGTGAACCAAATCTCTGGCAGGTTAGGGCAGATAAAATAATTGTTGAAGGCAAAATCACTTTCGAACTTTCAATACCTAATGCAGCAACTCTTCTCTGAAAGGGAAGGAGAAATACACATTGTTACATACATCTTTCTCACCTGTCGTGAGAACAAGGTGGTGAAAGTTTCAACAGCTGGAAGAATTATGGTAAAGAGCTCAGTGGTTTCATGGGCTGCTTTTTTGCTTTTTACAAAGTATGCTGTTTGCTCCAAGGAACAAAATGAATTCCCATTCCCCTAAGGAGTGTTTTTTCCCTTTTTCACTCTGTGTATCAGTGGTGCTTTTCCTTCAAGGCCATGTAGATGCAGATGCCTCACCCTCCTTGTCCTTTCCTTCAGACTTAAGTTAGGTCTGGTCAGATGAGAAAGCACTCTGCCCATGCGCACTTAGTGCCTGTGCTGACACTGGAACTGTGGGCTTCACTGGGGTTTGCAAAGGATGCTTAAGGTGTCTTGATTTCATGCATTAGGATGTACAAATGTTCCCTTGTTTATGGCTGTCCTTGTTTCTGATACATGTATAAGGCTGAAGCCACACCAAAGAGTTGCCCTCCTTTTTTGATAACAAAATAAAAATAAATTTGCCTTTCCACCCCCAGTAGCGAGGATGCCTTTGATGTGCTTTTGAGAAAACTGTCCTTCCTTGCCCCTTCTGTTTGCTGAAGAGTTAATTGTCACATGTGCCTCTTGCGGTGGGTAGGGACGAGCTGCATCATTTGTTCATCTTTGTTCATCAGACTGTGCATCGGTGCATCCTGCAGTTCAAGGAACTGGCCTCAGCTGGGTGAAGACAGTGCAAGGAAATGCAGGGGTAACCTTCCTTTCAGGAATACATCGCTGCTCGTTAGGAGGGGGCGAGGGGTTGCAGCAGGCTGGTGGCGGTGGTGGACTGTAGGTGTGTGCATGGCATCTCTTCTAGCTACGGCTCTTGGCATGGGGACCCTCTTCAGCATGGTCCAGCGACGCTGTAAACGGAGGCGGAAGAAACGATCAGAGCATAAAGGTAGTGCTTTAATTGCTGTACAGTTGAAACAAAGTACTGGGGGAGGTCATAAACGTAGGTATTTTCAGGTGAGGTTTGAACCTTCATTGCTAAGTGTTTTCTGTTTGGATTTATAGAGTAAAAGAAATATTTTGAACACAGTCCTTCAACATCTCCCAACATTTTCTTTCACTTAGCTTTCAAAGTTTGGAAGGAGAGTACTTTTTAACAAATATGAAACTTCTCTAAAGCTGCAGCTGTCTGACTTCTACTCCCTTCTAATAATAGTTTTGTTTCATCTGTCAGGTTATTTTTTTTGCTTATACGCCATTCTCTGTTAACATAAAACATTGGGTAGCTGCTAAATTTTACTTTCAAGGTATATCTATTTTTTTCCTCAAGGATGAGGATAAAACAAGATAACTGTTAGAAGCATCCTCAACTGTTTTGTGTGCAGTGTATACACAGAATATTCAAACAAAAGGCATGAAAGTTTTGTCTCTCTTTGTACTCATGTAGTGTCCACACTATACTATAGCTAGCATTTAGTTAAAAATCTTTCAAGTAGTCTCTTGGGGAAGTACTAGCCAACACAACAGTATTTGCTTTTACATTTTGAAGTACTTCTGGTGTTCTTCCTGTCTTTGGAAATACTCTATGGGAAATAGAGACTCAAAACCAGGAGAGAGTTAAAAGTGTAAATACACTGTACTTTTCTGTGACTCTACTTAAATTGGACATTTAGATGTCATTTTCCTGTTTGACATGGCTGGCATATAATGTATTAGGAAAGGAAAGCTTTTTGCAGTTCTGCTTGTAGTCTAAATATTACAGGGTGTGGTGCTATGCAGAATGACTTGGCTTCAGTGAGTGTATTTAACTAACAGCTGGACTATGGCTTGTTACTCTGTGTTAAAATCAAAAATCCCCTCTACTACACCAGCATAGTGCAGTTGAAACCTGAGTTTATTTTAGTAGTATAGCTGAGAAAAAACCATTCGTGGAGCCAAGGAGCAGGCTTTCTCCACAGTCCTATTCCACATATAAAATGCTATATATGCACTGACCCAAAGCAGTTAACTAATATTTATGTCAATTATTCCTTATAGTTATTTTTGAAAGCTCTGTAAATCTCTGATCAGCAATTAGGCTTTTTCCTTTATTCTTACCTTTTTTCCCAAAATTAAAGGTTTTCCAGTGGTCTCAAAAGAGTATTGCTCCAGTTGTGTCACTTATCTCAGAGCAGGTTTGTAAGAATAAAACTTGAGAGTTTACTCGCACCTGCTGTCTGAGGCGAATACATGGCTTCAGTGGAGTCCTTTTGGAAGGTGTCCTTTCCTTGCTCGGATGCCACTGACAATTACGAAAACTTTGATGCTGAAGCAGTGTGGAGACTTTGCACCTGTAGGACCTGAAAGGTTTCTGGACGTCTGTTGCTAAATGGATTATTTACAGGCAGTGAATGAGTTTATTATTGCAGTTTTGCTGCATTACGAAAGCTGCTTGAATAAAAATTTGGAAGGTCAAAGAAGTAAAAAACGCTGTTCCTTCTTCAAAGTGAAATGATAACTGACTTATTAATGATTTCAGAAGTAATCAAGCATGCCTTTGCAAGAGAGGAAGCTGTTTTCTGTAGTGAGCAGCCTGGGTTCAGAGTCCTTTTTCTCAAAAAATCTACCCCCAATTTCTGAAAGCATACATGGGCCCTATATCATATGGAACTGCTCTTAAAAATCTTTTTTTTTTTAATTACCTAATCCTGTACCTTTGAAAGCCAGGTGAAAAAAAAAAATATCAAATCCATATACTACTGTGGGAGCAAGTTTGGAAGATTAGTCTCCTAATTAATATGTGTACAAGAAGTGCTGAGAAGTTCATTCTCTCTGCCCCGGCTAAGTACTGTCTATGGCACGTTGTATGTACTGTTTGAATGTTATTTGCTAGGAAAAGTAGATGTTATTTGTACCTCATTAATAAGTACATCTAATTTGTTCTCTTCAAAGTATTTTTGACTTTAAGAGGGTGGTTGTTGAAGTTAGTTGTAATGGAAATCAGTGATATATTACTTCTATAAGATGCACACTGTCGTCTTGCTGTAGTGATGTGCTTGGCATAGGGGAGTTGCAATGAAAAATACGTAACTTCCCAGCATAGCTTCCCACCCATGATGCTCTAAAAGAGACTTCAAGAGTGCTTTATTCCTTGCTTTAGTCATCAAAGTAAAATCTTAGCCTTGGTAGGACAGTTTTAGTGTAGGGCCAAGTAGAATCATAGAATCGCAGAATGGTTTAGGTTGGAAGGGACCTTAAAGATCATCTTGTTCAAACTCCCCTGCCATAGGCAGGGACACCTCCCACTAGAGGTGTTGGCAGCAAGCTTGCTGAGGGTGCTCTCAATCCCAACATCCATGTCACTGACAGAGACGTTAAACAGTACTGACCCCTGAGGAACACCACTCATCACTGGTCGCCACTTGGACGTCTAGCTGTTGACCACAACTCTTCGAGTGTGACCATCCAGCCAGTTCCTGATCCACTGAGTGGTCCATTGGTCAAATCCATGTCTCTCTAATTTAGAGACAAGGATGTTGTGTGGGACAGTCTCAAATGCTTTGCACAAGTCCAGGTAGACGACATCTGTTGCTCTCCCCTTATCCACCAACGCTGTAACATCGTCATAAAAGGACACCAGATTTGTCAGGCACGATTTGCCCTTAATGAAGGCTGTCACCGATCACCTCCTTATTTTCCACGTGCCTTAGCATAGTTTCCAGGAGGATCTGCTCTGTGGGCACAGAGGTGAGACTGACTGGCCTGTAGTTCCCCGAGTCTTCCTTTTTTTCCTTTTTGAAAATGGGGGTTATGTTTTCCCTTTTCCAGTCAGCAGGAACCTCACCAGACTGCCACGACTTCTCAAATATGATGGATTGTGACTTGGCAACTTCATCCGCCAGTTCCCTCAGGAGCTGCGAATCAATCTTATCAGGTCCCATGGACTTGTGCACCTTCAGGTTTCTCAGCTGGTCTTGAACCTGGTCTTCTCCTACAGTGGGTGGTTCTTCATTCTCCCAGTCTCTGCCTTTGCCTTCTGCAACTTGGGTAGTGTGGCTAGAGCCCTTACCAGTGAAGACTGAGGCAAAAAAGTCGTTGAGTACCTCATCCTTGTCCATGTCCTGGGTGACCAGGTCTCCAGTTTCCTTCCTGAGTGGGCCCATATTTTCCCTTGTCTTCCTTTTGTCACTGACATACCTATAGAAGACTTTCTTGTTGCCCCTGATGTCTCTGGCCAGATTCAACTCTATCTGGGCTTTAGTTTTCCTAACCTGATCCCTGGCTGCTCAGACAATTTCTCTGTATTTCTTCCAGACAAGTTCAGTCCAGATCAGTTGAGCAGTTCCAAGCAAAGAGTCTATGGATGCTTGTGGAGTCCATGAACCAAGAATCTGTATCTGTTAGTACACTAAAATATTATATATATGTTGATAGTTCTTTTTCTAGCTCTTCCCTGCCTGGGAAAATGGTGCACGCACGGCTTTGTATGCAGTGGGAACGTGTATTGTTGAGGTGAAATGTAGCAGTAGGATCACATAGGTTGTGCAATCCACAGAATCACAGAATGGTCAGGGTTGGAAGGGACCTCTGGAGATCTTCTAGTCCAACCCCCCTGCCAGAGCAGGGTCACCTACAGCAGGTTGCACAGCACAGCGTCCAGGTGGGTTTTGAATGTCTCCAGAGTAGGAGACGCCACAACCTCTCTGGGCAGCCTGTTCCAGTGCTCTGCCACCCTCAAAGTAAAGAAGTCCCTCCTCATGTTAAGATGGAACTTCCTATGTTCAAGTTTGTGCCCGTTCCCTCTTGTCCTATCACTGGGCACCACTGAAAAAAGACTGTTCCCATCCCCCTGGCACCCTCCCTTTAAGTATTTATAATCATTAATAAGATGCCCCCTCAGCCTTCTTTTCTCTAAACTGAAAAGACCCAAGTCCTTCAGCCTTTCCTCATAAGAGAGATGTTCCAGTCCCCTAATCATCTTCGTAGCCCTTTGCTGGACCCTCTCTAGCAGTTCCCTGTCCTTCTTGAACCGGGGAGCCCAGAACTGGACACAATACTCCAGATGCGGCCTCACCAGGGCAGAGTGGAGGGGGAGGATGACCTCCCTCGACCTGCTGGCCACACTCTTCTTGATGCACCCCAGGATTCCATTCGCCTTCTTGGCCGCCAGGGCACATTGCTGGCTCATGGTCATCCTGTTGTCCACCAGGACTCCCAGGTCCCTCTCTGCAGAGGTGCTTTCCAGCAGGTCAGCCCCCAACCTGTACTGATGCATGGGGTTATTCCTCCCCAGGTGCAGTACCCTACACTTGCCCTTGTTGAATTTCATAAGGTTCCTCTCCGCCCACCTCTCCAGCCTGTCCAGGTCACGCTGTATGGCGGCACAGTCCAACCTGATATACTCTCCTGAACCCTTTCTGCTCCATGCAGGGTGAGTTTTGGTGCCTGCAGCACAACATCTGGGGAACGAAAGTATGGGAAAGCATGGGGTGCAGGCGCAGGCTTGGTAGGCAGTCAGCCAGGCTCGGCTGGGCTTACTAGCCTGGGATCTGTGCTAGGTGACTTCTGCAAAAGAGAAGGTCAGTGAGGACATCAACACAGGAGTGATCAGTTGTTGCAGTCCTGGGTGCTGGAGGGAAGTGCTGAGCACTGCTAACTTTTCTCAAGTGTATTTTTTTATAAGGAAAAGATTAGGAAAAAATGTGGTCATTCATTATACGCCAAGAATATAGTTAGCCTGACTCTTAAACCCATATGGTTAAACCTTAAAAGGACGCAAATGCTCCATTAGAAAATGTGGACAGACAGCTGAGTGTCGTTTGGCTGCAATATTTATTACTCTAGCATTGCATCTCTTACGTGTCTTACAGCTCTTCTGTCAACTGTCCTACTTCCAGTCTGTTCATCTTAACTGATGCTTCCAAAATCTGTTTAGCACACTTATTTAAATAATAAATAAAAAAAGATTTGTGATGCCTGTCAGTTTTAGTGCTGTGGGAGAAAAGATAAATAGTATGTTAAATGGTGTTGCAAGGCCGGCAATGCAACCTGGGCTCACAGCCCTGCTCCTGGATAGCAGTTTCTAAGACCATCGGGCATTGCAGCAAAAGAGAGCTCTGGGGTGAGATTTGAGACGGTAATGTTACAGCTTTCTGGATACTTACAGGGAGCTTATTCCTGGTGTGATAGTGCTCACTCTAAAGCCTGGTGGGACAGTCACAGCTCACATCTTTGTGGCATGAAGTTTCAATTGGTCTTGCAGCCATATGAGAGTATGATGGAGCTGGGCTGGGTGTGAAGAGCCGCACAAGTTTTCTGTGAAGCAAAAGGGATGAAGGAAGGAGATCAACCTGCTGCATAGAGGATGAGTGCATGTATGTGTACCCAGGCTGGAAGCGATGGTCTAAGAAGCTCTTTGAGTATGCACATGTTACCTGGAAAACAGAATTCGTTACAGGGCAGCGGAGAGGTTGTAGTACTCAAGGTTAATGATGACAGGTGCAGGAGAGAAATTGTCACTCTCAAACTCACAGTTTACCTGAAGCTATGATGCATTTAAGATGAGTTTACATAGTCATTTTGCATATAGTCTTTGGATTAAAAAAAAAAAAAAAGTTGTGGAAATTCTGTGGTTTGTTCAGGAGAAGTAGTGTGTGTGTCGTGTGAGTCAAGTATTTTAGTTCTGTGCCGCATGAAATTCTGCAATGCTGGTGACAAAATCAGCGGGGAGTTTTACTGCTTGTCTGTCTTTTCGTATTTTTGCGATCTGCTTGAGTTTATGCTGTCTAAATAGCTTCACTGTGCTCAGAAGTGTGTTTCTGCATCTTTTGTCACTGATTCTTCTCCCTGTTTGTCCACAATCATCTTGGTTACTTAAATCAGTGTCTTCTCGAGACAGTGTTGGGGAGTGAAAAAGAATCATCTTGCCTGAGCAAAGACACTTGTTTGGGTCACAAACAGGGATAATCATAAATGTTTTGCGGTGGTGGCAGGAAATTCAGGATATCTGCAGACATCTGGGCTTTGTTTTTGAAAGAGTGTGTGAAATGGTGACAAACACAGTGATCTGTTTCTTTCTCATTCTGCTGTTAGAGGCATGGCATTAATTAGTGTAATGATTGCTAAAGGTACATTTTACATTTTCAGTAAGTGCTGCTTAGCTCCTGCTATGTAAAGTAAGCTGTAAAGATTGCAAATAGAGTGCTGAGGATCTGTTTAGTTGAGGATAAACAGATTTCATTGTTTTAAATTACTGAATAACAATATTTAGCATGGATATTAAAGTTGCAAACTTACGCATCTATATGCGTGTTTTAACATCGTTCTTCATTTCTCAGTATCTGGTATTTTTGGACTACAAGTTTGTTGATGTTTCCAATATACACATTTAACATTTACATTTTAATCACCTATGTGCCAGTGGTTGCAGTTTTACAAAAACCTGGTTTTGAAGTGACAGTTTCACTGGGCAAATCATGCAGTTATTGTGTCCTGAAATCGTCTCCTGGCAGATCAACAATGAAGTTTGAGTATGTTGATCAGCAGATTGATGGTTCAGTGAGCTGTTTGAACTACAGGGCTGATTAGTGCTGCTTCTGTGGCTGTGGTGCTGGAGGAGGACTGCATGTGCGTCACCCCTGTGGTTTATACTACTGTCGAGCAATTATTATTTGTTTCTGTATCCCTACATATTGCATCCCTACAGATCTTTCATTCTTGGATGGAATTTTTTGTGGTTTTTTTTTTTTCTTCTTATCTTAGCAAAGATAAAACTGAATTGACTTAAAAAGGAACAACATGGACCAATGTAGTTCATTATGTTTGGCATTTAGACCTGGACTCTGGATTTGCACCATACTTTTGCATACTTTGCATGAAGTGTCTATTAAAATAATGAATAGGGGTAGAGTGACTAGTTTCTTTTTGCAAAACTTGGTAATTACATATTATGCATTTGAATTACTATGGTATGCAATCTGTGCATTAAGAACAACATCGATCACAGTACTGCCTTTTGTTTTAATGTAGAGTGGAATTAAAGCTAGATTTTTCTCACAAGTGGTGGGAAGAGAACAAATTCATTGTTATGAAGCAAGCATGTGGTGATGTTTGTTGTTGATTTTATTGTCAACCTTATCAATTGATTATGTTTTATATGATTCCTCTTTTGACTCTGTTGTCTGATTTCCACCAGTGCTGACACTTAAAGAAGTCTCAAAGAATTGAAGTTCCTAAATATTTGACATGGGCAACTGGATGAGAGACACAGATGTGTGTCCTCACTGAGGGAAGGGCAAAACATAATACAATAGAGGAAATATTTTAGTGGTGTAAATTGTCCCAGCCCATACAGCAGCATGAAACCAAGCAGCATCTTTTATGCCACCCATCTTCCAGTGTTCCCATGCTTTTGAAGGCACAAATGACCTCTGCTTCCCACCCTGATCTCCCTATCCCTTCCAGCTGCAGCCTCAGCCCTTGGTTTCACAAGGCTAATGCCATATCCTTTTAGGATACCATCGGGCCTCTCTTTCTCCCAGCCACATTGCCCAGGTATTTTTACTGGCACCAGTAGCGATGTACCGGTGGTGAGAATCTGTTCCCTCATCTGATCTGGTGTATGTGACCACAGCCTTGGCATGAATCAGGTATTGCTTGTTCTGCCAAGTTCTTGCTATCCTGAACACTTACCTGAAAGTATCCATGCAATTCTTAACTTTTAAGATGTGTTCAGTCTAAGTAAAATGTCCACAGATAATTAGAATTTATGCTGTCTATGGTAAAAGTAAGCTGAGTAAGACTGAAATTCTGCTGGAAGATAATTGTAGTTTGGAAATAACAAAAGAAGGTTGAAGTTTCACCCTATGGTTTCTGGGGACTATTTGAAATAGTTTTGGAGTAGGATCAAAGATGCACTTAAAAGTAGGACTTCAATCTTAATTTAATCTGATTGTCAGCAGAATGAATCAAACTTTACAGATGTTACATGAGACTAGATCATCACAGAATGGTTTTGCATCTGTACTAGACTTTACTCTCTTCAGGTACTATCCAAACATTTAATTGCGGTGAAGAATCAGCAGAAAATGAATTATATTTAAAAAAAAATAATTGCAATGCAGCACATAGAAAGCACAACGCTTAGTTGTTAATGAATGCTTCAGAAAAGCTAAGAGGCAGATGCACAAAGGTCAACAGCTTGGCAAGTACAAGACAAATTTCTATGGTTTGATCCAGTCCAGTGTAAGAATGCAAAGCCTGTTAATGCTCCACTACTTTTTCCTCACTGTAATAATAGATATTTTGTTAAAAGTCTAAGTCCCTGTTTGGTTTTGGGGTTCAGTGCTCCAACCCTGTTGGGGCACTTGTGACACTGAGATTGGAGAAATTACGTAGAAAGCAACAGATATTATGTTGTACTTGATTAGTCAGGAAAAAACAAACTGGAATAATAAAAAAACCCCACAAAAGCAAACCGAACCACAAACCCCGTCACACTTAAATTAGTGCTTTTGATTTGGGTAACAGTGTTGCCTTCTTTCAAACCAAATGCTAGGTAGATTACATATTTTGCATGTCAGATGCTTATATTCACCTTTAGATCAGTCTCTCTTGATTAAATGAAAGTCCCTGTGGTTAATAAAATCTATTTCCCCCCAGCCAGATAACCTATATGTGATATTGTCTGGATGTGTCAGTTAATAAGAAAATCCATGTGTAGGGACAGAGGGTTACATTACCCACTCTGTCCTTCGTCTGATACAGGGCTATATCTTTTGGTCGTTGATGATCATCTCAGTTTTACGAGGGGTCTTGGGTCAGGATTTAACCAAACCAAACAGACATTCATCAGTTTGGTGCTGGGTAAAAAACTGCATCTTCAGTGTTTTGACTGCTTAAATTGTCTGTGTGGTAACCTGCAGAGTGGATTTGACATTATTTTGGAGTTTAAAAAAAAAAAAAAAAGATAGTGAGATAAAGTAGTTTACATACTCATTCAGATAAAGATATTGTAGTTCATCACACAAAACCCCAAATTCTTGCAAACCTTGTCGAATTTGCAGTTCTGCAGAGTGCACCTCAGCTACAGAAATCGACACTTTTGGGGAAATACTATGTGAAAATTGAGCAAAAACCGTGGACAGCCCAAAGCCAAACCAATGCCTAGGCTGCTGCTTTTAAAGGAGATCTAATGCTTTACCTTGTATGTTGGTATCTTAAAGCTTAAATATCCTACTCTCTTTTTTCCAGACAGAAGCAGTCTTTGCCAGCCAAGAAACCAGCAAAAATCTTTCACAATGGATGTAGACGATGAAGAAAACATGAGTAAGATGTGCTTATTTACACAGTAATAACTATGTAATAATTTCTGAAGGTGACTTTTTCTCATGAGCACAGGAACAACTGCGAAGAAACTTTGGAAGCATAAAATAAAATTATTTCTTTGTATGTTTTAAAATATGGTATAGAAGAGTGAATCAGAGCTTTTGCATTGTTTTAAATACACATGGTTATATGCTAGTCTAGTTATACTTTGTGTCTCATATTTTTCTTTCAACAACTGACTACTTAAACAAAATATTTTCCTGTGTTGAACCAGCAAGGAAGAAGAGAGGGACAATATTGATAGTGCAAATGCTGAGGGTTAGAGACCAGTCAGAAGGGAGGGGTGAGACAAAGGAGGTGGAGTTGAAGTGTATAAAATAATGAGAGAAAGCAGAAATGGAGGAAGGAAAGGCAAAAGGAGGAGCTAGAAGATCTCCTGCAGGTCTTGCATGGCTGAGTGTTCTGATTAGATGCTGATTGTTCCAACCCTGAGCTACTGAATTACTAAAGTGTGTTTAAACACAAAAATAGTCAAATATAATAATCATCTTGAGGCGTACACTGGCGAAGTACTGCAAGGTTGCTAATGCTGTGGTATAATTAAGATCTAATAACCTGTGAAGAAAAGTGTTCTCATTAAAACATTATAAAAATATTTTTAATATTATTGGCCTTTCAACAAACATTTTTTGTGAATGAGAGAAACGTTCTGTTGCTACAATGCTCATGTGCTGTGCCTGACTGTAACTAATTGTATGTGATATAATAACAAATGTGCTTATTTTTCGCCTAAGTGACAATGGCTAAATGGCACAACTCTGGCAAAGCTGACAAAGCCCATCAGTGTAGGAGGCTTTAGAGCAGAAGAGTTGTAGTTCAGTCTGAAAGAGTTACAGAAAATTTTTATTGGGAGATAATGAAGCTAGATCATTGGGTTAAACAAACAAAAAACAAACATTCCCCCCCCCCCCCCAAAAAAAAATAATAACTTGAATATTAACAAATATTAACTGGACTAGAGTGCATCTTTTTTTCTTTGACTGAAACGGTGAAATCAACTGGAATATGCTTTGTAACACTTTATTTTCCTTTGTATAAAAGTTGTTACTTCAGATGGATGCTTTAGCTATTTCTGAAAGTGATCTCCCTGAGGAAGACTTCAAAAAAGTAACATTTGTAATTGGATGATTCACATAAGATAATTTTTTTTGGATAACACATCCCCTTATCTCAAAAAGGAGTATATCTGAACATGAATAAAAGGTGCCTTCCTGAGATGGAGAAAATAATCATCTTTTTACAGGGGTGTTCTGTAAGTGTCCTTAAACAAAACACTGAATTTTTATCTGCGTTTGGGTATTTTTGTGTGTGTTAGTGCATCAGTATGGGAAGCCATTCACTGAATTTTTTGTCTTGTGAGGAGTCTGGCTCCATGGGGTTGCTATTGGTTTGGGGCATGCATTTGTATAACTGTAGTTGTCTCCCAGAAGTATGTTTTGAGATGTCATTTGTACCATGTTTATGAAAGGAAGGTACAGATAACATGTCTGCTTGGATAAGCCCAGTTAATAGAAGGTGCAAGAAGACCTTCTTGCGTCTGTACACCCACACAAACATCATGAATTTGAAACATTAAATCATCAGACTTGGGGGGAGAGAAATTAAAGTTCAAATTCTTAAGTTCTTCCCTTTGATTTGTGTAAAGGTTTTTTTGAAATTTTTTTATCTTTCTGTATTTTTATTTCTGTTAAGATGGCAAAGTGTTCTATCAGAAGTTGCCTATTAATTTTTTTATTATTTTATATAACTCCTTTTTGGGGAAGTATCTTACAGGAAAGGAAGGTGGGCATATGCAATATTTGTAGCTTGCAGTTATATAACTAGAATTGCTCTGCAGAAGCCAGAATTAAAATTGTATTGGTTCGGCTGAAATGTAAGACAGTGATGAGGTTACATTAATGTCCCTGTCAGACTTCAGATTTTAAGGTTTTCCTCCTTTATCTGTTGAACACAGATGTTGTTACAAAAGATTTAAGGAAAAATATTATTTTTTTAGAGTAGGGGTTTTTTTGTTTGTTTTCTGTTGCTTTGCATGGAGGGTATGTCTGCAGCACTCTGAATTCCCCAGGAATCTGTGCTGGAATCCTATCTGCGTATTATCTCAGCATGCAGAGAGCCCAGTGGAAGCATCACTACAATAGAAATAAATAATTTACTAGGTGTAAATTCACACTGTTGCCTATCCTTATTGATTACCTTACAGGCAAGGGAGAAGTGGGGCATTTTGCAGAACACTTTGGATCCTAGCACGTGGCTGTCCTGATCTTTCTTTTTGATAATTTTCCCCCTTTTTCTAAAAAGATGCTTAGATTACATGGGTGTTTTTCTGCCTGTTTCTTATGAAAAAAATGGTTTATTTAGAATTTCCCCAGGCCAGTAAATGAGAGCGGCAGCATAAAAGGTAGCTGGAAACATTTTTTGGTTCAGTTAAGAGTCATCTAAATGTAATTAAGTGTGCTCCAGATCAGACAGAGCAGGGAGAGTGTTGTCTCTCAGCAAGCAGGTAACGGAAGTTCCCCAACTGATAAAGCATCTTAATTACAGACACTTTTTAATTACAGGGAATAAAACAAAAAATAAACCAACACACTCAGAAAGAAGATTTCTTTCTTTACTGGCACGAAAATTTCCTATGCCTCTTTCATTCTTTGAGTGTTCTCGGGTTTGTAAGCCTCTCAAACAAGATCTCAGGGGCAGGACTTTTCTTCCACTGAAGTTGTTGGCATGTGATACTGTCAGCTATGATTTTTACCAAGGCAGCTTCTACAGACGTCAGTGAAATCTCTAGTCAAAGCTGCCAACTATTTTTAGTGACTAGAAAATAAGCTAGTCTTATGAAAAATGTCTTCTTGTTAAATCATGAGTAGTATTAGTGTTTAAGAAAACAGGATCCCATTATCAAGTGTTTATAGCTGTATTAATGCTCCTTTAAAGTGTTGAAGACACAACAGCCGTGATGCACCTTGAAGAGCTCTGTAAAGCATTAATTCCTTGAAAACTTATTTAAAGACTTGAAAATGCATAGACTTGAAAGTGTATTTAAAATCTAGGATTAAGCTGTTTTTAAATCTCTTGATTTTTGGGTATGTTAGGAGATTCACCAAGACTGTGTAACCTTTCTGAGGGAAGACGTACGACGTTAACATAAAGTTTACTAAAAATGAAAAAAAAGGATAATGAAGAGCATCCATTACTGAATGCAGAGATTATTTTTTTTTATAATTCAGATGGTAAATTTTTTCTACTGCCAGCTCTCTCCTATGCTTTGTACTTTCTAATAGTATTTTAACACTCACCGTTCTCATTTTCTTGCCTTATTGTAGCTGTGATGCTGGCACCACAAGGCTTAATACTACTTTCAAAATCAGACCAATAGACTTTGAAGTGATCTAAGCTGTGTTTTAGAACATGCATGGAGTGGTGGTCCACGTCTGCCATGACCTCTGCTTTAGAGCAACAAAGTTTTTCTCCTTTTGAGTATTGATGCTCCCAGCTTGACCTATGATGGGATCCTGAATCAGCCAGAGCTTTCGGGGTGGTGAAGGTGCCCTCCCTCATTCTTTTTGGAATAAGTGAGAGACTCCCCAAAGTCTTACAGTCTCTAAACCAATGTATTACCAGAATGAAAAAGACTGCAGAATAAATCAAGAAAAGCAAGTATACAGCGCATCCAGCTGTGGGTCTGCTGCTGTGAGAAGAGGATGACCTCAGGACAAGGGTCAGTTAGACTCCTGTGGTGTAGACGAGGGATGATGAGGTTGAAATACTAGAGATATATGCAGAATCGTGAGCAGCACAGGATGTTTAATATTGGAATTATCAAATCGAAAAAAAAAGGCAAATAAAAAACAACAGATGCCTTAAGTGAGACTAACTGAGGGGGTTCAAAGCAAGCAATAGGAGATGTTTTCATGCAATGTGTAATGAAACTATGAAATGTGTTGCCTAGGACATTATGGATACCAAGGAGTTATGGGGTCTTGAAAAGCAGTTAGAAAAATTCCTGGGGGAAAAAAACAAACATAGGTGGCTCCCTGCCAGACTATCTAAGACAGCCCAGAGCTGTGGCTCCCTGCAGGCTGAGAGGCTGGCCTGGGAAGTGGCTCTGTGTCCTTGCTCTGGTTTTATACCCTCTCTTGAAGTCTGCTTATGGCCCTGTTGCAGGCAGGGAGCTGTGTGAGGTGAGGGTGAGGTAGTAACACCATTCTTAACTTCTCTAATGAGGTGAGGTGCCTGGAAAAGGGAGAGCTGTTTCTGAGTAGCGGGGAGAGTCTGGGCTGGAGGAGTTACTCCATGTCTGAATATGGACAAAATTAAATGAGATGGCTTCTCTGACTTTAACAGGTTTTGATAACTAATCTTACTTTTTAACTAATTTGTCAGCTCTTCTCCAGCCCTAAGGTAATTAGGGGACCTCACCACTGCTGAGCAGGACAGATTAAAGAAAAGGACCGAAAGCACATTTTCACCCTCAGCCTGAGAAGCAGTTGCTCTTTCTTGCAGTCCAATGACTCTGTGGGTTGAAACAAACCTGGCTCCTTCTGGTTCCCGTGGGAAGTCTTTTTCTTTCCATTATGTTCAAGACTTGCATTTAGATCACCTCCACGATGTAGAAACTTGCCTACTTTCATGGTTTCCGGGTTTGACTCAGGCTCCTAGCTCCCTGCTTGCTTCCTCTCCTAGTTTCTTCCACACTGCAGATTCTCCAAAGCTAACAAGCCTAGTAGCTCTCAGGCAAAGAATAGTTTTCTTCCCTTCTTTCTTATTGAGACAAGGTAAGCGTGCAAGTTTCTTTCCTGCTTCCTACAAGTAGTCCCTCTGTCTGGGCTTTGTTTCCTTTGCCTGTGTAATGAGATGGATTGAGGAGTTCCTCCAGCTGCCATACTTACATGTACGTAAGTACCTGTAAAAGAACATACTTACATTCTTTTTTTTTGCGTTTAGCTGGAGTCTATTCAACTTGTGTTTTCCTTCTGTGGTTTCCACAGGCACTGGTAGTAGTCTTCATATAAAAAGAAAGATAAAGCTAGATGCCATTAATTAGTGTTAACTAAATGATTTCTGTTTAGCCTAAAAGTCATATTGGTTGATAGCAAATTCCTGGTACCACTAGTAACAGCAATGTTCCAGAAATAGTGGTTTAGATGAGATGTAATTTTTGGAGATTACAGTTTCAGGTAAGAAACTCACTGTAAGGAAAGAGTTAAAAATTCACTCTATTGTCCTTAGATTCCTTCACCGTGTATATGTATATAGATAAAGAGTATATATACATAAACACTGTGTATTGACAGTTGTGGCCCTATAGCACACATTCTGCAGGCAATATAATTTGTGGCTGAACGTTACAAGAGATACTTTATTAAATTTAGCAGATTTCTAGCAATGTAATGCTTCAGAAGATTGTGTTTCATTCTTGACCAAATTTAATTGACTGGAATTTAATGTTCAGTACTGTACAATTCTTTGTTGTGCCACTGTGATTTAACAAAATCTATTCCTACTTTGGCTCTTTCTTTTGATCTTTTTTTTTCTTCTTTTTTTCTCTTTGAGCACCGAAAGGAGTAACCTATCGAGCTTTTGCTGGAGGATGTTATAAATGAAAATTTAGTAACCATTCCATCAGCTTTGTGACCTGGGTGAAGTGATGTGTGTGCATGGTAGGGGGTTTTTAGGGAAGACTTAAAATGTGATTGAAATTTGTCACTGTGAAAGAGAGATTACACCTTTGTTTGCTCTCTTTTCAATTAATATTTATGACCTAGTATCAGTGTAGATGTAATATAGATATTTTGAAGTTTTGGAACAGAAGAGTTAGAAATACTTGACCTACTAAATTTGACTGACAAATGCCAATATAAAGCAGAAATAATTAATCTCCTTATTTTCTTTATCAGGGTAAAAATGAGGTCTTTGCCGTTACAGCAAATACAGTTCTTTAAATATACATCTGACATACCATTACCCCAACTTCCTACTGTAGAAAATAAATCATTAAATTAATATTACAATGCCCCCCCTCCCCATTAAAATGTCATCATTGTGATTGCACAACTTTTGCCACACTTCTTGTATTTTGCATAGTCTTAGGATCTTTATCATGATTTTTGGGTTTGTAACTCTGTGACAGCAGTTTTCTTACTTTGCAAGCAATTAGAAAATAGCTTATAAATGACGAATATAAGGTTTCTTAATAGGAGGCTGTGTGGCTGTGGAGTCTTCTGGTCATGCTGGCACAGCGGGCAGCTGTAGTTCCTGAGCAAATTGGGGTGAGGTGAAATGAAAGTCTAGGAAAAGTGTAAAAAAGAATTGAATTTGGAGAATATCAAATAGCTAAAGGGAAACAAAAGCATTCAAACACTCATCGGTCAAGCTGCCTACCATAGAACTGCCTAATTTTTCAGGGCTCAGGTTTTATTTATGTAATTTCTCAATATGAGCAACTAAAATCACTGAGAACAAAAAAGTAATACAAATAAGAATAAGGCAGAATTAAATGTGCATCTCCTAGTACTTGTCTTAAGCATCCATTTTTATTTTAGTTATGGTAGTTCTTTGTTTTATAGGTGTATGTTACTATAACTTATATGTCTGGTTTAAAGCATTTTTCAGGCCAAACATAACTTATGAGTAAAAGTTTTGTTCCAGTGTGATTTAAATGCCAAAAAAAAAAAAAAAGAGCTGTGGTGCTTTATTGTTATATGATTGTATCAAATGCGTAGTTTGAAAATCATTCTTGAATGTGTTACTACTTGAATGATTGATTGAGAGGTTATATTGCATTATTTTTATCTCTGATCATACTGCAAAACGCTTAACCTGTGAGCACACATCACTTAACCAGTTACAAAGAGAGATAAAGGAATCTATAAATTTTGCATTTACAAGATCCTGCAACGAAGGCATTGTAAGTTACTCTTTCTGGGCACCGCAGGTTCAAGCAGCACTGATGTTAAAGAAAATCGCAATGTGGACAACGTTCCCCCCAAGGATGGCGGTGGGCAAGGCGCCGGGGAGGGGACGCAGCTCTCCAATGGCGGTGGCAGCAGCAGTAGAAAGCGTCCTTTGGAGGAGGGCAACAATGGCCACTCCAAATTTCGCCCAAAGAAGAGGAAGAAAATGCCCGGCCCCGTTCTGCCAAAGAATGCCCTGATGCAACTTAATGAGATTAAGCCAGGATTACAGTACAAACTCCTCTCCCAGACAGGGCCGGTCCATGCCCCCATGTTCGTGATGGCAGTCGAAGTCAACGGGCAGGTATTTGAGGGGTCTGGCCCAACAAAAAAAAAAGCCAAGCTTCACGCTGCTGAGAAGGCTCTGCGATCTTTCGTCCAGTTTCCAAACGCCTCAGAGGCCCACCTGGCAATGGGGAGGACTCTGTCAGTCAACACAGACTTCACCTCCGACCAAGCGGACTTCCCCGACACACTTTTCAATGGGTTCGAAACGCCGGTCCCTTCTGATGCTTCCTTTTACCTAGGGTCCAATGGGGATGGGTCCTTTAGCTCTAGCGGGGACTACAGTTTGCCATCATCTGCTGTAGCCAGCAGCCTTTCCCAGTCACCTCTCCCCGCGCCATCGCCCTACCCCTCCACCAGCGGGAAGAACCCTGTCATGATCCTCAATGAGCTGCGGCCAGGGCTGAAGTATGAGTTTCTCTCAGAGAGTGGGGAGAGCCACGCCAAAAACTTTGTTATGGCTGTGGCAGTGGACGGTCAGACTTTTGAAGGCTCAGGAAGAAATAAAAAGCTGGCAAAAGCTCGTGCTGCTCAGTCAGCCCTGGCATCCTTGTTTAACATGCAGCTGGACCAGACCCCATCTCGACAGCCCATTCCCAGTGAGGGCCTCCAGTTACACTTGCCGCAGGTGAGAAGCCAAGTCATGCGTATTAAGTCAGCTTGAACAACATTTCTGCTCTTTCTTCTGCTTCTGTAGGTGTGTGTGTGCATATGTATATATATATGTGAATATATGTATTAGGTGATTTATCCATAAGCCATAAGTATGGCTTCTGACAATCGCATGAACTCTTTGTATTCTGTTGGACAGAGAGGAGGCTTTGTTGCTGTTGCTTTCATGCTTGATCATGTCATGTTAAGAGAGCACCAAGCCCAGTGCAGTGCCAGCTTGGATTATGGTTTGTGCTGAGGAAAGGCTGAATCACGTTTTCTTCGTGTTAGGCAGGAAGACTGAGATGGAGTTCAAGTCAGAATTACTGCTTTAAGTAATATTATTATTTGGTACAACAATTTTTAGCAGAGAAGAAAATCGTTCTCTTTTGCAGACTGAAATTGTTGGCATTAACAGAACTGAATAATGTAAGTCAAGGACAGATTAAGTGAGGCTGAGTGACCGCGTATTTCCAAGGTCTAAATAAACAACACACTCACGGTGCATGTAGCCAAGACCTGTCGTTAAATCACTGTCATCTGAAGGATTGTGCTCTAATCAAATTAGTTAATAAGTATATGTAAGTTACTTAGGCAAGTAAATCTGGATGAGAAATAGTTTAAATTAAATAATTAATGAACTAGGGAAAGTATCAAATGTACCAGACATAGACCAGAAATTTAAAGTAGCTAGAATGGAGTAATTTTTTTTCTTTTAATGAAGAAAAATTCTACCTTATTTGCTTGCTTGTGTTTCTCCCCAGTCAAACTACAGTAATGATTGTTCGACTACCCTCTTTCTACTGCATCTCTTGGGTCTTTTTAAAATGATACTGTATGCCTGTCTATATTCAAATACTTGCCTGTGACTCTTTTGCAACTTTCCATCTGTTTATTATAAGAATTTCAAGGCTTTGACCTTTTCTATCTCAAAAACATTGTTTTAGATTTCATTAAAATTATAAGATACTGGTCTGATTTGATAATGTGTGGTTTAAGAGTATATGTAGATGTTGTGACTATTTTAAGTATGTTTTCTCAAAATGCATGCACAATATGCATCATTTAGAAATTCCTACATGTTTTCTTTTTTAACGTTGCACAATTATTGCATTACTGATGTCTGTTTCCTTCATTTTCAAATCTAGGATCATGCTATTTCAGGTAGTTATGATTTCTTCAGTAGATTCAGTAGTTTCAGACTGCTTTCTCTGCTGTGCCAGATCTGAGTAGATCTGGCCCCAAACACCAAAAAAATTTCACTGCCAGTGATTTATGTGTTATTAGTTTTTGAATCAGTAAAACAGTGAAAATTGGAACTGGAATATGGAAGTGGGCGAGACCATGAGGTGAGACATGAAAGAGGTATCATTCTGAGGATAAAGTTTTTTCTCTGCCCAGCAGCCCAGCATATAACAGCTTACACAGCCTCTTTTCTTTAAGGGACTTTGATGGACCACTGGGCAGTGATGGGGTTTTCTGAAGCTCCTTGCCTTTGTCAGGTTTTGACTGAGTCCCAGGTAGCTGTCCCAGAGCTGGGATGATAAGGGCATTCAAGCCTACGGTATGGTGTTAAATAACAAAAAAGCAACCCATGCGAACACTATTTTTAATTTTTTCCAGTCCTTCTACACTGACCTTGATACCCATATTTTGTACAACAAAGTGTGCCCCAAGGCTAGCTTACATTTCACCTGTCTTATAGGTGTGCACCAAAAAAGGCTGCTCTGGTGTGGAGGAGAACCCAGTGAACTTTAGGAGTAATGCTGAACACGCTGGTGCTGAATCCATTGGGTAGGAAGAGGGAGGTTGCTGTTACTGCCTCATGTAGACCTGATTCAAACTCAGTTATTTATTCAGAGGCTTTTGATCAGCTTGTCATCAAGATATCGTGGTCCTTTCTGCACTTCACTGGGTTGTATTGCTCTGCTTTTAATTATAATTAGCTGTCATTATTGGAATTATATCAGGTCCGTTACATATAAGTGATTTTGGTCTGGTATCTATTAATGATTAATAAGGGACTTCAGCATTTGTGATGTTTTCAGGTCCTGCTCTATTTATTTTTTTTTTTTAGCAGGTCTGTGAGTTGTTTTAATTTTTTACAGAGTGTTTACTCAGGATGTGTAAAGATGTTAAATTTGGAGATAGTCCTAAAGTGGGTGAAAATGCAAACATTGGAGAGTGCAGGAATGATGTAAATGAAGAGGAGATTTGTTATAACACATAGACCAAATGAAATGCTGATTGGATTGGAAAAGAAAGGAAGCTAGAAACATGCAAAGGGAGGAAAAATCCAAATAACTAATGCTCAGTGGAAGTAATAAAATTACAATGTGGTTGTGCCAATGAAGACGTTGGAATTGACTGCCTAAGTGGCAGGTTCAAAACCTGTCTGTAGCTGGTGTGTAAATTTGTGGTGCCTCATGAGAAAAAGTGATAGAGCAGAAAGAGTCAAGGAGAGATGATCCCTGCTCTGGAGGTGGTCGTGAATATTGGCTGAAATGCATATCCGTGATCCCACACCTCCTGATAGCAGCAGGCACGCTGGGGGAAATTAAATGCAGAAATACACATGTAAAGTATCAAATGGAAGGGCAGTTGACATCAGAAATCATCCTATGAAATGGGTTTAGGTATAATCGTATGGTCTGTAGAATGGGTTATTGAGGTGTGATCCAATGGTTTAATACATTTAAAACCAGTCTCTGCAAAGCAAGCTTATCTGCTTGCTTACAGCTTGATCTTCTTTGAGGGACAAAGCATTGTTGCCTGCAGTGAGGAAAATCTCTTTGCTGGGAAAGTCAGTTAAAGCCAGTGAGTCACTCAACATGTGCCTCAGAGTGGACAAAAATGCCCTGCTGAAAAAATCAGCACTTCTGCATTTATTATCTTGGCAGCGAGTGTGTTAAAATAGAAGAGGTTGTCAGTCTTGCATGGTTAGCTACCCTTTGTAAATGGAAAGCCATCCTCGCTTTACTTCCCACCCCTCAATGCAAGGGCTTGACCTGTATTCTGCAATAAGCCACAGGATGTACCAAGGGCTCTAAACTGTGTGTCCTTCAAGTTTTATTCTTTTCCATGGAAGAAAACTGCATGTTTCAGCATACTTAGTTTAATATAATTAAAAACTTTACGTGCATGGCTTGTCATAGGTCTGCAGAGTTGGTAGGTGATGGGAGCTGGAGAAGACGGCAAAATGTGAACAGGCTTTTAAAATTACTTCTGAAAACAAAGGGGTCACACGTTTATAGATGTAACATAGAAGTTGATGTGACCAGGTATTTGCAAACTGTTACTCAAAGTCCAAATCTAATTTCTGGAGAAAAGAGTATAGTTGAGCACTTGACCACAGCAAGAGCCATGCTGAGCCAGGCACAAGCTCTTTCTCACACATCATCCCATCCCCAGTACCACATCCCTGCTGCAGCCCCAGCACTGGGAGGCGGGGGGGGGGTGTTTGCAGGGGATGCTGCTGCTGCCTGAGGCCGTGTCCACCCACGGAGCCAGTCTTGTCTCTGAGCAACACCTTGCGCATCTCAGGAGATGGAACAAGGACATCCTTGGACATCTCAGGAGCAGTGGATGCTCTGTTGGACTTCCATATTTCTTCTTTTTTGATCTCTTTATCAGCCAGAGAGAAGTCTCCCAGAGATCACTTGTTTTCTCCCTTTGTTTTCTTTTCCCTTAGATGCTCCGTACTTCCCAAGGAAGGTCATGAGGGGTATTGCACCTCTATCAAAGGTGAGATGGTGCTGTCCCTAAAGGTAGTACTCAGGCCAGTACCAAATGCCTTGAAAAAACTCAGAAAAGGGCATATTGGTAGCAGTACTTTGCTAGTATGTGCTTCTAACCTTCAGCAGTCTGTATCTTGAGGATTTTCTCAGACACAAATGGTGTCTTTCCATTTGAGTCTTTGATGGATTATTGTTTTCCTCCATGAATTTCAACCCTTTTTTGTACTTCTGTAATCTTTTAGCTTCCACTTATGAGGAAAGGCTGAGGGACTTGGGTCTTTAGAGAAAAGAAGGCTGAGGGGGGATCTTATCAGTGCTTATAAATACTTAAAGGGAGAGTGCCAGGAGGATGGGAACAGTCTTTTTTCAGTGGTGCCCAGTGATAGGACAAGAAGGAACGGGCACAAACTTGAACATAGGAAGTTCCATCTAAACCTGAGGAGGAACTTTCCTTTGTGGGTGGCAGAGCACTGGAACAGGCTGCCCAGAGAGGTTATGAAGTCTCCTACTCTGGAGACATTCAAAACCCACCTGGATGCCACCCTGTGCAACCTGCTGTAGGTGACCCTGCTCTGGCAGGGGGGTTGGACTAGATGATCTCCAGAGGTCCCTTCCAACCCTTACCATTCTGTGATTCCACAGCACCTTTTAGCAGTAAGTTCCACTGTTTAAGTATGTATTGCAGGAAGAAGCGTCTCATCTTGTTTATTTTGAACGTGTGGCATGCATCTGGGTGTGCCCTAGGGCACTTGGTGACTTTCAGTAAAGAGTGCTGGTCCAGGCTGCTGGCATTACTGATGGAAACAGTTTTCATCAGACGGTAGGAAGCTGCTGGTGGAGGTATCCTCTTTAGGCCACTGAGGGCCTTTGTTAGGAAAACCTCTGTAGAAGCTTTATAATGATATTTCCCAGATTTCCTCAAACTGTTTACTTAAAAAGATAGCTAATTAGTCAGGATACAAAGAGGTGGAAATTAGAGAATTGGAATTACAAATATTGACCCTTTAAAAAATAGAGTTATTTAGATTAGTGAAAGCTGGACTGTTGTGACAGAAAGCAGCTTGCACTAGACAAATGAGCAGTGTAGCTGCAGATGAAATTAAAAAAAAACCACTAGAGGGAATACTTTTAATCATTCACCTAATTGTGTTGCAAATTCAGTCTATCCTGTGTATCATTGTGGACAGACATTGAAACAAAATGTTAAGCAGAAGGAATGGAGTGAGAACCAGTACTGCAAGGGCTGCTTTTACATGAAGTGCTATGTTAATCCTGGTTCAACCTGGGGCAGGAGAAAACCATAAAAGAAGTATTCAAATATAGGAAAGCTATACAACTTAAGAATGAAAATGATCAGAGATCTGGGAAAGCTGCTTCTGCAGAGGTACTGTTGAACTCTAGGCAGTTTATTGCAATAGACTGCTTAGTGTATACAGGAGAATGAGAATGTAACCGCTTCAAACCTAGCAAAAAGATAATACTGAATGTGTTTCTGAGAATTAGTGAATAATATGTTGAAATAATTGCTGTGGAATTGGCGGAAATGTAAAAGATACATTTGCATAAGCAGGGAGAGAATCTACTGCCAGGTAGCAGTTCCTTTAAATAAATACAGGAAACTTACTAGAAAACTAGAAACTATACTAGAAAATAATTAACCTGTTTTATTAGCGTAGATAAGTTTGCACCTTTTCTGAATTGCGTGTGCTGGTCACTGTCAGAGGAGAGATAGCAGACCTTGATTTTACCTACTGTGGGCACTGCCACTGCTCATCAGCTTGTGAAAGTTCACGTAAGCCCTAAATTGTGAAGGTAGAAATAAAGGAAGAAATAAAGCTGAAGGAGAACATTTGTGCTTGAGAAGGATCACTGGAGGTCCAAAGAAAGCACAAAGATGGGGAGGTCTTGGGTCACGTCCCCAGTGAGAGCTGGGTGCTGTCAGCTCACAATGACCCTGCTCCTGCTGCCTTTGGTACCGCCACACAGGTCTTCACCAGTGTTCATCTGGGGTGGTCTCTGTGGCCTGCCAAGGTCTTCCTTTGGATCCAGACAGACCTGAACCTCATCAGCTTCAGAGTATTTTAAAACATGGCTGGTCAGGGGGGTTCTGCTACAACATTGCTGCAAGATATATATTAACCAAAATCATTCTGTATGTGTCGAAAAGAAGTGAATTCACTGTCACTTCATCAGAGGAAGGAACAACGCACCCAAAATAGCATTGAGCTCACATGCCTTGACAAGCAAACTGTCAGCTATTTTAGGTCTTTCCTTTTTTGAATTACCCACCTTTGAATAATGATATAATGCAGGAGCGGTGGTAGAGAAACGGTGTGTCAGACGCTGGGGCATTCACTGGGAAGGTGAGACATGAGTTCAATTTCTGTTCCAGTTAATATTTATCTATATGAAAGAGAGTAGAATCAGAACAAGAAGTGAAAGATCCCTATCCAGGCCAGTCAGTGGCCTGGGCTTGATGCAAAGACAGCTTCAAGTCCTTGGTTTTGAGATGGGGACAGCAAAGACACCATTTTAGGCCATTAAGTCTTGTTCCTGGCACTGCAGTGGTTTGTTCGTAGCCTGCCTTATTCCCATCTCTTCCATACTCTTAGTGACTCTTAACTATGTTAATGTAATAGAACATCTGGGAGAAAAGGATAATTCTTCTAATTTGTCAGGTAAGTATTCTTATGACAGACCAAAACCTTAGTAACTGAATCTGTAGACATTTAATAGTGTTTATTCCTCACCACACACCTGTTGTAATGCAGCTTGGGTATCGAATAGAATAAAACAACCTTTAATATAGGTTTCCTGGCAGTGATTTTTTTCCCCCTTCTCCCCTACAGTTCCTCCTGTATTGTTCACATCTCTAGCAGTTGTTTTGTCTCGCTTGAGTTCTGCTTCATCCTTCTTATCAGCCCTCCCCAGTGTCCGGCTTCATGTTCATTCAAGCATTTTTAGGTTTCATTGCCAGCAGCTTAGTTCCATGCTGTTTGAGATGCAGCCCCATCCCATCCTTCTGTGCCAGCTTACATCTTCCCAGAGGGACTCACCAAGTTCTCACTTGAGGGTGGTGAGACACTGGAACAGGTTGCCTAGAGAGGTTGTGGATGCCCCATCCCTGGAGGTGTTCAAGGCCAGGCTTGATGGGGCTTTGAGCAACCTGGTCTAGTGGAAGGTGTCCCTACCCATGGCAGGGGGGTTGGAACTAGATGATCTTTAAGGTCCCTTCCAGTGCAAACCATTCTATGATTCTGTGATTATATACCAACGCCACAGTTTCCTCTGCTTTGTTTATTACGTGAAAAAAATTATCTTTTTGGAAAAAGCTAATGTACAAGCATCATACCCAACTGCTGTTCGAGTAGCCTTTTTGTCTGCAATACTGGCAAGTAAATTGACCATGGGTTTCTTCCCAGAAATGCCTGGAAGTTTCAGTTCCTACCTCTTGACAAGAACCTCCTCAAGCTAGCCCTGGTTTGCCCAGGGAATGGGTGATCGCATGCCTCTGTAGATCAGCCTTGATTTGACTGGATAGGTTGAGGATCTGTGTAGCAAGTTGCCCATGTTTGCTGATCCTGGAAGAAGCATTCCTCTATGTTCAGCCTTGGCAACCAGTCAGTTTTGGTTCAGCATTTTGGAATCACCATTTCTGGTATGTGTTGAATTTTGTGTTTTTGTGTAGCTCAGTGTTGGAGAAGACTCCTCCAGTTACCAGTTATCCCACTCACTTTTTTTCAGGGAATATTGTTTATTACCTGGATGGCAAGCCATTCTGGCAGGCCTTGAAGCCTCTCTTTGTTCTTTTGGTGGATCAGGTCCGTCCCTATTTGGAAAAGTTTGTTTCACTAGTTCTGCAATAGTTCCATGAATGTAGTTCAGCACGATTTTACATTGCCTGGTAGCTTGTCAGCTGCCAGCCATGTTCTCCTGTCCAGCATGTCATGATGTAGGGTGGAGCAGAAAAATATATATATTACAGAAATGAGAGTATAAAACTTGCAGCTGGGAAGCAGTATCCGTAATCATGCAGTGGGCCTATGGATAAAACACCGGAATGGGGACTCTGTTTCTTGTCCCTGCAGTGATCTGCCCATATGTACACAAAAGGCAGCCTTTTGTGTATTAATTTTCCATTTCTAAAATCAGGGTGATAATAAAACTGTTGCTCGTTATTTTTCTTTTGTGTATTTACCTTAAAGTTTAGCTTTCTGTATTAGGTAAGTACTAGCACAATTACATGCAGATTTTGTGCTGTGTGGTCATGGTGCTGTCAGATCACAGATTGTAACACAATTTTGGGTCCAGCAGCAAAAAGACCTTATTTGAAAATCAGTGCCTGACCAGATATGTTCATAGCCTCTGAGCAAAATTGTGTTCCTGAAAAATTTCTCAATCTGTTGATAAGAGTTTCCGAGTAGCAGTCCATTCAAATGCATCAAGAAAATTTGTATTTGCAATGTTGAGAGTCTTCTGACTCTACAAATTGTGCAATTGCAAAACATTGACCAGCGCTTAGTGCAGATGTGTCTGCATTCACCACTGGCCACTGGTTGTGCTCTCCAGTCAGGTTCTGGAAGAAGCTGTTGATCTCTGAAATCATGACACATGAGCTTAAATTATTGCTTCCTTGGCTGCTAAAGCTTTTCCAGAAGGAAGTTAACATTAGGAGCTCCTCCACGTTATTTCTAGGCTGTTGGTTCTCATGAGCATTGTTAAGAAAATGGTGGTGAATCAGGCAGTCTTCAAACCCTTTTTTAATTTTCTTTCTTTTCTTTTGACCCTGGCAGTTTGTTTTTAGAACTGATTGTGTTCAAGAGTTTGTACTGTTTCAAGTGGGTGCCCCCAAGCTCTGTATACTGCTGCCCATCAGCTCAGTTGATTTGCCTTGGGCCCTCTAGAGAGGTGAGAGTGGTGATCTTCCTCCATTACTAAGACTCCCAAGACAGTTTGTAAGCAGAAGACTGTCAGCCACAAGTGTCCTTTTGGGCTTGATGCAGTTGCTTACATGTGTGTTTAGTGTGTTTAGCACCATACTGGATGCTCGTGGGTGTCTAAGACATCTGCATGGCGCTGTATCCTCCTGGTGTGTCAACCTGTGGGCCAGGTGGTTGCTCCAGAACATCTCAGATACTGCTGGGTGCCAACACACAGACAACCAGATCAAGCTCTTTATGCCTGGCACTCCAAGATAGGGACCTGAGTTTCCTCTTGGGCTTGTCTGCTCCTCTTCTCCAGTTGCTGGTTTTGGTGCTGGTGGGAGATGAATGGGGATGGGCTGCCCTGTCTCTTCTGCCAGCCTGGGGACCACTCATCACCCCATCTAACATGTAACTTGCCTTTCTCAGCCGCTCCTTTGGGAACAACCAGCTCTGCTAGCAATACTGTTGCATAGATTGCCCTGGTTTTCAGTTTCTTTTCAGGTGAAAATTCAAGAACTTCATCTTGACTCATCTCCTCTAGCTGTTACAGTTCCAGTTGCCTTAAAAACAGCAGGTGATATTAGCTGCAGTGTTGAACTGAACCATCGTTCAACAAGAGCAGGACTGGTATATTGAAGTTTTCCTTAAAATTAGAATTTAGCCCCCCTTACAGTCTGACCGACGTTGCTTGCTAACCCTGCTGGGAAGATACAACAAGGCTGTGACTGTTATTGTTCAAGTTTTTCTGAAGGTGGAATAGATAAATCCTTCCTTTGAGATAGTTTGTTTTGGGTTATACATTTACATTTTCTGTTCCTAAATTTGTATGTCTTATAAAAATGAGAGATAGAAAGTGTTTAACCAGTGTTTAAAACAGATGCATTCTTATTTATGTAATAGCTAGATAATTAATTCAACTGTTATAAAAGGTTTACATGTTGGTTTGAGTAGCCCGGTTTTTGCACTTCTTGTCAGATCCAATGTTGAGAATACTGAAATGATGTGTTTTGAGGTTTGGGCATAAAAGCATAGATTTATCTGTCTATCCAGTTGTTCTCCTAAGCCTCAAATGTTCATAACGATCATGAGCATTAGGTATTTTGATGCTTGGCTTAGGGCTGTCAGACCTTATTTTAATAGACGTGGAGTACACAGAGCTCAGCTTCCACTTATAAAGAGCTACAAGTGTTCAGTATGCCTGAAAATGGGACCCGGCCACCTCCTTGACATCTTGCTGATGCCTCAATGTCCACGTGTTTAATTTATTGTGTCAAATCATTTAGAAGTGCAAATCTTTATAACCTAATTCTGCTGTAATTTTTAAATTATTTGTTTAATTTTCTAATGTGCCTTCCCATGTGATCCTACAGGTTTTAGCTGATGCTGTTGCACGCTTGGTTGTAGATAAATTCAGTGATTTGACAGAAAATTTCACATCTCCACATGCACGTAGAAAAGTCCTTGCTGGAATTGTCATGACAACAGGTAAAGAAAAAAAAAAGTACTATTTTAACTGCTTAAATACGAGAGCTCCGTTTGCATTCTAGGAAACTATCGCTTTTCGGTCAACCAGTATTGAAATATATTTTTACCATTTAATCTTCAAAGTGCACTAAATATAGCAATTAAATCTTGGCTAAAGATAATTACAGAAAAAGTAAACCTGCAAATACCTCTGCTTCCACAGAGTTCCTTTCTTCTGCCCAATTGAGATATCTGAGATAACTCATGGTCTACAAAATACATGTACCTTTTAAAATGAATCGTGAAACTTTTTGAAAGTAAATCTAAAATAAATTTCACCATATCAGTCACATAGATGACATTCTTGGTTTTTGGCATATTATATAAGAAATTATGCTTGCTTTCCAAGTTTTCAAGGTTTTGCACTTTGTTGACTTATTCTTGCTATACTTTTTTCTTAGTGTTTTGTGTCTTTGTCATTTTAGTAGAAGTATCTGAAGAGAGCAGACTATGTTTTGGCAGCTGACACTGGTGTACAAACAGCAGTAATGTTGTGGTTCTCTGAGCGCTGGCACGAGATCGGTGCTCTGTCAGATCACCCAAAACAGAGAAGTTCTGCCCTAAGCTGATCTGTATCCACACTGCTGCTGAATTGTTCTCTGGCTAAGATTTATCTTGGTCTTCAATCCATCTGAACCCTTGATGGGACATTCATTTTGGGCTTGTCATAAAATGTCCCCAGTTATTTGTATGAGTCAGACAGGTATCAGTGATAAATGTATAGCCACGTTTCTTCTAAGTGGTATTCATGCAGCAGGTGCCATGGCCATTTTTCTTGGTCCTTCAGGCTGCGGAGTAGGTTCCTTTGGTGATTTGGGCAAGACCAACCCTTTCCTCCTGTGGGGATGTTTGTAAGGGCCTTCTCCACAGATCAGACCTTTCATTGCCGAGATCTGAGGACGCTGGTTAGCGTAGATGATCACTGCATGCTCTAGGGACAGGCGAATGTGACGGGGGGACAATGTGGCCCAAACTGTCACAAGACACCTATGGTGGGCTAACCCTGGCCAGCAGTCAAACATCCACCCAGCCTCTCGCTTGCTGCCCTCTCCTGGGGCATGGGGAGAAGATGGAAGGAGGGCAGGAAGATTTGTGGGTAGATAAATGCCATAACCTCGAACATTCTCTCTTCCTTTCCCTGAGCTCTTATTGCTGAGCACAACGCTTATGGATATACCATGGTCACTGTGGCTCAGCTGTCTCAGCTGTGTCCCCTCCCAGTCTCTTTCCCACCACCAGCACATTGGCCTTTGGGATGTTTGGAGAGAATCATAGAATCATAGAATCATAGAATTAGTGAGGTTGGAAGGGACCTTTAAGATCATCAAGTCCAACCGTTAACCTACCCTGAAGAAAAAAAAAAAAAAACAACCAAAAAAAAAAGAACCAAGAAAGAAAAGGCAAGCCCTCAAACACTAGCCACATTGAAGACAAGGGAGAAATTGGATTCTGTAGACAGAGATGCTTCACTAGAGGCTGTATGCCTACAGAGAGGATGGGCATTCATCTAACTGAGCTGTGAGCATGCACAGAATGGAAGAACAGATTTGGAGCGAGGGAAAAACACAGAATCCAACTGTGAAAACATCAGGAAGACAAGGACCATTGAAGAAGTGATGTAGCACTGAAAGAAANTAGTGAGGTGCCCAAAACTGAACACAGTACTCGAGGTGAGGCCTCACCTCGAAAAAAAGAAAAAAAGAAAAAAAGAAAAGAAAGCCTTGACAGTCCTCAAGCACTGCTCAGTGACAGCCAAAACATTGGTGTTGTACCAACACTGTGTTAGCCCCACATGCAAAGCACTGTGAGGAACGTGCTGTAGTTTTACTTAATATATTTCATGGTATTTAACAAGTTTTTATTGCAATTTGAGTCCTGTGTCCACAATTCCCAGAAGAGCCACATGACCAAAGAGTTAAGGCTTAATTAACATGAAATAATCAAAAATACATTTTGATTAACTGAAGAAATAGCTTTACACAGAATTAGAAACCATCTTTGCATATATATGTGTCTGGGGAACCCCTGGAATTAGATGACCCCATTGCACAGCCTTGTGTTGTATAGTGAAGCGGCTCCCTGCTTCTCTTCCATGGGCTTCTCCTTCAGCCCCATGGGCAGGAGAGGGCAGCTGGGCGCAGGTTCATTTTTTTTAAGGCTGCATATTTCATCAGGAGTGAGACCTTCTAACAACCCACATCTCAATTACCTTTTTAATTACTCAGTTACCAGTTCCCTTGCTAATTACTATCTATGCCCCTTATATCAGCACTGCTGTCGTGCAGCCAGGTGATTATGGGAGGATCCTCAACTCTAGGTGCTTGGGGTGCATTGAAAGTGGTTTTTCTGCTTTTTCATACCACAGTAACTGTTCTATGGGAGACAGACAGCAGAAGGCATTTGGCAGGGCCTGGCTGCTTTCTATCTCTGCTGGTGAGGCCTCGAGAGCTTCAGAGGAATTAGTGTGTCTTGTTGGAGCTTTTTTCTTCTGAGTGTTTTGCTAGAGGGATGTGACATTTTGACCTGTCTTTCTGAATTCTTCATGCAGCTGACCTTTTTTTTTTTGTGTGTGTGATAAAGGCACACATTTCTCTGTGTAGAAAATACACAAAATATTTTTAATTTTGTTGTATGGAATTATTTAATACCAAGAACTGCACTTCTAGAAGTGTTATACTGCTAATAAGCTTTACAGTGGTTTAAGCATTTAAACTTCTTCATTCCCTAGTCTTACCTTTCGTGTTGTTGCCTTAATACCCTTCCATAACATGTTGCTGTTTTAATAAATCAGTGCCTTTCAGATTTCTAAAGTTGCTGTGTATATCTGCATAGGTGACCAGAAGGTACATGCTGGAAGCTAGCTGGCTCCCTGGGGCTCAGGATAAAAACACTGGGTTTACAGCTCAGGCTTTAATAACTCTTCCTGAAGCAGCAATTTTTCCCTGCAGGTTTTCAATTTCTAACTTGTGTGAACTCCATCATGAAGAACTCCCAAGAGCCATAGACCATAGTGGTACAGGAACGGTATGGCTTAGTGAAGCTTTTGCTTTAAAGAAAGTATCAGAAGAAAAAACTTTTTTTTTTTTAAAAGAAGAAGAAAAAAAAAGGAGCCTTGTTTGGGTTCTGCAGGAAGATTACTTGCTAGATTATTTGTGATTTTAATTGCATCTTCCTTATGAAATTTTGTTTTGCAGGTACAGATGTGAAAGATGCCCTGGTAATAAGTGTTTCTACAGGAACAAAATGTATCAATGGTGAATATATGAGTGATCGTGGTCTTGCATTAAACGATTGTCATGCGGAAATTATATCTCGCCGGTGCCTGCTTAAATTTCTATATACACAACTTGAGCTTTATCTAAGGTGAGCTGGAGGGAAAAGGAAGATGAGCTGATCACACAGAGCTGAAAAGGTGTCTGTGTAAAACATGTCTTAATTATTTCAATGTGAAACACTTGTCCTGTTGCATTAGGATGTTTAACTGAGAACTCAGGCCCTTTGCCCTAAAATTTGACTTTAACAGAACATGTATTCAGTTAGGTGTCACTCATGAGAGGGGAGGACAGAAAAAAATAATTGGGAATCGTTTTGTAAACTGTAAACATGTAAATCTAAATAATCTCAAGTGGGCTAAAGGGTGGTGATGTTTCATTTGCTGGTAAGTGCCTGAAAGCTCTTGACATCTGGGGATGTCAAGGGCTCTCTGTTTCTTGTCTTGGTGGTCTTTTGCTATTTTTAATAACTGTTAGATTTGAACTGTAAAATTTCCAGACATCCTGTGTTTGTTTTTAATGCCTATTAAGACTGCCCAGGTTATGGTTGTTTATGTGTCAATGTCAGTTTTGACTCTAGCTTTATTCTCTGTTTCAGCAATAAAGAAGATCAACAAAAATCCATTTTTATCAAATCGGAGCGAGGCGGGTTTAAGCTGAAGGAGAACGTGCAGTTTCATCTCTATATCAGCACATCTCCTTGTGGCGATGCTAGGATTTTCTCACCGCACGAAGCAGCACAAGAGGGTATGACAGCACCCTACTCAAGCAAGGGAATTTAAAGTATTCTTTGAGCATGTACAAGTGGCACAGTTAAAATTTAGGCGTCTTCTTTCCTTTTAGCGTAGATGGGTGTTGGACAAAGATCACTCAAAAAAAAAATCTGAGCTGTTCTTGTATGGTAGTTAAGTATAGAGTGATCCACCATGTGGTATTGAAGAGGCTGAATGCTAGCCAAGATAAGCCAGTGAGTCAGCAAGTATTTGTACAGAACTAACATTATTTCTGTCTTTTAACAGTGGTTGTCTGCCTGCCTCTTTATTGATCTGTCCATTAACTCCATTCTAATGCTGTAATGCTCAGAACAGAATTGAAGAGCTACCTGCTGCATATTGCTTGATCATGGAAAGCTTGGCTTAATTGCAAGTGTGTTTTAGAAGACAGTATTTGTGAGAGATGTCTGATGCTGCAGCTAATTTGCAAGGAGCAATAGAAATTGTAATGCAAGCCAGCAGTTATGCAGACAAATACCTGTAATCAACTCTTCTTATTGTAATGCTATCTGTAAAACACTTTGAGAATGCTTCTCAGCTGATTGTAAGCAATTTTTGTCATTTAGATCAAGGTGACCGGCATCCAAACCGCAAAGCGAGAGGACAGCTACGGACAAAAATAGAATCTGGGGAAGGGACCATCCCTGTGCGCTCTACTACCACTATCCAGACATGGGATGGCGTATTGCAAGGAGAAAGGCTACTTACCATGTCCTGCAGTGACAAGATAGCGAGGTGAGATATCGAATGGTTGGTTTCTCTGCTATTGCTTTTTATTGCTGAACAAGAAAGGAGGATTGTGTGATAACTGCAGTGAATGTGCAGGTGATTGATTGGCTTATTTCATTGCTTAGATGTAGCGTGGGAGTGGCTGTAATTCCAGTGATAAAGCTCTGATTCTTCACCTGCAATTGGTGTCAGACCTTCTGCTGGCTTCAGAGGCAAGGTGAAATCATCTATCATTCCAGCCACTTCAAGTCATGACAGATTTGTTTTGTATTTATATCACTGGGAAATAGCAGAGAAGTGCTTCTTTTTCCCCCTAAAGTAGTATAGCATTAGCAAAACAGTGTAATAAATATATTGTGTTAGTTGCATTTGGATAACTTCCTCTAATGATCTACATCCTTGCCCCATTATTGGAAGTGTTCAAAGTCAAGTTGGATAGAGCTTTGAGCAACCTGATCCTAGTGAAGGGTGTCCCTGCTCATGGCAGGGAGGTTGGACTTGATGATCTTTAAAAGTCCCTTCAAATCCAGACCAGTCTGTGATTCTATGATATCAAAGATACATACATGTTCCATGGATAGATTTAGATTTCTATTATTTTATAAAGGGAAAAAGTGTTCCGACTAAAAAAAAATCTTAATTCATGGGCACTTTTATTTTTTAACTTTAAAATTATTTTAATTTCAGCTTAAATATTTTTACTGCAATTAAAAATTTTGTTTCCAATACTAGTGTTTTTATTTATATTTTGTCTGATTCCTTCTTTGCTGCATGTTTTTACAAAGATTGAAAGATTTTTTTTCTCAAAATCTTAAATGGACAAATGATTGCACCCCAAAAAAATTTAGCAGTGGTATCCTTTAACAAGTATCAGAAGTATGGGAGAGTTGCAACATAATTTTTTTTTTTAAAAGAGTCTGTGTGTTTGCAGCCTCTGTGTTCTTGCAAAATAGACAAGAAATGCCATGTTTTTCAGCTGATGATATTTTAATTATTTTTTAATTAAAATAGCTCTGCTGTTTTGTCAAGTTACAGTTAGTCTGATTCAAAATTTATTAAGTGTATTAAGTTGGAACTATTCTTGTGAACTGCGTATGCCAACTGAAATATATGGGAGGAGTGTTATGTAATTGCTTTGTTCGTCCAGTCTTGTCTCAAGTAATTAGCATCTCTACTGAAGGAAGACATTTTACTTTCATTTAAATCCCCCTAACATAAATGGATAGGGCCTTTCAGAAGCAAGGACAGTGGGACGTTGAAAGGTAATTTTACAAAATTGACATTACAATTTCTTTTATAACATTTTCAGTAAAATTCACCGAGTTTCCCAGCTTCATGCCAGGGACTTCTCCCAATCACCTGACATGCTAATCATGTTACATTCATTTGACTTCTATCACGTCATCATTGCTGTTAGTGCAAATAAAAAAAATTAAGACAGTTGTTGAGCTAGAACACATTTGACTATTTTGTTGATTTTGTGTGATGCAGAACAGAATCCATCTCTCGCTTGCGTAGCTAGCTGTCACCTCTCCTTGGGGCTAATGGGAATAATTTTGTTTGTGCCAGTGAAAGAAGCAAATAGAACCCCTTGACACAGCACAAAGACTGTATGACGGGTAAGGAGGCCCAAATTTTCGTATTCTTTTTTTTCTTTTCTTTTTTTTTTACATTTCCCTGACACTTATGACCACGGTTTGTCCATTTACTTTTGAAAGAATGCATTGCTCTGTAGTGTCCACCAGTCAGTCCTTCAGTATGGCTGAGCCCTGTGAATTCCCACTGAGCTTTCCCAAAGGTTTACAATCCCAGCCTGGAAAAGGTATGGAAAAGACATTCAGGATGCAAGACTGCACAGGCAGGAAAACTTTTATCTGAACAGCCTCATCTGCATGGGTTATATGTATAATCCAAGTTGTTATATCCAGCCTCTGAGTGCTTTGTTGCAGTGTGCTGTCTAGAACCCTCCTGAGCCAGGTAGGAACATCCAAGAAAAATTTTGAGGAACATGGAAAGGCCATGACTCTAATCCGTTTGGGTCAGAAGCATTAGAACAGGATTATCCTGGTGTGTTAGTGCCTGGTGGCACTGCAGTATGGTGTTAGGGTGGTTTCTTGATCAGAGTAACTGTTTTGGGACATTAATATATATGCATTTTTTTAAAATGTATCATAACCTTGTTCCATGGTATTTTATTATGTGTATTTTTGTCATTCTCCTTTGATGTGTTTTTCTGCCCACATTCACTTTAAATTTTTTGGCCTCAAATAGTTGCTTAATTTCTTGTGAAACATTCCAGTTGTGGCTAATGTCTTGCTTAGAAGAGGAAAATTTTTTTTTCCATCCTGTGTTATTGCTAGGAAGGCTGTAGGAATTGAGAAGTGCTTTAACATTAGGTCAAGTTCTTAAAGGGGAAGTCATTCTGCTCTAAAGAAGAGAAAAATTATTTCTGATAATCTTCCGTGTGAAAGAACATCATGTCCCCTGCACTGGCCTCATTTTGTGCTTATTCAGAGTGGGAAGTCCGAATAAATGTTTGTAACTCAATCTTTCTCTTTATTTCCCCAATGGCTTCGTTGTCTTGATGCCCCCACCTAGTTTTCTGGGACTGATGAAGTTGCACAAACAGATCTTAAAATCCTAGGCATGCTTACTGAAAGCTGCATGTTCTGCAGCTATGTCCATGCCTACCCAGCTGTCTCTGAGTTTGAGAGTTATATCTAAGTGGCAAGCTCCATGGGGGACCTGGTGTGACTTCTGAATAGCAATAGCAAGAGCAGTTCTTCTCACCAGTTCTTTACCCAAGTGACAGTGGCTGATGTGGTGGCTGTGTGACACCTAGGTAAAAAAAAAATGGGGCAAAGTGGTAGGAAACCACTACCCAAGATGTAGCATCTAAATAACCAGATGTAGCATCATGTATCCTCTCAAACCAGTGACCTGAGTCTTGACCCAGGCTCATGGGTGTCCTGCAAATCCAGGCAACACTAGAAAAGCTGGGACATCTCAGAGCTGTGTGGTTTCCAGCTAAAAGGGAAGACAGATCCTCTTGTCTGTAATTGCAAATCTGACCTCAGAATAAATAAAAAGATGTTTGCAAGAAGTGCTAGTGTGAAAGACCATGGACTTCTTGCACTTACAGATTTGTAGTGTGGGTTGTTGACTGGGCTACTTGATATAAAAGAAGCTCTGACTCCACTCCATGTAAAGATGTTGCTGCCTGTTTATGCTGTGGCTCATAAAAGGCATGGGCTGGCCATAGAGATTCCATTAGTCTCTTAAGGAAACAAAGAGAAATCAGATTTAGTATCAGAAAAGAAACCAGACTGTGGTTAGCTGAATGAAGTCAGCTCTGCCTATTTGTTCTGCCAGGTGATGAGATTAGAGTCCAGCTAGATGGGTGTCCACAGCAGGCAGATAATGACCTGCCTAGTGCAGGTCTGAGTTGAAAGTTGAGCAGCAGAAGCATCCCTGCACATGGATGATGAACCACAGTGAACGTGTGTCGGAGTGGGATCGGACCCGGAGTAACGACGCAGTCTCAATATGAGTATGATCGTTCTCCTTTATTAGGTATTTTAGCAGAGTATATATAGGATAACAGCGAAAGCATGCATAGCTAACAACATAATGATTGGTCCAAACCCCTTATTCAGGCGCAGCGCCCCCCAACTTGACTGGTTCGTCTAATCTCTGTTTTTCCACCTGCTCGTCCAGCTCCTCCAGGCCTTTCTCATCCGACTCCTCCAGGCTTGTTTTTCTCAATTCGTGTGAAACAGTCACTATCACTCCTGTTTTTCTCCCCTCAAGATAACTTCAAGGATGGGAACCTACAGCCAGTCCACTTCCTCGCATGGCTCGTTCAATATATGTCTATTGTCTCTTAAGTATGTTCCCACAATTCCCCCTTTTTCTTCTTGAATCAGCCAGACTTTCTTCATGGCACTTTCGATCATGCTTGACACCTTTCTTAGTACACAGGACACAATCATTAACATAACACTAAGTACAATCAGGACTACAATACTACATTTTACTAAATCTGCTAACCATCCCGAGATACCCCAGCTTTCCAATAACCTATCTAAGCCCCAATTAATAATGGTTAACTTTTTCATGTTATCTTGCAGTTGCTGTAGTTTCTTATGAATTGATTGTGAATGATTTGACAAATTCGTGCAACACATTCCTTCAAAATCCTCAAAACCATGTCTGTGTGCTAGAAGTAAAAATTCAATCACTGCTCTGTTTTGCAATGTAGCATGCCTTACACTGTTTATGTCACTCACTAATTGTTGTAAAATGTGAAAAGCCCAATTTGGTCTGACAAACTCCACGTAACTGTAAGTGTGCTACAAATTATGAACAAAACAAAGACGTTTAGATCCCAGCCACGTCTCATCTTCTAGCCACTTGTTTACCCGCTTCTAGTTCTAAAGCAAAGCACACCCCGCAGTACTTCTGCGTCAGTAAAGCTGCACTATACCACCTCTTGTCACACTTCCAACAAAGCTCACAACGTCCACAACCAGGACACCTGATGTCCATCGTCACCACCGTCTTCGAGTGATTCATGCGGACCTGAATGTTCTGGCAGCCACGGCGTCACCCATTTCGCTGGTACCCATCTGCTTCCATTATCTGTAACGACACATGCATACCCTCTACCCCAGGTTATCAATTTACACGGTCCTTCCCATTTTCCTGTTGTTCCATTTTTAACCATCCCTTTACATTGGCCTTGTTTCACATCTTCTATATCCCCCTTTAGTCCAGCCCCATGTTTTACTATTGGTGGTACCAAGCTGTCCTGTGGTAACCGTAAGAAATTTAGTACATACACTGCCTTGTTTAGTCTATCAGATGGAGACAATCCCAATTCTCCCCCTTTTTGTTTTTCAAGCTGACGCTTCAACGTCAGATTCATACGTTCTACAAGAGCCTGACCCGTCGGGGAATGTGGGGTGCCCGTAGTATGTACAATGCCCCAAAGCTGAAAAAAAGATTGAGTGGTTCGAGCAATATAACCAGGGCCATTGTCAGTTCTGATTTCTCTTGGTACTCCTAAGGTGGCAATTGCAGAGCGCATGTGGCACTGAACGTGCTTACTAGATTCCCCAGTCTGAGCTGTAGCCCATATGGCCAAGGAAAACAATTTGCCAAATTTTTAAAGGACCAGTACTTCTAGGATTAACTCCATTTGCCAATCCTTCCGAAAACTGTTTAATTTTAATGTTTGTTCTAATTTTAAAATATCATCCATATAATGATATATTAATAATTCAGGATGTGCTTTTCATGTAGGAGCAAGTGCTCAGGCCACATATAATTGACACATTGTTGGTGAATTAAACCCGTTCTTCTAAAAGTGATCTTTTGAGTACAAGCTTTGGAAAAAATTTACAAAATTGATTATTTTTGCTTGCACCAGTTAAAATAATGAACTATTCTAATCTTTTTCCCAAAGGATTTTAAATATACTTTCTGTTACTAACTTAGGTTGATCAGCAACTTTTGTTCACTCTCAGAATCCTTCAAAAAAGGAAACTCAAAACAGGAAAAAGGCATATATAGAAACAGTAAACACTGTTCAAGTAGAAAATCTACATCCATGAATAAGCTAGCATTATATAGTTTTTACATGTTCACACGACTATTACAGTCTTGCTTTGCTTTCTGATCAGTCTTAATGGTCTCTTTCTTCTGCGATGTCGAATCCTGCTTACTTCTTCAATGCTGTTCACCACTTATTGTTCAAGGACAGAGCATCAGATCTTCAAGGCCTAAGCTGCCTGCAGCAAAAACCTTTCCCACAGCTCCCCCTTTTTGTTTTTCAATTAATAATGCCGAGTTTGTCATCTTCTGCAGGGCCCTTTGCAGACAAGAGTATAAACATGGAACAATTAACACTATAACAAAAATTATGATCCATATCATTAATCCTGTCTTAACAATCGCAGCTATCCATCCTGTAATTCCCCAACCAGATAACAAATCATTCAACCAATTCCATTCATTATGTACTTGCAACTTTCTGTTCTTTTTTCTTTTTTCTCTTTTTTCTTTCTTTTTTCTTTCTCTCTCTTTTTTTTTTCTTTTTTTTTAAATTCTCAATTGCGGCGGCTCCTAGCAAGTCATGCCATCGAGCACGCCACAAAACTTCCTGCATTGGTGTTAATATCATCGCCATCAATTGCTTACAATCAAAAGGTGTCATTAGATGAGTCATAAAAAGATTTGAATAAAGGACTGTGTGTAAGGGGCCTGCAGCCCGTTTTGCTGCACAGACCTACGAGCCTCCTTAATGAGCTCCCAGGGAAATCCCACCCAGGAGTTTGGCTGGTTTTTGCCCCCTGTTGTTCCTCCCATAATCACGGGATAAGCAGTTGGAATAATTTCTCCCTCTATTAACGCATTTTGAATGACTCCTTTCCATCTGAGTCTTGGATCATAATTCCCCACTGCCCCCCCGTCCGCGCCCTCGTCCGCGCCCCTCCTCGCGCTGCCGCTCGCGCCTCCGTTCGCGCTTCCCCCCGCGCCCTCGCTGCCCAAATCGCGTTTCCCTTCGTCGCACCCCCACCTGCGAGTATTTAGCAGCCGTGCCATAGCCTGTTCTTCCTCCAACTTAAATCTCTCCCGGTCTAACTTCTCTTTTTCTGCTTTTTCCAACTTTTCCAACAATTCTCTCGCCCAAGTGGAATCGGATGGCNAAATCACACCCCCCAGTCCCCCGAGAGTGCAGTGGCCCCGATGACGAAGGCGTCTGGAGTGGTGGGGCTGCGCCCCGCGCCTGAGGGGCGGCGGGGGCGGGGGTGGTGGCGGGCGGAGGTTCACTTGTGTCCATTGCTTCCAGTTCTTCCGTCCCCAGCACCTCTTCCTCCTCCGGGGATGGAGCAGGGAGCGGCATAGGTAACAGCTAAGAGAGCTGTAGTAACTATGCATTATTTCTTCCTCATAGCAAACACTGAATATATGACTATATGAAATAATCAGGAGTTTAGAGAGAAATAATAGGAGATTACTAAAAGGATATGTGTTATATGTCAGACCAGATGTAATTTGTTGCTTCTCACACAGTTTGCTCCATCTTGCATCATTTTACTCAGCAGAGTGGCCCTGCTGATATCAGTGTGCAGCAAAAAGCATCATTTGTCCAGTGCCTATTTACTTTCTAAAAGCAAGCTAAATTTCAGCTGGGTTTGGGAGTGTGCTTTTGATAGTGTATTCTCTAACAGAGAAAGTGTTTTAGGAGACTCCCAGCACCCATGCCCAGGTGCTGCATCCCTCCTGCGCACTGCATCTCTGTCTCTCGGCAGCAGTCCTGCAGTTTTTGTGAAGCTATGCTGTAAACCGAACTAGAGAACTGCCTCTTCAAAACACGAGGACAGGGGTTTGTTTGTTTGTTTGTTTGTTTTAAAAAAAAAAAACAAAACGCTTGACTCATGTCACTGATCTGACTTTATGGAGAGCTCTACAAGCAGTGAAATTAGCAGGCTGAGGAGGATCAAGGTGGTGATAGGCAGAGTCCTCTTCAGTCAGGCTTGGCGCTGGGGAGATGATGGGGTGCAGCTTCACACTTTATAGCAGCAGCAGATTACATCATCCTTTGATTGTCATCCTCCTTATGTTTTTTAACTGTTTGGAGCTGCTCAGTGGCCAGATGGTCAGATAAAGTTATAGTTTCTTTTTCCTTGTGCCAGAAAAGCAGCGGTAGCTCACATGTGTAGTGATGGGAACAGTGAACCTCCTAATCCAGGTGCTCGTAAGGGCCATTGTGGTGTGTTGGCTGGCCTGTCTGAGAAAAAAGGAGAGCTATGGTTTTGATTTGCAGCTTTTGTTTCCCTTCTCATGCTTAAGTACTTTTGTAATTATTGCTAGAAAAGCTTTAGAAATTCTGTTGCCTTGTCAAACATGGTAGGCTTAAGTATCACCTCAATGACCCCTGGTAGAGAGTGAACTGAAATGCTTGGTGACTCTGAATGATCTTCTGTTTCACAAAAGGCAGCTCTGAATCGAAAGGCCAGTTCAGGATGCGTAATTACAGCTTTGTTTGAACTTTCTGGCATCATGTCAGGTTGCCTTTCCTTGCTCACTTGCAGAACTGAAGAGTTGAAGCTGAAAGAGTATTGCAGGCTACTGAACACACAGCTGGCATTTGGCTGCAGGTGTCTCTATCCACACCAGGTGCCCCAATTTCCAAGGCATTAGATGGCTGACTGGTTGATGGAGAGCTTTTCACCCCAACAACTATGGTCTTACTCAGCTGCTGAGTAAATCACCAGTAACTGTAATGAGATTTAGACCCCCAGCTCAAATCAAGGCAACTGGACCTTAATCCTGTGGCTCATGCTTTATATCAATATAAAATTTTGTATTTTAACTGTCAGTTTTATTTTGAAGTTTTGTAAAGGTTGTGAAAGAAAATTCTTGTAGTAACTTAAAACTAGAACACTCAGAATATGTAAAATACTGTCACAAGAAGCATTGGTTTTATGCTCAGCTAAGACAAGCATCTCAGATTTTTCCAGTGAGTTTTGCATTGGAGGGTGTCTCCCTGCCTGCTGAGGTTTTCTTCCCCTTCAGCAAATCTCTTGTCTACATGCTGTACTTTAGGCATTTTGGTATCGCCATTGATGTGATGCGGCATTCCTGTATTCTGCTTATGCTTGTACTTTAGTGCTTTTCTCTGTTGCCATTTTCCTGCTTTAATGGTGAGAAAAGAAACTGCATGGGTCCAGTCTGCTCTGTGATCTGCCCAGTAAGACTGGACCTGAGATCAGGTCATTTTACGTGGAAGTGCTGCATTTTTGCCCATGGCCAGTGCAGAAAAGATTTAAACTGCTGAATTTGAATTAATGATGGGAGAGTTATCTTCTGTTATCACTGTCTTGAGCCATCAAATGCTCCTAAACAAGTACTGAGCTGCAGCCAGGGTTTATGTCTGCTCTACTGCAGTGTGGAAAGGTTAATTTCTGTGTTATAAACTACATCGGAGCCTTGGAAGGTTTGAGTTTGCAAGCTAAATTAAAGTCCCTTCAGTTACTTAACCCTTTTCTGATACTATTTTTAATGTGAAGAAAAAATCCTTTGCTTAATTGTTTCACTGGAAAGACAACACTGACTAATGGACTTGTCTATAATAAATTTTGCTGTTTCTGCTCTGCACAGTTTATAGCAAAATGCAGAATTTGGCCCATTAACTTCAAAAGAAGTTGTGGTTTCAGTAAACTTAAGTACTAGATTGACATGATTTGTTGTCATGCATACTGACAATTCGTGCTTGTAAACTGGAAGGATGAGGCAGTTTTACTTTTTCAGGAGCCAATGCCTGTGGCCTTTTGAAAACTGTTGCGTGGTATTGGTATGGCTTCTTCTCATTTTATATCTATAAAGGTTGTTTTTAGTGTACACACTAAAGGAAGTGAGAACTTACTGTTTGACAGAAAGAAGCACAGTATAAAAAAGGAACAACAAGAAAATCTCTGTGCCATCCTTCCTTTTGGCTCTGTTACAATCTGCAGAACTTCGTTTGGGTTTCATGTTTATCTCTGTGCAACTGCCAGTTTCTGATACAAGCATATGTTTCTATAAATAAGTATATGTTCTTTTATTATAACAATTGAAATTTAAAGCTAGTTTTATAAACCTAACCACTATCCAACCCTGCCTAATCAATATTAAGAGCTTGAGGGTCTGGTTGTATGAATGGTTTCTGCAAACCTTGTCCTTGCAGCAAGCCAGCCGCTCCAAATCCAGTGCTCATGTACGACAGTGGTAAATGTGATGCAGCACACCCCAGCAAAACAGCAGGCATGTGGGCAGTCACAGAGTAGCTCATGTAGTACTAGTTCATACAGTTCAACTTGCAGAAGCTTGCTCATGTGTTCATGCTCCTCTTATTTTAATCAAATGAAGTTGAGCAAGACAAACTTCAGCTTTCATTTTCTGTGCCAGAAAAGGTCACTAAGTGTGGGAGGAAGCAACAAAACACAAGCTCTGGAAATACTGAAGGCTGAAGCAAGGAAAAGGGTCTGGAAAAGGTTTTATTTAGGAAGCTAGGGCTTGCCAGAGGAATGCTTTGGCCTTTTTTTGAATGTCAGTCACTCAAGTACTGTTCATGAAAAGTAAAATGTGATGTGCCTTACTGAAGGAAACTTGGATTTTGTGTCTGCATGTTTCGGATACAAAGAAGACCCCAGTTTGTGATGCTTAGTCTTGAATTCTTTGCATAGTATTATCTGTGTTTGTAGCAGTCCATATGCTTCTCTATGCTTGATGTAGTTAATACCGCAAATAACAAGAAAATACTATTGTGATTCATTCGGCACTTGAAATGTCTGTGTTTACAAAATTCTATTCACGTTAAGGTCCTTAGAAAAGCTTCTAGGCCCTGGGAAGCAATAATTTTCACTTCATATCTTTACTCTGTCGTTTCATTGCTGATTGCATTTTCAGTGTTATACAAAATACACCTTATTCAATGTAAAATATGCCTTATTTTTTATTAGCACAGTATTTTTACTCATTCGTTAGGGCCAGCCTTTTTAATGACAGGTGAGTAAACTAATGCACATTTCCTCCATTTTCATCCTCAGTAAAGGTATGCACAGAAATTGTTTCCTTGGATTGCAATTTTTGTTTTATCCTTTTTTAAAACATTTTGCAAGTCGTGTAGCCAACGTGTAGTTCAGTTTTTGCAGTAGTGAAGCTGTTGTGCTGTATAGTTTCTAGCCTGAACGGACGATGATATGTAGCTATGCTATCCCAGCACAAGCTGTAAGAAACACTGTTAGCAACGTCAGAGTTCCCTGTTTTCCTAGGGGAACCTTGCAACCCAGCTTAGGATGGGCCTTTCAATGAGGACTACCATTCCATATGAGCACAAGAGCTTGCATTGTGCTCATCTGTTTTATTTGAGCACCAAAAGAAACTTTCCTGCTGGTTGTGTCTGTGTGTTGAGCTGTACTATTTTGATAGTGCTAAGCTGTTCGCAGATGTACCTCAGAGAAAAGGACAGTGAAAATACTCTGCAGGGGACTGGGAGGTTTTAAAAAGTAATTTGTATGACTGTTACATACAGACTGAGAGTCAAAGCTTGATCAAATGAATACAGCTACAAAAAACCACTTTGGTATTTTGCTCCTATCCATGCTATATCCCTGCCACCAGACCTGATCCAGTGTAGGTCACAGTGGTGCAGACAGGGATTTATGTTTGGAGTCTATGAAGCAGCTAAAGTGAGCAAAGAGTATATGCACTCTTTGTGTATTTTCAGTTTTCAGATTCAATTTTCTCCCTACTCATGGATATTGCAAACAACTACTTGTGTCCTTTCTGGCAGCAGTATGTGGACCGTTTGGCTAGGGTGACAAGGTCAAGCTTTCCATATGATGATGAAGTGCTGAGGTCTTGCAGACAGAATCCTTCTTGAGTTCTTGCCAGGTATCTTTTGGAGGCATCAGCTACTGTTTCTGACTGAGGATCTCACAGTTTGGCTTTCTCCAATCCATCTGTGGCATTAGGGTTGTCCCGTAAGCTGATCTATGAAATTCTGGCAAGTGTCATAGCTATGCTACCATACTCATGTGCTGGTCAAGAGAAAGGGTTGAAAGTCTGGTCCGTTGTGATTGACTGCTATTATATTTGGCAGATGTTACTTGTTCCATTAAAAAGAAAGTGTTTTTTTTTGTTTTTTTGTTTTGTTTTTCCCTCCTTCTTAGGTGGAACGTATTGGGTATTCAAGGAGCCTTACTTAGCCTCTTTGTGGAGCCAGTTTACTTCTCTAGCATCATCTTGGGGAGTTTATATCATGGGGATCATCTATCCAGAGCCGTATACCAGAGGATAGCAGAGATAGAAGATCTACCACCTCTTTATACACTCAACAGACCTTTACTTAGTGGCAAGTATCTAATGGAGAAGGCCGTGCCGGTAACTAAGTCTGTTCCAGTAGCAATGTGATTTTGCAGTTCTCAGAACCTTGCAAATTTTGTACTGTGAGTAAACTGCTTTCTGGTTACAACAGAGAAGTTATGGTCTAAACCTAATATAGATACTCAGTCAGAAATACCATAAGCAAGGACCCTTCATGAGTTAAAAGGTGGAAAGAACTGGGGTATGAACCTTTAGATGTGTTTTCACATAATTGCTGTCTGGAGCATGCCCTAGTAATATGTGAGGCAAGTTGAAGGCCCAAGCTTAGTGAAACCTCTTCCCACCCATGAAATAGTGTCTTAGCTCTCACTGTCACTTCTCTTGCCATTGCAGATATTTGTTGAATAGCCACATCATTAATCAGTGTGCCAAGATAGACACATTTGGTTCACAATTTCTAGATCAATAACCAACTGAAAATGGATGGAGAGAACATCTCAGCTGCCATCGGTTGTATTTTCTTTTTGTCATCAATCTCTGTTGGATGCAGCATTGGCTTTAATTAGCATGGCCCCCAAGTTGTTTGCATGGCCCAATAATCCTAATATTTTAATTTCCACTTTGTAGTTTAATGCACAAATGCTGCATTCAGAGCCTGGTGGCACATTCTTTGGGAATATTTTTAATAGATAATTAAATATATCTGACAGACAGCAATATGGTAAGCCCCAGCTGGTGTAGTTAGTGGTTGTCTTCTGCAGCTGCTGTTGAACATTTAAGTACTGTTCTTTTTGGCTTTGTGCTGATCCTAGCCTCTAGTGGGGCTAAAAGGAATGGCGGTATTTGAATTAACAGGTCGTAACTTCTAATTAGGCTGTGACTTTCAAAGGAAAGTTCGGAAGTGTCTTAAATTCTAAAACTGCTAGTTCCAGTAATGCTGTGAAAGCTTTAAAATTGAAATCCCTTATCCTCCCTTTCATTGTGTGCATTGCTTTGTTCTGTAGAGCTTACCTTTTGCCATGTGTCTGTTTATTTTCCGGGGGGGGGGAAGCTCAGTATTTTAAGGCATGTTTAAAATTTGACATGGATTTTTACAATTGATTTAGGGAAGGAGCGGGAAAAAGAGCCTACTGAACAACCAGCATTTCTTTAGATTAGAAAGGTCATTAATAAGGATTCCCTGAACTAGGACATATTAAAATGTTAATGAATGTATTTTTTCTTACATTAGCAAGTAAGTAACAGTTACAGCACTCACAGTACCAAATATTAAATTATGTGGGCAGAGTGCCTGATGTATGGACTGTTTCTGCCTGATTTTGGGGAATTTTTATCAGTTCTTCAAAACAGCAGGTTTGGGGTGGGGTGGGAGAAGTTGATATCCTTTTAACACCATATAACAGTACCTTGTCTTCTTAATAATCATCTTTCTGCAATATTGATATCACCTATTAGCCATGAAATAGTACCATCTATTTAAACAGTTCAGCTGGGACTTACTGAGAGAGAGTTCAGAAATGTTCTCAGCTCTTGAGTTTTCATGAAAATCCATATCTCAGAAATGTTTGGGAAACTTGTTTGGGAGATTGGACAGAGAATTTTGTTGATTGATTTTCTTCTACTGGTTCAGTATTGAAAGATACTCTTCTGACTTACGCTGTTGGATTCAGCTGGGGCATTTGTGTAGCTACCCATCTGCTCCTTGATTCACACATTTTACAGTGTATTCTTACCTGGAATAAGCAGCTCAGAAATACCTGTCCCCAATTCTATGTTCCTCCTGGTACCACACACAAAACTGTGATGGTGATTCATTTCTACCAGAGGGATGAACTAAAAGAGAAATAGCTGTCTTTCCCCACTGTCTGACCTGTTAAGCTGAGAAAGTACTATAAAAACTGGGTTTTTTTTCTTCTCTCATAAAATAAGTTTTATCTCTGCAGGGACAATTGCATTAAGTCAAAGTTAGACTGAGTTGTTATCTACTGCTAAAATTTGTCTTTTCATCATCTTTCTTTCCGCATAGGAGATTTGCTACTTATACCTCCTTTTGCCAGCAAGTTAAATGTGAACGTGCATATCAGAGTAGCTAGTTTTCAGCTAGGGGATGCGGAAAATCCATATGTTGGTAGAAAACTCCCTCTCCTTGCTGACTCTTGGAAGCCTTGGTTGCAGGACCCAGCCTTTCAGGATGCCTTTAGCACCACAGCACTGAGGGCACATGAGCTCTCACTGAGAATTGGGCAGCTCACTTGAAAGGAAGACAGGTTTGGATCTTGTGACTTTCTAGAATAATCTGAAAAAAGATCTATTTCTCAATCAAGTAGAATGAGGGTGATTGTATAAATCAGCGAGTAACAAAGTGCTAGTCTGCAGGGTAATCTGCACAGACTCTTTTTGGAGCCATTGCAGGAGGTGAGCATGAAGGTGTTAACCTGGGGTGGAAGTAGGGTGGCAGAGCTCAGCAAATACTCCATTCAGAGAATCAGCTCGTGAAAATCCTTTGAAGCAGAAGTTATTAAATATAAGAGAGCTCCATACATATAAATGACAAGCTCTTCTTCACTGGAGGCAACTAGTGTGAACCAAATTTCAGCAAGCATCTGTCCTTATGGTTCCTGTTGCTGGTAGGTGTGCTCAGATGCCCCAGCCCCAAGGACCTGGGTTAATGGCATCCACTGGGTCTATGACCACAAAGCAGATGGCAGGCTGTGCCCTGATTTTCTCTCCTGTCTGCGATGGCTACTCAGTTCTCTCTGAACCCTGCAGTAGTGCCTGCTTTTGTGGACAATGCCTTTTTTCTTAGCTGTGATTATAATATTTAACAGGTGAAGTCTTCCCTGCTTTGATGTCCAGTCAGTTGATAGTTTCTTATGATTTAGTTTCTCTAGAGCTTCCCATCTTTTACCAGAGTATGGTCAGAAATTACATTGTTGGTGGTTGTGACCCATTCCTTGTGGTGCTGCTGACAGGTATTATTTCAGTTCTTGAATGAAACATCCTGGAGCAGTGTCACATCTGCTGATTATCTTGTCACCAGCATAAGAACTGTCTTAGGTAAGACCAAGATCTTAAGGTATGATCTGTCTAGCCCAGTCCTCTTCGCCACAGGTGGTTAGGCAGTGAAAAGTAGAAGGAAACAGTAAGCCTCTGCAGATACCTCCAGAGAACCACAGCAGTAGTCTGCCGATCAGGGACATCCAGAGTCAGGTATTCAGAGTCTTTGTGTTTAGAAACCCTTAATGGATCTTTCATTCATGAACTCCTGGGTTGGTTTTTTTTTAACTTGTTTAAACTTTTTACCATCCACAGCCTCCTTTAGTAGGAGGGCTGTAGGACCTGTAAAGATTTGTGCAATGGAATTTCCTTTCTGCTTATTTAATTAGATGCTCCTCAGTGCCATATACAGGCTATAAGCAGTTGTGTCATGGCGCTCAGTTTTCTATACCTCTGCGATATTCCTACATAAGTCCTGCTTTTTGCAAGCTGAAAACTCTTAGTCTGCTTTATTGATCCTTGCATGGAGACCCTTCCACGTAAGGATTATCCCTTCCATTTTACAATCAAGTTTTTGAGCTAGTGAGAGCAGAGCAGCACCTGATACTCAAGATAAGGCAGCAGTACTGATTTATATGGTGGCATCATGATATTCTGTTCAGTTCCATGATCCTTCAGTAAAAATTTCAAACATTCACTTTGCTTCCTTGGATTGCTGTTGATCATTGACCTGACCTTTTGGTAGAGCTGAATATTCCTGAATGCTAATATCCAGCTCAAGTCCAGTACTCCTTATGCAAAATTGCTTTGTTTTTTCCTCATATGTATTACCTAATATCTGTGAAGAATTTCACCTGCCTTTTTATTGCTCAGTCACTCAATGTTGTGAGCTTTTTTTCTGCTACTCTGAAATTGTTTATTTACCTTCTTAAATAATTTAATATCATCAACAATCTTATTCGCCTCATTTTTTTTCCACATACACATTTTCCGGGTCTGCACAGAGCTTGAGGCTCTCCAACTGTCTTGGCTCTTCCCAAGGAGACAGTCTTCATCCAGGTTTCCTTAAGCCTTTTTTTAAGGTAGACATTGAACAGGCCTTCTGCTCCCTGGGCTCTCTAGGAATTACTGTCACACTGGCCACCTCCAGTCTTCAGTTACTAAGGCAGTTTTTTGTTGAATCATTCCCAATATTGCTGTATTTACATCTGTGCTTAGTAGTGTGGTATCACAGTTAGAATCATAGAATCATGGAGTCATCTATGTTGGAAGGGACCTTTAAGATCATTGAGTCCAACCATTAACCTAACACTGCCAAAACCACCACTAAACCATGTCCATAAGCACCAGGTCTACACATCTTTTAAATACCTCCAGGGATGGTGACTCAACCACTTCCCTGGGCAGCCTGTTCCAATGCTTGACAACCCTTTCAGTGAAAAATTTTTCCTAATATCCATCCTAAACCTCCCCTGACACAACTTGAGGCCATTTCCTCTTGTCCTGTTGCTTGTCACTTGGGAGAAGAGACTGACTCCCACCTTGCTACAAACTCCTTTCAGGTAGTTGTAGAGAGTGATAAGGTCTCAGCCTCAGCCTCCTTTTCTCTACAGGCTAAACAATCCCAGTTCCCTCAATTGCTTCTCATAAGACTTGTGCTCTAGACCCCTCACCAACTTCATTGCCCTTTTCTGAACACACTCCAGAATCTCAATGTCTTTCTTGTAGGGAGGGGCCGAAAACTGAACACAGTGTTTGAGGTGGGGCCTTACCAGTGCCGACTACAGGAGGACAATCATTTGCCTCATCCTGCTGGCCACACTGTTTCTGATACAAGCCAGGATGCTATTGGCCTTCTTGGCCACCAGCGCACACTGCTGACTCATATTCAGCCTGCAGCCTTCCTGCTGCAGATGTCATGTTTATTGACTGGTAAATAAACATGGCACAACCTGGCACACCTCTGAACTCCTTAAAAAAAGGAGTCGCATTAGCCACCTTTCATCCTGGAGAATGTGCATAGTTTTTGATGTGAGGTTATTATGTACTATGACTGCTGTTCCTGCTGCCTTGTCTTTAGTTTCCTCAAACGCAGTTGAATATTGTCTGGGTCCCGTAACCAGTGTTTGCTTACTTCATACACATATCCTAGAACTATTTTTACTGGCACCTCAATTTCAGATGGCTCCTCTGCCTGTGAAGGGGGGCTCAAGTCTGATAACTCACCCACCCTTTTTGCAAAACATTCATTTGGTTTTTGTACACAAGAAGACTTCAACCAACACAGCAAGAGTGGTTATTTTAAATGTTCATGCCTCAGCACTCCTCTGACTGCTGTCTACATTTGCATTTAATTATTTATTTAACAAAAATAAATCCTTCAGCAGAGCCTTTGGTGATTTTTTTTTTTGGCTGTTTCCTTGGTACCTTATCCTCCTATTCACATTGGTGTTTTTCAGCTCTCTGCTCCTTTTTTAATGAAGCTTTTTTGAGCTCTGTCCTCAAAAAACTTTCAAGCTTTATTAAGCACTGGCACAAAGAGCTGTGACCTTTGCTTTTGCTTATTATACCCCGTTATAATAATATTCAACAATAAGTTCTGAGTGATGTTCTCTAAATAGCTGTTATATCAGTTTTCAAAGGAAAATCAAATATTTTATTTTCTATCCTAGCTTTCTCTCCCATTACTAGTTTCAGCTTGTGCTATGTCCACGTCTAGATTTTGAGGGAGAATATATGATCCACCTAAAGTGTTATCAGACTCATTGCTTTTGAGATGACCTTTATTGCTTGTCCATGCTACCTGTGATTCACCTTCGGGGACTTCTTTGCTATCTCTCCAGGGTTCATGCAGATAATTAAGTAGATGAATATGGTGTTGTAATTTAAGTCTATTTGAAATTCTGAGTCTGGGTTTTTATTTATTTAATTCATCAAAATAACCTAAAGAATGCAATTGTATAATTGCCATGGAAATGCAGTGCATGCTGGATGTTCAGCTTCCTCATCTTTATTTGATTTGCTTGTATGGGTGCTTGTGATGTCACAGGTGTCTGAGTAGCCGATGGGGCAGGAGCAGGCTCAAGGAGCAAATGGTGTTTTGCAGTACTTGATGAACTATGGCTGATCACTGTACTTGTTCAGCAGTGTATGGAACAAAAGCAAAGGTAATAGTATAGATATCATTAAATTAAAGAAAAAATATGACTGACCCGCTTGTCATGTGGTGGCAATTTCTTAGCTCTCTTGCCTCAGTAGTTTTGGTAAAACCAATATTTGATTAAGAAGAGGTTTGTCAGCATGGGTCTGTTTCACATAAGCTTCACAAAAGCAGCCTGAGTTTGCATGCTTTTGGAGGCTCAGAGTTGAGATATGTTTTGTGTGCACCCAAACTCTACAATTTATTAGGTGTTTCGGTGCAAACCTCGTGTTGTGTGACTTGCAGACCAGCGGTCTTTGCTCTGCAGTCTTTGGACTTCAGTGGCACAAGACATGCACAGGCGTTGTGCATGATCAGCTCTGTTTTTCAGAAGGTGTGAATGCATATGTTCATTGCCAAATGCTCAGAAGGACCGCAGAAGTTGTGATGAGGACTTTTTGACTCTAGTCATAGAATCATAGAATTGTCTAGGTTGGAAGAGACCTTTAAGATCATCTAGTCCAACCATCAACCTACCACTGCTAACAACACTACTAAACCACGTCTATAAGGACCACGTCTTTTAAATACCTCCAGGGATGGTGATTCCCTGGGCAGCCTGTTCCAATGTTTGATAACCCTTTCTGTGAAGAAATTTTTCCTACTATCCAATCTAAATCTCCCCTGGTGTAACTTGAGGCCATTAGTCATAAAGCCCTGTTTTCGCTGGGTCTTCCTCAAGTATTGCTTGCAGGATATTCTTGATGGTACCTGCTCAGCAGGGACTGCTGTCCGCCTTTCCAGGTTGGTCAGAGTGTGAATCCCACATCCCTGATCACCAGTTTACAGGTTGGTGGGTGTAGATCTGTGGCATCCTGCAGATGGTGTAGGTGCCACTACTGTATTTCAGCTCCTGGATGCATCTTTCCTCAAAGAAGTCTCCTAAAAGAGCTCTTCAGGAAACTTTTGTTCCGATTCTCAATTTTTTCAGCTTATATCTTAAGAAAATGGAGAATGGTAGAGTTTTTTTTTATTACTTACGTACTCACTTAATTGCTGGTTATCAGTTATAGTGACCAGTTTGACGTAAACCAAGCATAAAAATGCAACAGCTTCAGAAAGTTCAATATGAATCATATTTCAAAATGTTTGTTTATTTATTAAATGAGGAATTGATTATAGTAAGCAAACTGAATTTTGTTGTGTCATTCAGACCTCGTAGGTCTCACACGCTCTCAGCACTGGGCCCAGAGGTGCCATGCGACCCAGGCCAAGCGAGACAGTCCTACGCTTGGGTGCCTGAGGTTGGCTTAACTTTATTTATTAGATTGTGTTTCAGATATCAGCGAGAAATGCATCCTGCTGCAATGCTTATGTTTAATTTATACAAATTCACTAGATTTTATAAAGTGCAGGATCTAGCATGACCTTGGAGTAGATTTGAAATAGACTCTCACCGAGAGTTGCGTTAAAATAAAAATGGGATCTTTACTTATTAGAAAGAAAAAAAATCCCCTGTTCATTTTTTCTCTCCTGGTGAGACAACTGAGATATCTTAAAGGTAGAGTTTTGCCACCCCTGTAATGTTTGCAGGATCAAAAGTGGCATGCTCCTTAGTTTTTCCATGGCATGCACAACCCAAATTCATGGCCCCGGCCGCTGCTCCTGAGCACTGTCTTGCTGCACATGCAGGAGAGGAGTTGCACGTGGAACGTGCAGTTGCAGCTGCTGTGATCTTCAAGCATGGTATTGCGGTCATTATATATAGTGCATCGCTGCAGCATTGGGGTGCTGTGAAGGAATAAATCCTGTCCTAGGCAGACAGCCGGCCTTGCTTCACGCGTGAGTTAGACTTCTGGTGACTTTGTTTCTCCATCGGTAGAGATGAAGCCTTATTTCAGAGGTGTTGCACAATTTAACACCTGAGCAAAATGATCCGCATCCTCTTTTGAGTCCTGCAGTTTGCTGTTTCTGGGCACTGTGAGTAGCAATGTGCATGTAAACTGGGGAGGCAGCTGAAATACAGCTGGATTTATGCTGAAAGACTCAAATGTCTGCCAGTTTTGGCTTTGTGGAGGATGCTGAGGATGGGGCTCACTTTGTCTAACTTGGATGCTCACAGTGTCAGTGCCGCTGCCTGTGCTAGTTGCACCATGCCCCAGCTAGTCCATAAGAAGGAGGAAATAGATTGGTAGCTGTTAATGAAACACGCTTGACAGCTACTGAAATGTAGGCACCTTCATGCCTTGGTTTGCAAGGCATCCTGCTGTCTCATACTGCTGCTCTGACCTAGCTCCATTTTTATGAGGGAAAGTGGAAAAAGCGCATTGTAGGCACTTCTAAATAAGCACAACCTCTCTGAATAAGACTGCAGTCCGAAGTTGTTGAATTCTAACTGTGTGTTGAAACATGACGAGGGTTCATAGTTTCACACCTGTTTTGAAATGAGATATGCAACATGCACCTAAATTTTTACAACAGCAGCATGAAAGGGAATTCATTGGAGAGTTACAACTGTCAAAACCTCGCAGAATCTGCTCTTTCCTACACTTGGCCTGTCCTGCTACTGAGTGGGCTCTGAGAGCAGCAGTTTCTTGTGCAGGATCAGAGCAGCGTTTTTTCTGCTTTGTAATTATTTGCAGGTTAATAATTAGTTCATTGGTTTACTCTATAAGAAAGACCAGATCCTCCTGAGATGTATGTGGCAAGGTACTCATGTTACTGTCCCCGTGGACCCCACAGACCTTTCTGTGATCCCCTCTGCTGAGGAGGCTGGTGTCTCACAGCTCCAGCAATGCCCACTTGCCCTGCTAGAAGGACAGGAGAAAACACTGTAGCCAGGATGAGAAAGAGATGTGGTGGTGGTGCAACCCACCCCTCCTTAGGCCACTTGGTGCTTCGTGCGATTTCCCCCAGACCCGGGCCACATAGCAACCTAACATAAGTCAGGCATGAATTGCGACAGGCAATGGACCAGAACATTATGGCAACCCCTTAACACGCCTGGCTCCCCCATCCCCTATTGCTTGGAAATGGTATCAGTAATCGATCACCCCCTTGACAGTACCTGGATCATAGCCCAAAGGGCGAGAACTTAAAGATCTAGCAAGTTCTGGGCCTGCACAGCTGGTGGAAAGTACCAGAATATCCCATTGTCTGAGTTGAGCCAGAGTGGAAAAGTGCCTGACAAAAGTCAATTATCTTGGGCCCTATAAATAGTGGTCCTAGTGAGACCCTTTGTGCTCTCCTGGATCACAGCAGGCTGTGACCAGAATCTCCCCTGAGTTGGGACACCACTAAGGCAAACACCTCGAGGTTTAAAGGGCCAGGGCGAGTTAACCTTCTCGAGGCTCAATTATCGCCCGTTGAGGAATGCTGATTGTATTTACTCTAAACTGGAGAAGAGGGAAATTTCAACTATGGGCTAGTCTCTCTCATCGACCTCCTACCTATCTGTGTGTCTGAATATACATATTAGCCTCCAGGAGTGTGAGTGTCTGTATATTTTACTGGCTCCAAATATTTCCATCTCTGAGCGTGTAGTCAAAAGGGGCACCCGTCAGCTCACTGGAGTCGCCCACTGCGAAGGGACTTTGGTCCTGGCAGTTAAAGACTGGGGTGGTGTGTGTGCAGCTCCTTGAATGGTGTGTGTTTGTATGTTTTGTGTTTACACATATGTACATACATATATTTTGATTTAGGATTCCCTGTAGTAAATTAGTGTAAATCTTGTCATTCTCAAATCTGTAATTAAGTCACTTGTTTTAATTATAACATATTCTACTGAATAACCTTGTTAATCCTTAAATTGGTTAATGATTAAGCACTGCTAAAATTCAACCTTTTGATCTACCTGCAACCATTAATAAATCTTAAGTTGTTGCTAAATCATAACTGTGTCAAATATTTTCATTCGCAACACATGTGCATGGCAATATCTCTATGAGTTGGTGAAAAATCTGTGGGAGAATATCCTCAGACTAAAAGATCCACTTGTAAGACTGCTTAGCAATGTGATTTCAGTAGCTCTGCTATGTCGCTTACTCTCCAGTAAAAACAAAAATCAATTTACTATTGGCATTAAACATGGCTTTTCTTTCAGGTATTAGTAATGCAGAAGCCCGTCAGCCAGGGAAAGCACCAAACTTCAGTGTGAACTGGACAGTAGGAGACACTGGTCTTGAAGTTATTAATGCTACAACCGGAAAAGATGAAATGGGTCGTGCATCTCGCCTTTGTAAGCATGCTTTTTACAGCCGCTGGATGCGTATTCATGCAAAGGTATATCTTCCAGAGTGCTAGCTTTTCCACTTCTTCTTAATTCTTAACGAAATACCTGTGCGTGCTGCTTTCTGTATTCGGAAGCCACTTTCTGAGCCTGTTTTAAGATGAGCCTGACATTAGGTACTGCTCCATGTAGTAATGGAAAAGAACTATGCGTTTGTTTAGCTTATTCTTTAATGCAAGAGGCAAACGTTGGAGTTGGGTGCAGTGAGCTGGGTATGGAGCTGTGATGGCTAGAAGGAGCAGAACTGTGTACTTATCTTTGCCTGAACATTTGGTTTGGTAGTTAATTACCGTGTTTTAATAGTAGTCATTCTCAAACTGCTTGGCTTAATAGTTTCTTGTCTCTCTTCTTTTCTTGTCTTTAATCCACACAGCTTTCTTCCAGCTTGCGCTCAAAGATCCTCAAGCCTAACCTGTACCATGAAACCAAGCAAGGAGCCACTGACTATCAAACTGCCAAAGAGTGTTTGTTTAAAGCATTCCTGAAGGCAGGACTTGGAGCCTGGGTGGAGAAGCCCATAGAACAGGATCAGTTTTCTCTCACAGTCTAATTCACAGACTACACATCACTTTGGAAAGGGGGTTGTTCTGGAAATTCCTGGTGTCCAGCACTGCTTTCTGGCATCTCCACAGCTGTCAAAACATCTTTTTACTGTTTGGAGTTGTTTTTTTTACTTTGGTTTTTTTTTTTGAAACTTCATAGTAAGTGTTTCTGTTTTGCCCAAATATTGAAACTCAATGAAGATCTGACACATAATTGTATATTTTGTTATGGGAAAGTAATTTCTGGTGTATTTCTAGAAATACTTTTACTGTAGAAAACTTGCAGTAAGGCTGTCATTACAGTATACAATGACTCATTTTTTCTGGGTTAAAATAATTCCTTTTTTTATTTCAATGTCATCAAGTGCATGAAGAAATGAAAGTTCTCTAGGTTTTACACTACACTTTTAGGAAGTAGCTTAATATTTTTAAAAGAAATTAGGTGACAAAGCTGATTCTACTCCTCTGTTAACTTGGTTTTGAACTGCAGATATTTCTAGCATATAGACCACAGAGTCAGAATGGAGTCTGGACAGCTAGTTTTTCCCCACTTCCTTGTTCTTTAAAACCAGCTGCTGAAAATTTCATGTCTTTGATGTATGTATTTATTAGTCTGTGACCCAGTTTTTAACATGCAGCTTTTTATTCTGTTTTTAAAAATACATTTACCTCCCATTTACACACATTGTGAAGTCTTTGTTTTTTTTACCATTATAAACTGGAAACAGCAAAATAATTATTTATAAGTTAAGAAATATAGTTTATAACATGCAGAAACTTGTTTAGAAGTAGGTGATTTGTATATCCCAAGAACTCATCAGAATACAATTGTAACTGTAACAGTAATATGACAACTTAAAAAAAAAAAAAGTTGCTCATTTTAAGGGCACTAAGCCTGAATTGCTAAAAACAGTCACTTGCTGGGTATTAATTGCTCTCCTCTTGAAGAAATGAAAAGCTCTTGTACAGACAAAAAGTTGTTGAAACTTCTTCCCTGTGAGTTATATCTGCTCTTACTCAAGTTGTTGTGTCTCTGAGATTTCATTGCCTTTTGGCTTTACACGTGTGATAGTCTTCATGGAGCTAATTAGGTAAGTTGGTCTCAAACGTGATTTCATTTGCTTTGACGATTACTTAGAAAGGTGTTTTTTCCTAAAGGTGTAGACACTTCTGCTTTATGTAAAAATGTAGGATAGAAGGGAAATATTGTGAGATCAGGTTGATTAACTGGTGTATAGGAAGGTTGATTAACTGGTGTATAGAAGGCACTTTTAAAAACACTGTTTAGTACATAACAGTTAGGAGCAGATGAGACAATGTACAGTATCGCTTCTCTGGTCACATGGCATGTGTCCAACACATCCCTTGGCTCATGCCCATCCAGGTAACACCTGTGCTTTCCGAAGAGCATTTCAGAGATCCTCTGTGTTCCCTTTGCAAATGGTGAAGGTGATGTTTTGTGACATGGGAGTTTTCCTGACAAATCCAAATCGGTGCACCATTGCTTCGGCTGTTGGTTCCTGTCCCTCTGCTCCACCACCCCTTGTCTGTGCCACACATAACATCCGATCAGCAGGCTGGTCCATGCTTTGAAGTCAAGTCAAGGGTTACTTTTAGACCCATGTTGGGTCCAGAGATCCAGTTTACAGTTGTGCCAGCACATCTGCAGAGGCAGTGGAGTGGAGCATGAAAGTCCCTTCAGCCAGCTTCATGGCCAAAGCCTGTGTATCATGAAGCTGTAACTGGAGTTATCATACCTCAGCACCAGCATCTTCGGGGGGTTAGCAAGTACTTGGGGTATTGGAGACTTTGGTGTAAAACCACTTGTGGCCAATCGTGAATGCCAAGGAAAAGTACTGCTTTGTTATTGCTCAAGTAGGAACCTGTTTTCAACTTCAAAAAATGATCAAGCCTGAAAATCACTTGTGCATTAGTTGAAACCTCTGGGTTAGTGTCTTGAAAGTAATGCATTGAGGTGCAAACAGTGCATTTTTGGCAGTATTATAGAGAATAGCAAGTACTGCTGTGGGAAAGCAAGCAATTCTGTGGCCTAGTGATCCCCTCAGAAAAGACTCTGATGCTTTCAGAGGTTACTGCCTTTTTGAGACGCCAGAGGAACAAATGTTGCAAGCTGCAATAGACCGGCTGTGTTAATTCAGCTTCGTTGGTGTCTCAAGCCATCCTGTCTGCTTCTCATTAAAACCAAGAGTGCTCCCATGACCTCTACCAGCCTGACAAGGCTTTTGCAGTCATCATCCAACTGACGCTTAGACTGCCCTATTCTAAAACTAAAAAGGAATTTAATTCTATGCGGCCAGATTTTGCAAGCAGTCAGGCATCTGCCTTTGACATCAACCTTGTCATGTTCATGTTGCAGAAATTCTGTTGTGGCTATAGTTGAATACATGTGTACCTTTCTGCAGGATCAAAGGAATGCTGGTCACACTGTGTGCATTTTCTTGAGATCATTACTGCTACTAGATGAAATACAGATTTTTAAGGGGCTCAGTCTTAAATGAAGTCTTTTGAGAATTTCCAGCAAGTTATTTTTACCCGTCTTTCTGAAGTGTTCATTCAAAAGTTGCTGTCTCTCTGGATTTTTTGATGACTAGGAAAGTATTAGCTCAAACTATTTTTTTTTATTAAGTCACAAATATGAGCAATATATTTAAGTATTATTATAGACATAGTTTTTTAAGCTATCCAAATGAACAATTAAAATTAAAGGAAATATGTTCCATGCCAAAACAAAGGAATGGCGTCAGGTTATTTATGAGGAATGAGTTTTCTTGTTTATAATTCCATGATTTTAAAAAGTAAAAAGTTTTCCAGGGTTGTATGCAATCCATATCTGTCCTTGGGGAGTCAATAAAATACTGCTTGGCTTCCTTCATTTGCTTGTTCCTTTTTGTGCAGTTAGTATGTGGAAAGAAGTTGGGGGGCAGAGTTGTGATTGGTGATGCTCCCATATTCCTCACAAATCACTGTCACTGAACATGAATGGATGGTGATGTATATAATTTCAAGCGATTGCAAAAGATAAGACAACTCAGCTTCCAGTAGCTGCTGGATATTGTGTCTGACCTTTCTGTTGGGAGCTGTGAGTCTCCTCAGCGGGTTGGGAGGCTGAGAGGTCTTGTCTGAAAAGTGTGGGCTGGGTGGATGGGAACTGGCCTGCACAGGGACTTGCAATGCTGCTCTGGGAGCTGCTTCAGTTCTTTTAATTAGTTTTTTCCTGATTTTTGATTGAATATGGATGTTTGTCTCAGGATCTTCAAAGGACTTAAAGAGTAACAACTTTAATGCTGACGAATACTTGAAATCTAATTTAAGGGTGTTTTCTCCAGATGACTGTCTAACTAGAATAAAGTTTGTAGGTTAGAAAAATAGATCATTTTAAATATAGATGTTTGAAATATATATGTTCTGTGGGATTGTTTTAAGAAAATTTGGGCCTAAAGGTTAACACTTGAAATATCGGTTATGGCTGTACTCAGGAACTGGTAATAACTATTGATTATTTCTTACTGCTTGTGTGTGAAGCATATCGTGTGTAGAAGTTTGTTAGCAACTGTTCTCCCCCAACGTCGTGGATATCCACGTAGCTCTCACGCTTGCGGCCTCCGCTTCCCTTTTGTAGCAAGTGATGGTAATCATGACTCTGCGTACTTAGCAGTGTACACCAGCGGGGTTTCTGTACAGTTGGTGATTTTGATCTTCTCATCTTAGAGAAATCTTTTCATGACTGGTTACTGCACAGGAAACTTAGGAGTAGAGTATTTTTGTGTGCTATTACTGTGTACATCCTCTAAATCTAAAATAACTGCTGAAAGTCTAAGGATCTCAGAGCCAGTGTTGCATTTCATCAGTCCAGTTCTGTGATGTCTGAGAGTGCCATCTACCCAAGGGAAAAAACAAATCTAATCCTGCTCTTCCAGTGAAAACATGCGTGAAATAGAGCTCTGTTCAGAGTGCTTGGTAGCACGAAGCAGAGCATGTGTCTCATGGAAGAGTAGTGCCACCTTTTGAAACCAAGCTGTCTTTCAAAAAAAAAAACCACCAACAAAAAAACAACCAGGAATTGAGAATCAGTTCTAAGAATTGCTCTGTCACGGTCACCGCATAATTGAGTTTTCTTTTAAAAAATATCAATGGTTTTCTAAATAGCTAAGATTGTTATTGCCATTCCTTAAATAAAGCTTTAATGCCTGGAAGGGTCATGCTTGCAGAGAAGCTGCACTTTGAATTCTTTGCATTTTTATCATCATAAACACTCCACTATGAAAATTATCCCAAAGTTTACTGACAAGGAAGAAGAGCTGCAATTTGGGTATACAGTCAGAACAAAAATGTCTACTGTTATTTAAAACATAAAAACCCACAGAAATAAAATGTATAAAATATTGCCATGTGGTTTTTTTTTTTTCCTAATACCAAGTGATTTCAGTTGAGTTTAAAAGATTACATCTTCGCTTAGCATGCTCCTGTTTGGAGAGGAGTTGACATTTATCTCAGGGTTACCTAGAACTAACAGAGGCACAGGTTTTTGCAGGGACTTGAGGTGGATTTAGGGACACCAGACTCAGTGCCGCGGGGCCAGGAGCGGGCTGGTGCAGGGGCAGGTCCCCGCTGCACCATGGTCCGGTGGCCTGTGTTTTCTCCTTGTCCTGCTGGTGGCTCAGTGGAAACCACTGTTGGGTCGGTCTGATGTGCCAAGTCAACATTTGACAGAAGCAGGAGGAGGAGAGAGAAATTGAAATCGCTGCTTTCTCTAGTTCCTAAAGCAGAAATGATGGCATGGGGTGGGATTTCTGCTCCCTCCTGCTCTGCACTGGAGAGGCCCCTGGGCAGGAGACAGGGAGCATGGGCCAAACAAATTGTCCACTCAGCATCAGGAGCTTCCCAGCCTTTCCCAGAGACCTCCCAGCACAGGCGGGCTCAAGCTGTGTGAAAATCTGAGGCTTTTAGGGTGCATTGGGCTTGTTGCCATTCCTTTATGGAAACAACCGGTCCAGAGTAGTTGCAACAATTTTGGATTGACTCCCAAGGAAGAAGGTTGGTGGGTCTTTGTGGCAGGCACGTTGGATGCTTACAGTCACAGGATGCGTGATGTTTCATCATTAGGCAGGTGTTTGTCCCTAAAACACACCCAGGTGGATAAAACTAAGGTACGGTTTTCCCTAAGTACTTCTGCTAGCATCATGTGCCTAAGCTGTTGCAGGGCTTCTGATAAAACTTTTTCTTTCATTGTTCCTGTTGAGCTGATTGTGGTAGGAATGATGCAAACCAATGGGGGCTGCAAAAAAAAATGAGCTGTGGCTGCAATCCTGAACCTGTCAGAGCTGGTGGAGAGCTGATAGAACCTGAGTTTCTCCTTGGATCATGTCAGTGTACGGTGTTTTTCAGAACCTTTGCAGCCAAAGGTGTGTCCCATTGCCTGCTAAAAAGTGGGCTGCTAATCGTGCCAACATCATTTGCATGTGCAGGAATGAGTTTTATCGGTAGCTATGTTTAGTTTTCTTCAATCATTCCAGAAAAGAGCCATATTTTCTGTCAGTACTGAGGGCAGCTGGCCTCAGCAGATGTAATGATTTAAAGAATTTCTGCTCTCTGGAGGGAAAGATCCACAGTTGAAGTCACTGCAGTAGTTTTTATGTTTTTAATATCTTCATCATTATCATACTAATATCTTTTTTTGTTGTAGTTCAGCTGAGGCATCTTTAACAAATTTAAGATCAAATGTGTGTGTGAATTTATATTTATACATATATATTGCTGTATATTATTTGCATTAAGCAGTTATTCTTCCCCAGTCTTCCTGTGTGATAGTGTGAATACATTAGCTTTACCTACCTGGTGTAAGGATATTAAAGAACACTCTCAGATACTGTCCTCAACACTTATTTTCTCCATTCATAATCACAACTTTGAAGATGAAACCTCATTTTACCTCTGGTTTGTTGCTTTCCTTACAGCACACTTGTTCCTGTCCCAGTGTCCCCGCTGAAGCACAACCCATCGGTTGTTTATTCTAAGCAATGACTGTTTTGCATACTACCTTGCTTTGTTTAATTAATGTTTGTACAGAGATTTGAAAATATAAAGAGCTATATCATTGCTAAGTTTCATCATTGTTTTTGTATATTGATATCGCTAGTGGCACCAAAAAAATAAGTGAAAGGTCACAAAAAACTGTGCATGTCCTTAAAATGGTGGGTTTGGTTACGTCCTGAAGACCTAGAGAGAAAGTAAGCTGAAAGTATATTTCTGAAGCTGCCAACTTGATCTCTGAAATCACAGCTTTTGCAAAGAGAAAGGGGAAGGGATTGCACACTTAGGAACACCCGGCACTGCCTCACAGAGGAAGCAGAGTGCCCAGCAGGTGTGGGTGCCTGTGGCTGGAAATGGAAAGTTCTGGAGGTTGGAGCTACCCTCCCTGCCTGTGGGACACTGACCTGCTGCCTGGGCACGGTGAGGCAGGTGATGCACAGTGTCGGTTAGCCACAGCGTGCGAGAGGGGAGGGTGAAAAAATATGTGACAGGTCAGCAGCTCCAGTGTGAACATGTGGCCTGCAGCTGGGTGCGGGGAGGGCTGGACTACTGCTGCTGCTTTTGGAAAACAGGGTTTTGCAGTCATTTACTCAAATCCCAAGTGGATGCATCCCTAAATTCTAGGGACTTGTAGGTGGTTACCAGGGTTTTCATCTGAGCATGCGACCTCCATTGCATTTGGATCCTGCATGTGATCACAGCTTTGAGCCCCGCTGCCAGGTGGGCTGGGTGAGCCCCATGGGGTGCCAGCACTGCCACTGCCTGGGGTGGAACCCAGCTCCCCAGTGCTGAGGACAGCAAAAGTGCAACCACGTGGTTCTCACCCTTAGCACCTGTCCTGGCAAAGTGGGAGACCCTGGTCCTGAATGTGCTGGTCTTGCTCAAGGGACATCTCTGCAACAGCATCTAGAAACTGCCAGAAGAACCCTGGGACGTTTCCCTGGCTGAAATGCCCCAGTAGAGGAGTGGAAGATCCTGGCATCCACTCAGTTGACCAACCACATAAATGTCCTCTCAGATCAGGGGCTGGAGTGATGGCTAGGGCAGGGCAGGGCAGGCACCTGCTGGGACCACTTTGGCTCAAGAACCCATTACACCAGACTTGGCAGTAGGTACTTAGGAGAGGGCCGCAATCTCCTCAAGAGGTATTTCCTTGTCTAATGAAAGCAGGGTGGTGGTGGCTTGAGGCAGGAAAGGCAGGTGGACAAGCCATTTCCCCTGAAGGTGAAACTATGTTTACTTGGTTTCCTTGACTTGGAAATTAGTGCATTGTGGTAAATTCTTTCATGAGGATGGGAAGGTTATGGAGTCAGTAGCTTCTTAACTCTGTCCCAGCCAAATCCAGTACAATCTCCACCTCTTATTCCATACTATTTGCGTCATGCTCACATGACAGTGATCATGTTGATGTGCTGGTGGTTTACTGGCATGTAGACCAGATGTACCAGAGGTACCAGACATCTGGCATGGCATACCAGATGTCACCATCATAATCTTCTATTTATTCTTGCTGGTCGGGACACAGTGCAATAAAGGAACCACAAAGTCCCTGACAGGCTGGTGGTCTAGAAGGTCCGTGCAGAGGTAGAGCAAGTTAAACCCTCCAGTGATGCCTGCCTCAAAGGGAGATTTCTTAGCAGTAGCCCCCAGAGAGGCCCCCAGAATATGTGCCTGATCCCCAGTTGCAGAAGGCTTTTCATCAGTTTTGATCTTTGTTTTCCTAATGACTGGGTCATAGGCAAGGCTCACTGGTGGACAAGTGACAGCTGCAGCTTTGTGGTAGTTCATATGTTGTATCAATGAGGACAGGGACAAATAATAGCCTTTTCACAAAGCAAAAGCAGACTGCCATGTCTTACCCTGTGTCGTCTCAGAGTTGGCAACATTGCTGATGTTACTCCAGCCATGCGGGTGCTGTATGTCCTCCAACCCCACCTCCAACCTGCCTGAGATCTTTCAGGGCAGCTGCACAGGGACGTTTGAGAGGGGCTTTTGTAGGGAGGATCCTGGCTTTGTTGGCAGAATGATGCAGAAACTCCTGGCATAAGAAGTGAATTTCAGTGTGTGTGATGGCAATGGGCCAGGCATGAGACAAGCAGGACAGTGGTGGAGTGGCTGCTTTGGCTGCAATAAAAAAAAACGGATCCCAGGGTGAGGTTGCAGAGATAGCACATGAAATCCACTCACTGTGGTGTTCATAGGCAAGGAATTGCAGCATGGAGGCTGGAGCCAGGAGTACACAAAGTGCTGCATTGACGTGGTTAATTTTATAAAAACAAGAACTTCAAATCATGGAGTCTTTACCATGGAGATGGGGAGTGACCACGGAAATCTTTTGTGCCACACAGCGGTCTGCTTGCTGATCATCTCGTGGCAAAGCACTTCAAAGAGCTGGTGCACATGAAGGCGAGTTGTGCATTTTCTTGCACAAAAAGCCACGTCTTTCAGATTTGCTGGCTGCTTCTGTGAGGACAAGGGGCTGTCAGGAGTACTCTAGCCAACAGATATTTTCAAAAAAATAAATGCTCTTAATCTTTCCCTTCAAGGTGAAGGTGATGTGTGACCAAGGAGTGAGAAAGTAACAGCTTTTTGGAGGCAACCATGCTGGGGAGAGTGCATTTTGAAAACAGATTTGGAAACATTTCCATCGAGTAGTTTTGCTGCCATGTGGCCCATAAAAGATTTCCTGTCTGTGTGCTTCCAAAACTTGGAGGCAGAATTTTCTACACTGCTTAACAATCTCCTAGACAAATAGTTTCAGAGGGTTTTGGAGCCACTTGTTACGAATAGAAAAAGGCACCAAGACCTTCCAATTTATTTGCAAGAACAACTGAGTGACATCCAAGAAGGGAGAAATTTCCTGGCCAAATTTCAGCAAAACCCTTTGCAGAATTGGGAAGGTGGGAGAGCCACCTGGCAGGAAGACCTGGATAGGCTGGAAGAGTGAGCTAACAAGGACCTTACAAAGTTCAACAAGGACAAGTGTAAGGTCTTGCACCTGGGAAAACATAATCCAGGAGTGCACCACAGATTAGGATCTACCTGGCTGGGGAGCAGATCTGTGGAAAGGGACCTGGGGGTCCTGGTGGACAACAACCTCAACATGAGTGAACAGTGTGCTGCAGCAGCAAAAGCAAGCCAACAGGATGCTGAGTTGCATCAACAAGGGCATCACCAGCAGAGATAAAGCAGTCATTATCCCACTCAGTGCTTGTCAGGCCACACCTGTAACACTGTGTTCAGTTTTGGTTGCTGCTATACAAAAGGATGTGGACAGACTGGAGAGGGTCCAGATGATGATCGAAGGCCTGGGAAGCCTACCATATGAGGAAGGCTCAGAGAATTGTTCAGTCTTGAGAAAAGAAGGCTTAGGAGAGACTTTATCACTATGTTCCACTTTTTAAAGGGTGGCTACAAAGAGGATGGAGACTCCCTTTTTACAAGGAGTGACATGGAAAAGACAAAGGGCAATTTGTACTCTTTACTCCGGGGGAGATTCTGATTGGACACAAGAGGAAAATTTTCACAATGAGAACAGTCAGCCATTGGAATAATCTCCCCAGCGAAGTGGTGGATTCCCCAACATCAGACACTTTTAAGATTCAGCTGGACAGGATGCTGGGCCATCTTGTCTAGACCATACTTTTACCAAGAAAGGTTGGACCAGATGATCCTTGAGGTCCCTTCCAACCTGGTATTCTATGTGTCCTGGTTCTGGTGGGGATAGACTTAATTTTCACAAGGACCTGGCTGGGCATCATGGGTGTCCCGGCAGGGGAGGCCAGTCCTGCCTGCAGGGCCTGCCCTGCCAAGGGGGAGAGTCTGCACCAACCCTTCCCTCCATCCCCTTGCGCTCTCTCCAGGTGGCAGAGAACAGCAGCAGAGCAGGCGAGTACCCGCATCAGTGCCTGCTGTACCTGCAGAGCCCACAGGAGTCGATGTGAGAGGCGGCCATCAGGTTCATTGGTGAGCTGCAAACCCCCAGGAGTACCTCCCTGCCCCACTGCAGCTTGGCCCCAGCCACGGCTGCTGCACCAGCAGCAGGATTCAGCCCAGTGGCTGTGGATCCCCGACTACCCGATGGCTGTAGATCCCCAACTATCTGATGCGGGGCCAGGGCGCCCATGGGGCTCCCTGTCACCCTCTCCCACCCCTGCCCTTGGGTGTCACACTCGGGGAATGCCCTGGGCTCAGCCCTGCCAAGGGGAGGAGGATGTGTGGAGCATGCTGACAGGGCTGGTGTCAGGGAGCTGTGCCGCTGGGGCCAGCGGGATTTGTGACGGGCTGTGTGTTCCTAGGGCTCCCTGGGCTGCACATGAGGGGACAGCAGGAGAAGCTCCAGGACATCTACGAGAGTGAGTGAGGGCAGCAGGGTGTCAGCGGGGACTGGCGGGGAGGAGGAAAGACCCTGGGCAGGGGGCTGCAATCCTTGCCCTGGCTGGGGAGGGCTCTGCTGTCCCCATATGTGGACAAGGGGCGGTGTGGGCAGAGCAGAGAGACATTTCAGGGGCATGTATGGTATTTGTGGCCAGCACCTTCCAGCTGATCCTGTTGGCCCCTGCTCCCTCCCAGCCATAGGAAGAGCTGGGTGGGGTGGCCTTGCCAGGAGGGGTTCCTGGGGTCCTCACAGACCTGGGCTCTGACCTTGACTCTGTTCCTCTCTGTTCCAGCACTTCAAGGCATGACAAATGACTTCAGCCTCTCCATCTCAAACCTGGCAGCTCAAACACTATTCCTGCTAAGAGCTGCAGAGAGAAATCCTTCCTCCAGGTTTGGGCTGCTGGTGCTGAAAGACCAGCTCTGCAGGGCACAGAGGAGGCAGCCTTGTCTCCGGGACAATGGCTGGCTGTGCTACTGGAGCAGCTCTCTGTGCAGAGCTGATCCCAGAACCTCCATTTGTTCCTCCCTGAATAAACAGTCATAGAATCATAAAACTGTTATGGTTGGAAGAGACCTTTAAGATCATCAAGTCCAACTGTTAACTTAGCACTGCCAAGTCCACCACTAAACCGTGTCCCTCAGCAATACATCTACATGTCTTTTAAATATCTCAAGGGATGGTGACTCAACCACTTCCCTGGGCAGCCTGTTCCAATGCTTGACAACCCTTTCAGTGAAGAAATTTTTCCTAATATCCAATCAAAACCTCCCCTGACACAACTTGAGGCCATTTCCTCTTGTCCTATTGCCTATTACTTGAAAAAAGAGACCAACTCCCACCTCGCTACAACCTCCTTTCAGGTAGTTGTAGAAAGCAATAAGGTCTCCCCTCAGCCTCCTTTGCTCCAAGCTAAACAACCCCAGTTCCCTCAGCCACTCCTCATAAGACTTGTGCTCTAGACCCCTCACCAACTTTGTTGCCCTTCTCTGAACGTGCTCCAGAATCTCAATGTCTTTCTTGTAGGGAGGGGCCCAAAACTGAACAGTCACCAGTGCTGACTACAGGGGGACAATTACTTCCCTCATCCTGCTGGCCACTATTTCTGATACAAGCCAGGATGCTATTGGCCTTCTTGGCCACCTGGGCACAATGCTGGCTCATACTCAGCTGGCTATCGACCAGTACCCTCAGGTGTTTTTCCACCAGGCAGCTTTCCAGCCACTCTTCCCCAAGCCTGTAGTGTTGCATGGGGTTGTTGTGACCCAAGTGCAGGACCTTGGCCTTGCTGAATTCTGGCTTTGCAGATTCCCCTGTAGAGCCTTCCTACCTTCAAGGAAATCAACACTCCCACCCAACTTGTTGTCATCTGTAAACTTACTGAGGGTGCACTCGATGTCCTCGTCCAGATCATTGATAAAGATATTCAAGAGAACAGGACCCAATACCAAACCCTGGAAAACACCACTTGTGACCAGTCACCAATTAGATTTAATTCCATTCACCGCCACTCTTTGGGATTGAGGTTGCTGCTCCTTCACGTTGTTTGTGTGTCTTTCCTTTGTGGGAATGAAACAGCAGAGGAAAGCCCAGACCCTGAAGCAACTGGGACCCTCAGCAGAAAGTGACCAGCCATGTCCACTTTCCAGCAGCTGTCAGCAGCGCCAGACATACCCACACCCCATGGTGCCTGGCCACAGGTGCCAGCTGCTTCACTGGCCTGAGAGAGCAAGAGGAAAGGAAAGGAAAAGCTTTTGCCTCCCAGGCACCCACTCTGCAGTGCTCATGTCTCACGTGGCAAGGGGTGGATGTGGTACAGCCCACAGCGCCAGGCCATTTCTGTCCCCACAGCCTCTGGCACACAGGCACTGGGAGCTGCCTGTCTTTGCCACAAGAGCTGTGTGAAGAGACGGAGTGGAAGGAGGGCAGCTGTAACGTGATCCCAGAAGCACACTGTGCTGTCGGAGGCAGAGGAGGGAGCTGCTGAGACAGATGTATAAATACTGTATGTTATATTTGCCAAGAGACTGCTACCTTCCAGATGAGGGTTTGATCCAGGTATGCCAGTTCTGCTGCAAGCCCCCAGGCTGGGTTTGTGCCCTCAACATCCCTGAGCTGCAAGGCTGCTGGAGGTCTTAAGGACATCCGTTGGGACAGAAGAATCTTGCCCCTGCTCCACCAGGTGGCAACCTCTTTCTCTGCTGGGTAATGTGCCTTCACACAAGGGGCGGGTGCTTAAAAGGTGGGTGTCACAGGCTCTTCCCCAGGGCTGGGAGCATCCCCTGCCTGCTCTGATTGCTGCTGTGGCAGCTCAATTCCTCATGGTGGGCAGAGACTGGTGCTCCCAGGGTGAGCACTCACCATGACAGGGACGATCCCTTCCAACCCTTCAATCCAAAAATGCACGTGGACCCTAACAGGGAGCCACTGCCAGGAGAAAAATGCTCGATCAGCCAAGCCTGGTTTAAACAGCCACATCCCAGCCACTGCTTTGCTGCCTCCCAACCCCCAGTGCTACAGCCAAGAGGCCCCTGGGGTCTGCAGCGAGCCATTTGGTGCATGTGGGACTGCTCAGGGAAGGAAGCATGGGGGACCCAGATGCAGCAGACAAGAGGCCATCTGCCCCTGGATCGAGGAAGCTGCCCCTGCCCCAGGAGGCTACCATGTAAAAACGCTGTGATGTCCAGAGACAGAGAATGATGGAGCAGCACAGCCACCCTGTGTTGCACCCTTTGGAAGGGCAGTGGGAGGCAAGATGGGTGCCGAGAGCTGGCCAGCAAGGTGCTGGGAGCAACAAGTGTAATGCTCTGGGTTCAGTTTTATAGAGGAGAGAAAGGAAATGCACCAGGACTTTCTTCTAATCACATCTAAAAAGAAACACCAGGGTTTACAAAGCCACACAGGAGACCCATGGACATGCCCGGTAGCCATTAATCTTTACTCCTTTCTTTCCCCAAAAGGAAATTTTTCACCAAAACAGGGGAAAATAACTCCTGCCTCACCACCCGGCTCTCTCATCAACCATCCATGAGTGATTACAGTAATCCATATGCACTATCATAATTTAAATGCAACCACTGTTTTTTTGATTGGTTTTACAGATACCCACAAACCCTACTCCAGTGCTGGTTGCAGGAGACAGCTGCTCTGGTCCAGTGTGGATCTGGAGATCTGGCTCTAGGGCTGATTGCAGACTGGTCTACTCTCTCCACCTACTGACAGAAAGGCTATGCTGGCAGCCAGGGAGCTCAGTGGCCAAGAAAAGACATACCGAGGAAAAAACCAACGCAGCAGGCTCCTACGATGGCTGTGCAAAGGACACGATTGCAGCTGTGCTTTGGGTTTTGCTCCCTCTTTAAAACTTCCTCTGCAGAAAGGAGTGGGAGCAGACACAAAACATGATTCTTGTCCTAGAAGGCGGAAAGAAAAACCCGTCAAAATAATCTGTGTGGATATTTTTGCATCTCACAGAACATTTTCTCTTCTTATTTTCACATCAATGAGTATGTCTTCTTCCACTGTATGCTGAAACAGAAAGAACTGATCCCGCAAGTCCATCTACTCTAAAAATGGAATATAACATCACTACTGCCAAAGATACAAATCTTCTAAGCTTTCCCATGCCATGGGATAACGAGGTCTGTGCCATTCAATTCCTTGCTCTTCAACCCAGAAAGAGCAGAGTGGTAAAACACCAGAAAATATAGAACTACAGGGCAATAGATGTTTTGGCACAGATTGCTAGATGAAAGGTGCTGTGGTCATGTATACACACATCATGGTGTATGTGTTTGCATGCATACGTATGTTTGTAAATACATGTATTGTCACTGCAAAGACAAAGGAGAGTCATGTCTCAAGATCTTGTGGACTTCAGAAACCAGAAGGAAATCCTGCCCTTTCATCCACTGCTGTTGCCTTTCCAGCTTTTTATTGTGATGACAGGGATTCAAGGGAGAGGGCATGTTGTTGGAAACCCTTGACTATGGCAGCTGTCACCCTGCTCCCATCTCTCTAATCCCCGTTTTCTATTTGAGCCAGAAAGGTGGATATTATTTCTCTACAACCTACTTGCATGTGAGCCTGTCCTCTGCTGCCTTTGACTCTTTCAGCGAGGCTGAAACAGCACAGCCAAAATACCCACCACTTCTCTCCAGGCCCTGTCCCAAGCAGAAGTTCCCTTGTGGCAGGTTGTGCCTGTAACTTCCTGTGCTTTTGCTGTGCACCTCTGAGAAAGGCTGGGCTCTGCCTTACCTGTGACCCCTTTTATGTAAAGAAAGACAAGAGTTAGATCCCTCTTTCACCTTCTCCAGGCTGAAAAAGCCCCGCTCTCTCCTCCTCTCCTCATACACCATGTACTCCAGCTCCAGGTTTTAGCAGCCTTCCTTTGGACTCTCTCCACATCCCTCTTGCAGTGGGGGGCACAAGATTTACCAGATGCAGTCTCCCAGTGCCAAGCTGGGTAATACCAGCTACACTTCCTAATGCAGCACCTCATGGGACAGACGATAAAAAGAACCTTATCAGGGAATGCAGGTTTTATTCCAGTTTTTCCTACACTGGAGTCCAATGCTAGGGAGCCAGGAGATAGCAAAATGCATGGTTAGAAAGAAGCAGCATGGACACATCGCATAAAATGCTACAAAGCTTTGTATTTTTCTTAATGAGGTATACATTACAAATAAAATGCCACCATCAGTTTACATGCTGCACAGGCTAAACGAGAACATTTGATTTGGTGGGAAGAGGCAACGCTTTGAAACGCTGGGCTCCCCACTTTGTTGCCAGAGAGGCTCAGTTGCTACACAGAGATACAATAAATTGCTGGTAAGAACAAGACAGCTGCTGCTACAACTGTCTGACAAGTCTTCACAGCTTCCGCTGCAGTTGCACGGGTGGCAACAACCTCATTGTCTGGCAGCATCTGTGAAATGCCCATTGCTGACTGCAGGAGGGTTATATACACTCCTACTCAAGCCAAGAGGAAAGATCAAGTGAAGGATCTGCTAACAGCAAGGTAATCTGGTAAAACTGACTTCAAGGAAAAATGTCTGCTTCACCTTTTGAAATCTGTCTCCTAGTCCACTTTTGAAAAAGGTTTCTCCTGCTTAACACAGCCATGTAGACCTGCAGGGCAAAAGATCCACCTGAAGCACAGAATGGAGTAGAATACTTCCCAGCAGCCAATTCTACATAGCAGAAGACTGCAAGAGCTAGAATTGGTACTCATACAAACCCATTCTCAAACAGGAGCTGTGCTTTCCCTCTGGCTGGTGGTGTAGCACACGCCTCTTCCCATGTACCATAGCCAGCCATCTCCATCAGAGCACAACCTCACCTGCAAGGTTCCCAACTGCTAGGCTTATACACATTATCTCAAGGCCCAATGACCTTTGCTGTCTGTGATTGTCCTCAGTTTGCTCCCTTGCGTAAACCGCAAGCAGAAATGCAGAAAATTCATTTGTTGAACTGCTGGGACAATCCATTTAACTGATGTGGAACCTGAAAAGGCCTTTTAGCATGCTCCTTAGCAAAGCATCACTGTCACTGAACTGAGTGACTGTGGGATCCCAAAAGGGTGCTGCCTTTTGCAGCAGTGCAACTGAACAGGCCTTTGGGAGGACAATGGGGAAAAAAAAGTTTCCTTTGTGAAGATAAAATATAAGAAGAAACATAACTTTTCTTTTACCACCCTACAAGCCCCATCTTTGTGCCTCTCTCAGCACAGACCCACTGAGACTGCTATTAGAAGCAGTTGGTGTTCAGGTAGAAATACCACTTCCTTTTCTTTTATCAAGCACTGATTGCATCAGACAATTTGAATGTTCACAAATTACTATTTGAAAAGGGAAGATTTCCCCAAGGAATGGCAGAATTTACACACAATCTCCAGCTCATGTTGTGCAGGTTACAAAACCAAGACACATTTTTTGCGATCAGAGGGGCAATTCTGAACAGAGCAAAAAATAAAGACAGAAATGCAGTACAGACCACAGCTGTGTTACATTTATAAAAGTTAAAACTGTTCATCTTCTTCCTCAGAACTCCAAAGAAAGCAGCGACTTACTTCATTTGTTACTCAGTTTCAGAACAAAGTTTTGCCTTTCAAGTCTCAATTGCAGCGTCTGGTATTGTCCTCTAATCCTAGCTATGCTGAGAACTGGATCCAGGCTGAATTCATTTTGTTTGCTCCATCAGCACCTGACTAAGATGAATACTGCTTGTACTTCAAAACCCAAATGTCAAGTAAACACTGAGAAGAGGGTAGAGGACTGAGTTTCGGTTTGGTCAAAGGCAGGTATTTCCCGTAGTTTTTCCTTATTCTTTTGAGCTCACCAGTATTGAAGTCTGGATTTCCCTGTATTTTAGTATACAATTTTCCAGTGAGTTGGCTGCTCACAGTTTCTCTCTTTTTCACCACAAAATCGGTTGTAAGTTGTTTTTGGATCAAATCCCAAGATCTCCCTTTCCTCATGGATCCGGAAGGAAAATGTTGAAACTGAGGTGCCTATAAAATATCTGTGAAAAATAATCAGAATGGGTTTGTGAAAAGGGCCAGTTTTTAAAATGCAAGTAATTGATTTCAGTCCAATAAACTTTAACGTTCATTGAAATGATATGACAATGAAATTATTGTACATATTTTATATATATAGGTACAATATAACTATTATACATCTACTATATATAATTATATAATTCTATAATACCATGTCATATATGATTTGTAAACAACTATATCTGGGTCAAAAACAATATTCAGTTTTGTGACAGTAAGATTTGGCTCTGCAAAGAAAAGTCAAATTCACTACCTTGCATGTGCGCAGATCCACTGGTCAATCACGGCCAAGCCCCCATCTTTGTAGAGTTCCAGCTCCTCCCAAGAAGGTTCAAACCTCACCATCTCAGGCAGCATTTTCTTGAGCAATTCAACCTCTGAAAAAGGGAAAGATGCAAATTTATTCTTACACTATAAAGAGCAACTTGCTGCTGTCATAAAATGTAAGTGTTTAGGGGTGAGTAACTGCTCACCCTGGGTGAGCAGTTACAAAGCAAGCAAAACCAAAATCTACCTACAAATTTTACAACACGTTTGCCAAACATCAGAGTATTGTAGGCGGGAGGGGGTGGGGGTGGTCAGTAGGGCAGAGACACAGTTCCAAGTGGGGTAATTCTCAGGGGGTGGGGAAGCCTGCAAGAGGTAGAACAGATGCTACCACTAGCCTCACTGTCTAATCCTATAGGGTAGGTGTAACCAAGAAGCCTTTCTTGACAGCTAACTTAGATTAGTTACTGCAGATGCCATGTCCTGCAGGGTTATTCTAATATCCCACATTGAAACATATCTCTAGATACTAATGGGAGGGAGGTGCAGCCCTAAGATAAGGCCTGGGGGGGAACCCTACCCTTGGGGGTTTCTAAGCCTTGGCCACCCACAGCCAGGTCCCCCCCCGTCTGGTGTTGGGGGCAGGCAAGTGTAGATTGGGTGGGAGACTTCAGAGGACCCTTCCCACCAGCATGTCTGAAAGTCTGTGAAATGCTAAGAAAACAGGTGCAAGGGAAGAAAAAGGAGTAGGAACAGGCAAATTCAATTCCCAATTTGCTACTGTAGAGACCATCAAACCTCCTACAGAAAATACCAAATGAGTAGTTTGATACCAACTATTCAAGTGGGAAGGAAACAGCTGCCCAATTCTCTTCAATTCCCTGTTCAATGATGGAGACATATGAACTTCCAGTCATTTATAAAACCAAAGTGGTAATTGCTGCACTCATTGTCAAAAGTTAACAATCCTAAACTGACTATAATCTGCCTACCCTCCTCAACAGCATCAGTGGCTACAAAAACTTTTTCAAGTTTATGCATCTCCAAGAGGCTGCGGATTTTCTTTACTGCTCCTTGCAGGGAAGGCACATCTTCTCTGTGACCCCAAATAAAGTCTTTCCTTCTGAGATGAACCCCAAGGTATGGACCACCTAGAGCTGTGCCCATCTTAACCTAAGAGAGAAAGATGAATAAACTTTAAAACTTGAGAGCACCACTATTCATTCACACCGGAAAAGCCTGAATGCATAATCTCTGGATAAGGCACTGAATTACTCCAGCTGCAGAAAGTAATTTTAAGGTATTCGGCAGTATTTTGGGACACTTATTGCAACGTTTTCATCTTGGGCGGCCTGCATCATACAAGAGAAAACAGAGCGTGAAGTCTTTGTAAGCAAAAATTGCTCTCCTTGACCAGTTCGCAGCTGAACTTTGCACCCACAGATGATGCTGAATACAAGAAGAAATACAAGTTTCCTTTAGTGAAATGAGGGTAACAGAAATCTGGCACCCAGAACCAGTCAGTGGCATCTCAACAGACTCATTAACTCATGTCACACAGGGAGAAGTGTGTACTGCATGTCCACCATGATCTAGCAGGGAGAGCTAGATTCACATGTATCTTCCACTGTTCCCTGCAGTGTACAGCCAGGTGCACACAGGTAAAAAAGAAAACATGATTTGTTATGGGAAACAGACTGTTATAATTTTACCTTCATCTGTGTCCAGTCCTCCTTGTAATGAGTCCTATCTCCCTCATCTGTGGATTGAAGATACCTGTTTCTAAACTCGTCTCCTACTACACGGAGGTGTTTAGCAAACACCATGCTTCGACGGGTCTGTTGGAGCAAGAGCAGATGCCAAGTCAGAAAGAGGAAGAGCTAAAAATGACTAAATGGAGAGGGCTTCATGTACACAGAGCTTCCAGGATAATACATCCATGCAGCACTACAAGCAACGCTTTCTAACCTTTCATCTGAGCTTTAACTGTTTAATCCTACTCATAACCACATTTATAATCAGCATACTCATCTGACCCTGCAATATATAGCTGTATGGAGTAGACTGTAGTTATTTACACAATGGCACACATAATACACCAAATTTAACACTAGCAGTGTCTCACCTTTGGAAACAAAAGTTGGGCAAAGACTTTAGCTTGCAAAACACCCATAAGAATAAAACCTGCTTAAAAAAATCATGCGTCTAGCCACAAACACTCCTATCAAATTCAGTCGAAAAGTGATGAAAAAGAAATTACTTCCTTCACCTGTGGATAATAACCGCTTTCAAAGATTTTGTGATGCAGTTACCACTGCACACAGTCACATGTAGCCTTCTTATTAACAGGCATGCACAACAAAACTAAGGAAATCCCATGTGACTTACACTGCTTACAAAGGACACTCGCAATTTGGTCTAATTCTTCATTTTATACAAGTCTGTCGTATGATGGTCACCAAAGAAGGTGCAACGAAAACAGTTCAATTTTTAATGGCCTCTTCTCTCAGCATGGTGAAGCCCACAGTGGCAGAGTTCGCTACACAGCGGAGAAGCCAGGCAGAGCATTACTAGTACTCCAAGACATAGCCACACTGATCACGCCTTTGCCTTGCTTTAGCAAAGAGGCAGCAACTAGAATCTGCCAGCCTTTTTTCACCTTTTCCTGGAGCAGCTATTTCTCCGTATGCCAAACTTGCTGTGGCTGAACTGGTTCCTCCTCCATATCATTCAGTGAGAAATAAACAATTTAGTCTTCTATAAGATCCATCATGCTGGTACCTGGAGATCCATGCCCCTATAAATATTTAATGGAAGTACAAAGCTTGCTCTTCTAGCATCTTTGAAGAGATCACCACAGGCTTTCTAATCCCATCCCAAAACATCCAGAAAAACATTTCAAGGGAGGATGTACACACTGTCTGCTGCAGAACGCTGACACTGCAGTTCAGAGACAGACATTTTCCCTCCTTTTTGTACTATGTCAACACAATACGATCCTGTCGAATCAAGTCATTGGCTACCTTACTCAAGACGTGATGAACATGGTATGCCCAAGAGGCAGCAAACACATACACAACCTATGGCAGTGCAGTGCACTGGGGAGAACAATAAACATCTTTGAACACTACGCTTGTGTCGAACACCTCTAAACTTTATCTGAACGGATTGCGTGACTACCGTGTCATCTTTGGCACCCACACAGTATGATGTGCCAAGTTTTTCCTGGGCCCAAAGCACTCCTCTGACAGCAGCTGTTCTGGATGAACACTTATTTTGCAACAGTGTATGTAAGAGAAAAGAGATGAATGTGTGAACCTCCACTGATATACTTTCTAAAGTGGATAACCTCTGTATCTGGTTATCCTCTTATTTAAAGCATATGTTTCAAATCTGCATGTGCAATATTGTCATCCGTTCCAACTACCTACAAGTTTTGCTGCTTCTTCCTTTTTGTCTGCAAAGAAACAACAGAGAAGAGAGACGCTTCTCAGAGGTGCAAGGAAAAAGACAGGAAGCCACGGGCCGAAGCTGCAGCAAGGCAACTTCTGCTTGGCTATCAGGCAAAACCTCTTCCCCTAAGAGCAGCACAGCTGTTGGACAGGCCCCAGAGAAGTGGAGGATCTCCGTCTGTGGGGACTTTCCACCTTCAACTGAACACAGCCCCAAACCACCAGATCAAGTTCTGGAGTGCAAATCTCAAGGCAGGGAGGCCAAGACACCTCCCCACCTAAATTTTTCTGTGATTCTAAGTTTGGGAAACAAACAAACAAACAAAATAAATCAGTGTATGTTATGCTCCGTTTCGTGTACATGAATTGAATTATTGGTACAGATCCTCTAATTCTTTGAGATTGTCCCCCCAGAATAATGAAACCAAATGTAAAACTGCTGGCTTTTCTAGAGTTGTCCTTAGAGAACTTTCTGCTTCCATACAGATGCTAAAGTGCTCAGGTGGTCTACATGCTACTGATGCTCTTCAAGGGATTCAACAGTTGCTCCTAAACCATTTTGGGAGGCCCCTCCTGCTCCATGGTCATTCAACCATTAAGAATCCCAAAACAACACCTTTCAGCTTGCAGTGGTATAGAAGCCAGGCAAAAATGGTGACAACAGCGAGAACAATGTGGCTTAATATTAAATTCAAATATTTTTGGACACCAAAGACATAGGTTGGTTGCAAAGTGAAGCTGGCTTGTTAAAATTTTAAAAACTTCTATGAGACAAGAAGGCATCTGTTATCAAGATTTATAAAGAACTCCAAATGTTATCCAGACAGTTATTAAGAAAAAAACAACAACCCAAAATCATGCAGGTAGTTAAAATTGAAATAAAAGAAAGAAGAATATTTTCCAGAAAGTTTGAAATAATTTTGAGAAAAGTTTAAATTGTTGAGACAATGTTTAAAGTGCCACTGTTAAGAAATGTGTGTTCTGGACCTATATGGATTTCATGTCTGCTTTTACAGGACTACAAATCAGACTCAGAAATTATATATGGGTTGCATTTCTGTTTGGAAAGTCACTCTCAATGACAAAATCATAGTTAGCAAACCCCTGTTTGGTCCCTTTCTGAAAAATATGCCATATACCAAGTGAATAGCTAGATGTTTATATCTTAAAAGACTGAAGTCTATGTAACTTGTCTTGTAATATCGTGAGAGTCACTTTCTCTTAGAAATTTTAATTACATCAAGCACTCTATATTGGGTTCCATTTTCCTGTGGCTGAATCCTTGACTTTGTCTTAAAACTTTTCCCGTAGGAATTATTTTACCATAGACTCCTGGGTGTGGTCTCCCAAAGTGCTCAGTGTTACCTTGAAACCCATGGGAATTTTGCCACCAAAGCCAATGGGGAGACAGTTAGGACAATATTGAGCACTTTCGGGAATTCTTTTGAAAAGTCTTATCTTGAGGCTGACTAGGCAAGAAACTGCACAAAGGCAGTTCCCTTCTGATTGCAGATGTGTTGCATAGGGGAGGTCCTTCTAAACACCACGCCCTGCAGCCCACCTTTAGCATGCACTGGTGAAACATAAGACACAAGTTACTTTCAAGAAAAGAAACCTGAGGCAGAGCTGAAGCATGTATTGGTTATTGAATATTTATCAGAACCAAGTAGAAAGCCTAGAGAAGCTAACCAGAAAATACTCACATTCCAATAATCTTTCCCTCCGTAGTGGTCATGAAGAAGGTTTTCAGCTCTGTCTAACATCACTGACCTATTAAAAATGGTAAAAACTGAGTGCGGTTCCCTTAGGGATAGAATTTACATTACGATGTTTCTTTATACAGTTGCTAGGACAAAACACAAACTATGATCTGTTTGTAATGGAGCACAGGGAATGAGGGATAGGCTGCTAATGTGTTCCGTATAAAGCAAATTGTGACCCATAGCCTGCTGGGGAGAGAAGGGAACTGTGACACTGCATGTACCTCCTCTCTTCCTTAATAAATGGTACTCTGAATTCTGACAGTTAAACACAAACAAGCATTAAGAATCCCTCACATAATCCTCACAGTAGGTGCTGCTGGAGAAATAAGAGTCCTAACAGGGAGAGTGATCCAAAGGGGAGAAGTGACCTATGAGATGACGCTCAGCCTTGGAGCACATAAGACCCTCCTGGAGGAAGCAGGAGTCACAATCACAAAAGCAAAACCAGAGAAGGTGTTTTCCATGTGTGGAATAAAATGTCCTACAGTAAAACAACAGATCAAAGAACACATAGACACTATAAAAACGCATGTTAGCAACTAAGCACAAATTTTAAAATGAAATTTTTTCACTAACATGAAAACAGCCTGAGCTTTTATAAATACACACAGTTCAGGATTGTGTACTGGAAATGTTAACTGCACTATCCAAGTTCTAGGAAGCAGAAGATTTCGAGAGTTTTGAGTATCCAAGAGGGTATGTAGGCTTAGTTTGTGCTCTGAGCATACTGAATATGAGCGAACACACAGAGAAATGCTTCTGCTGAAGGGAGTCAAAGCCATTATCTGGACCTTCTTCTACTAAAATGAGAGGAAGCAAATAACAAATGAACTTTAGATTATCACTGCTGATAATCAGCTGGACACTTGCACATAAGGCTACAAATAATCTGGAAAATAGACTAGACTGTGCTGGTGGAGAAGCAGCACTGCATTTAAGAGGAAGCCTGGAGGAGGTGCATCAGATTAAAAATCTAAATGAATCAGGAAGATTCCTATAAGTGACCACAGCTGAAGAGTAATAATACAGTAGTAGGACCATACAACTGATTGTCTGGCTGAAAAGGCAATATGGGAGATCAGAGAGGCTATGGTGCACAAGTTACCATAGCCATTGGAGATTTTGACTATGACCAGGTAGGCTGGGTAAGTGTCACAGCAGGACACCTGCAACTGCAGTTTGAGACACTGTCAAAGACAGTTCCATGAACCAACTGGGCAGGGGGTAGCTCCTGACATCGTCTTGAGCAGCAGCAAGACATGGACCAAAATCTCACAGTGGAATAGCTACTCTGTGAGAGCAGCCATAAACGTACTCATCTTTGACATCCTACAGATCAACAATGGCCAAAGGAAAGTTACCGCAGTTGAATTCAGTTTCAAAAAACAGACTATGCAAAAACCCTGAAGTAGTGTCCAAGTGAAGAAAACGGAAAGGCTTATAAACTCTATGAAGTAAACAGAAAAAGGCAATAAAGAAGGCCAAAAAAGAATTTGAGCAACAAGAAATAAAGGCCTTCAATCTAATGACAAATTTTCCTTCCAACACAAAGAACAAGGAAATTAAAGGCTTAACAAGCACTTAGAGACAGTAATGTCACGACAGAAACAGCTAATATAATTTTTTTGTAGCTGTGTGCTAGCTGGAGGAGCTGGGAAGATCCACATACCAGAACTACTTTTTACAGGGGAACTCACCAGAGGACATCTCAAACCAAAGTGTCCATAGGAAGTGTCCAGTGATGCAAAAGCTAGACAAAATGAACCGACAAATGGCCAACACCAGGCAGTAGTCACCCAACAATTGTTAAGGAACTCAAGGATGAAGCAGCTGCGCCACTAGTTCTGGTATGCAACTTCTTGCTTAAAAAAAAAATTGCAACACAGCAAATGTGATGTCAGTTTTCCAAAAATGCACTTGAGGAGGTCTGGGATGCAATATAGTGGTAAACCTAATGTCGGTACCAGACAACTTAATAGCAACTGTTAAAAAACCCAGAATTAATACATACCTAAAGTAAATTGGAGAAGTATCACATGGAGCTCTGAACAATCAGAGTAGTCTGAAGACATAAGCACACATGCAGATAGGGGAAGTCTCATTGGCATTGTCAGGATTTCCTGACAGCCTTCATTAAAGACTTTTAAGAAAACAGCAATGGTACAGGAGGGAAGGTTCTTGCACAGATTAAAAAAAAAGTTTAAAGACAGGGATAAATGTCCAGTTTTCATTGGAGAGGGAGGCCACAAGCGGAAGGGATCTGCTTTTCACCATATTCCTAAACAACCTACAAAAGGGTGTGAACTTTGGGGTGACAGCTTGCTAATCATTTTAAATTGCTCAGAGCAGCAAAGACAAAGGTCGATCGTGAAGAATTGGAGAATCTTGATGATTGGCCAATAAAGTGGCAGATGAAACCTAATGTAAGAGTGCATATAGTAAAAAAAAAAAATGGCTTCACCTGATAACTAAAGGGTTCAATGCTCAGGAATGAGGACAGTTTGATGAAAACATAAGACAACACTCATCAGAGGTCAAAAAAAGGAACTTGTATATTAGGAATTATCAGGAAAAAAAAAAAAGAGAACACTAAACAGAGCATGTCATTATACCACTCTGTAATGGGTTTACCCGCACTCAGTGTGCAGGATCCAGTTGAACTCTAAAGCTTCAGAGAATGGCAGCGAGGATGACCAAAGGCATGGAATAGTTGTTCTTTGCATGAAAGCCAATGAAGCCAGGACTCTTCACACTTCAGAGGAGACAACTGAGGGGGAATATGATAGAGAGATGTAAAATTGAGCATGGCGCGGAGGTGAATATGGAAGAGCTGTTTGTTCACTGTCTCTTCCACTACATGAACTAGGGGACATTAGATGAACCTTGCAGGTAGGAGTTACAAAAGGAGGTGAATTTTCATAGGATGCACAGTTAAGGTGCAAAACCTTCAGGTCTTGCCCCAAGATTTTGTGGATGCTTACAGCGCGCAAGTGAAGCTTGCACAGATCCGTGGACTCACTGAAGGATATAAAAGATAGGAAGATCACTTTTGGCTCAGAAGGTCCCTACAACCACAAATCTGAAGGGCGTGACATTACTCAAGGGAGGCATTACACTCACTTGCTCAGTTCTTCTGCTTTTTCCCAGATAAATGATTTTAACCACTCTTGGATTTCACATGCTAAACTAGATGGACTTTAACATGAAGCACTATTTTTAACATGAACCTATGTAGCTGCCCTTACACTGCTGTTAGTTGGTACTTCTTCTTTCTTATGTCTGATTGAGAAATGTGATGTTGTGGACAAGGCACCTTGTCTGCATGTTAGGAATACTTGGGCACCACTCCTAACTTTTCCCTTGACCTTCCTCATCACCAGACCTTTGAGAGTTGCCAAGAAATAGTTAACTGTAGTACTAAACACAGAGACCTCTATAGCTTATTTAATCCAGTTTTCTGCTGTCACTGGCAAAGATTATGGTATAACTCCTACATATAGAACAACATTACTGTTAAAAAACCAAGACTTTGCTTTCTCTGCTCCCAGTGGGAGGTACTGCAGATCCCCACTGCTCTGCTTAGGGGAACCTTCATCTCATTTCCAATTAAATCATACTGATGTCAAATTTTTGGATGTTTTTGCTTAGGAGATTTATTCCCCTTATGTATTCATAGAAAGTAATTATTTCCTTTTCCTGTTCTCCCCTGTACCCCAGTAGCTTTTGCTCTGCTATGATGTATTGTTACAGGACCACAGCTGTCTAGAAATACTTTGCTACTGGGATAATGTAAGCACTCTCCATCTCTGATAGAAGAGCTTTCCTTTCCTCTGATCATCCTAGTGGCATCTCAGAACAGAAAGATGAAACATGCTGCTTGCTTTCTCTAAACCCAGCTCACACTATTGAGGACGGATGTCACAGAAGACCAGGCACTGCACCTCGTGATCCAAGATGTGGGCTTGGGAAATACTGATTGCACTCTGTTCGTTCCATCTTGACCCATCATCAAAGGGTAAAGGAGCGAAAGGTAAACACAGGGTGGCAAGGACATTTAGCTACCTGAGAGAGAATATGAAGGAGCTCAAGGCTATTTCCTCTTAGGTTTTAGCACTGCAGCATTTAACCTAACTTACAGTTAAGTGTTTCTTACAGTGTAAATTCCTTTTGTAATTATTTTAACAGATTACAATAACTCAGTGATGAAGTACCACAATGGTGGGACATAGCCTGCAAGTTCTCCTTGCTCTTCCCACCTGCCAATGGGTTTGTGGGCACACACTACAACAATAAATAGTAATACAAGGCAACTCACTGAGCTGAAGTGTTCTTCAAAAGGATGGGAGCCACAATAGAGGCAGATCCTTGGACAGACAAACAAGAGACATTTAGGCCCCGTGTTTCCTCGTAACCCCAGAACCATCCCCTGAAAGGGAACACAAAGTATTGGTTCACAGACTTGTATTTTAAATTAATGCCATATATAATGAAACAAATAAAAAGTACACCCTAGAAAGTTGATATAAAATGTAAATAAACCAGCCAACTCCTTTATACTGTTTTTGTGTGGAACAACTTTCTAAAGTCAGATCTTGTAGTACCAATACAACATTTTGTTATTATTATTGGGGTTTTAAAAACAAAGTGGACCTCAAGCATCCAGAGATTCACGGACAACACTACAACCACCACACTGTTCTGTTAGAGTAGGCAAATGTCTCATTGAATACAACTAAAAAGAAGACTCAAAGGACTGCTAGATGTTACCTGTAGTACTCATGTTTGTCTTTCGAGTACATAAGCTGATCAATGCATGGCCTTTCATCTATTTTTTCTTCCCATGTTCCTTCTTTCCATCCTTCTGCGTATCCTTGTAGGACATAAATCTGTTCAATAAAGGGCCCACCTGACTCTGAGCAGAAGGCAAAGCAAAGCATTTGTGAGCATGAAAAAACACACGATAAAGGTATGAACTAGCATTACTTGCAGTTGAAAATCTGCTAGAAATGCTAATATTACACTATTGTCTCTCTTCCTTTCCTTTTTTATATAGAAAACAAAGAAGTTCTGTGCGAACCAGAAAAGCTAAAAGTGTCAGGGGATGTGACAACCTGCTACTCCCACCCAGCTATGTGTGATTTAATGTGCTAAACAGAACTGGAAATGTAAATTTAAAAGCTGGGTAAAACACACCATGAAGCACAGAGGTTCTCAATGCTGTAGGTAGCTGCTATGGGAACAGTGCATCCAAGAAAATGACAAGCACAAGCCGTTCTTCCCCTAAATTTCAGCATTTCTAAATGCTTTTTCCTGAAAGGTAGGGGACAATGATCCCTTTGGAGCTCTTTGTAGAGGAGTGACAATTGGTGGCCTTTGTTTTCTTTGCTGAAAAAGTCTGTGACGCTGCTACAGATTTTGGCATTTGGTGATTAGCTCAACATGGCATTAAATCCCAAAGGAATCAACTTCACAGTTTCCATATTCTTAAGGAAAGCCATTCTCTTATATACCACTTTGTACACAAAAAGCAGGGGATAAGTATTTTGAGTATGTGCAGCAACAATGGTGAAAAGTAAGTTCACCAAAGAACACCTTGTACAGCTTTTACTGTCCAACCACCTCCAGAAAAAGGTGGCTTGTCTGTATTTTGACAGAGAGCTGAAGGCTGCCTCTCCCTCCTAACAGGGTTGTTATTATGGCCAAAATTATGCAGAACTATCTTTGGCTTCAACCAGAGGCATTAACTGTCTTTCTCTGGGGTTCCTAGGAAGTCAAGGAGCCGACAGTGCTACATCAAATGAGCTGCCAAATAATTGGGTTATTTCATCCTAGTGGTTTGTTACTCAGCACAATTATTTCCCATCCCTTCTCTTGACACCTTTAACTTTTTTTATTTCACATATAAGGATAAACCTGTGAAGAAGTAACTTCAAACATTTAGTCAATTGTAAATTGTATGATTCCATACTCTACCTGCAAGGAACTGCTCATATTCAATGACAGGGATGTTCCTGTAGAGGTTTGGAATATCGAAGAACTCAGACCAAGGGATCCGGACCTGAAGGATGTCAGGGCTCTGCCAGTGATAAAGACGTCCCCAGGGAGGCAGAACTAACACCCAGTTTTCACTCTTCAGCAAGGTCTTTAGAAGAGAAGCAATGCGAATGTAGACATCTCTGCGAAGGTTGAACCCTTCAGGAGGATTTACATCATACAAAAGGTACCTGGGGAGAACAAAGCAACATAATTTCTTCGAGGAGTTTAAAATGTTTATACGGGTTTTTTTTACCCCACAATCATGCGGCAAAACTCTATTGGGATGGAAACTGTTCCTCTTTTATGAGTCTGTGGTACTCAGAAGATGGAAGGGGACGAAGTAGGGGAAGGCAGAGCAGTGCGTGATGCAGGGGCTGGAGGGGGCACCAGGGCCTCCTCACAGGACATCATCAAGGTGGCCCATAGAATGGTTAGAGTTGGAAGGGACCTTAAAGATCATGTAGTTCCAACCCCCCTGCCATGGGCAGAAACACCTTCCAGTAGACCAGGTTGCTCAAAGCCCCATCCAACCTGGCCTTGAACACTTCCAGGGACTGGGTATCCACAACCACTCTGGGCAACCTGTTCCAGTGTCTCACCATCCTCACTGTAAAGAACTTCTTCCTAATAGCTAATCTAAACCTACCCTCTTTCAGTTTAAAATCATTACCCCTTGTCCTATCACTACACTCCCTGATAGTCATAGAATCATAGAACTGTTACAGTTGGAAGAGACCTTTAAGATCATCAAGTCCAACTGTTAACTTAGCACTGCCAAGTCCACCACTAAACCATGTCCCTCAGCACTACATCTACATGTCTTTTAAATATCTCCAGGGATGGTGACTCAACCACTTCCCTGGGCAATCTGTTCCAATGCTTGACAACCCTTTCAGTGAAGAAATTTTTCCTAATATCCAATCAAAACCGCCCCTGGTGCAACTTGAGGCCATTTTCTCTTGTCCTATCACCTATTACTTGAGAAAAGAGACCAACTCCCACCTCACTACAGAATCACAGAACAGTCAGGGTTGGAAGGGACCTCTGGAGATCATCTAGTCCAACCCCCCCGCCAGAGCAGGGTCACCTACAACAGGTTGCACAGGACAGTGTCCAGGCGGGTTTTGAATGTCTCCAGAGTGGGAGACTCCACAACCTCTCTGGGCAGCCTGTTCCAGTGCTCCACTACCCTCAAGGTAAAGAAGTCCCTCCTCATGTTAAGATGGAACTTCCTATGTTCAAGCTTGTGCCCATTACCCCTCGTCCTATCAATGGGCACCGCTGAAAAAAGACTGCTCCCATCCCCTGGCATCCTCCCTTTAAGTATCTATAAGCGTTAATAAGATCCCCCCTCAATCTTCTTTTCTCTGGACTAAAGAGACCCAAGTCTCTAAGCCTTTCCTCATATGAGAGATGTTCTAATCCCCTAATCATCTTTGTAGCCCTTTGCTGGACCCTCTCCAGTAGTTCCTTATCTTTCTTGAACTGGGGAGCCCAGAACTGGACGCAGTACTCCAGATGCAGCCTCACCAGGGCAGAGTAGAGGGGGAGGATGACCTCCCTCGACCTGCTGGCCACACTCTTCTTGATGCACCCCAGGATGCCATTCGCCTTCTTGGCTGCCAGGGCACATTGCTGGCTCATGGTCATCCTGTTGTCCACCAGGACTCCCAGGTCCCTTTCCACAGAGCTGCAACCTCCTTTCAGGTAGTTGTAGAAAGCGATAAGGTCTCCCCTCAGCCTCCTTTGCTCCAAGCTAAACAATCCCAGTTCCCTCAATTGCTTCTCATAAGACTTGTGCTCTAGACCCCTCACCAACTTTGTTGCCCTTCTCCGGACACACTCCAGAATCTCAATGTCTTTCTTGTAGGGAGGGGCCCTGCCTTTCATAAACCCATGCTGACTTGACCTAATCGCCTGCTTGTCCTGTTTGTGCTGTGTGATGGCTTTCAAGATGATCTGCTCCATAACCTTCCCCAGCACCAGGCTCAGACTGACAGACCTGTAGTTCCCCAGATCCTCCTTCTGGCCCTTCTTGTAGATGGGCATCACATTTGATAACCTCCAGTCAACTGGGACCTCCTCTGTTAGCCAGGACTGCTGATAAACGATGGAAAGTGGCTTGGTGAGCACTTCTGCCAGCTCCCTCAGTACCCTTGGGTGGATCCCATCCAACCCCATAGACTTGTGTGTGTCTACATTGTGTAGTAGGTCATCAACCATTTCCCCTTGGATTATGGGGTGTTCATTCTGCGCCTCATCGTTGTTGTCCAGCTCAGGGGGCTGGGGTACCCAGAGAACAACTGGTCTTACTATTAAAAGACTGAAGCAAAGAAGGCATTAAATACCTCAGCCTTTTCCTCATCCCTGGCCACTATGTTCCCCCCCGCATCCAATAAAGGATGAAGATTCTCCTTAGTCCTCCTTTTGTTGTTAAAGTATTCATAGAAACATTTTTTATTGTCTTTTACAGCAGTAGCCAGATTAATTCTAGTTGGGCTTTGGCCCTTCTAATTTTCTTCCTGCATAGCCTCACACAATCTTTGTAGTTTTCCTGAGTGGCCTGCCCCTTCTTCCATAGGCCACAAAATTTCCTTTTCTTCCTGAGTTCCAGACAGAGCTCTCAGTTTAGCCCTCTGGAAGTCCAAGGTGACACTTCTACTAACCCCACTCCTTACTTCTCCAAGAATTGAAAACTCTTATCATTTTGCGATCACCGTGCCCAAGACAGCCTCTAACCTTCACATTACCTACAAGTCCTTCTGCATTTGCAAACAACAGGTCTAGCAGGGCACCTTCCCTACCTGGCTCGCTCACCAGCTGTGTTATCTTCCACACACTCCAGGAACCTCCTAGACTGTTTCTTCTCTGCTGTATTGTATTTCCAGCAGGTGCCTGGTAAGTTGAAGTCCCCCATGAGAACAAGTGGTAGTGATTGTGAGACTTCTCCCAGCTGCTTACAGAATATTTTGTCTGCCTCTTGATCCTGGTTGGGTTCCCACCATGATATCTGCCTTGTTGGCCTTCCCCCTAATTCTTACCCATAAACACTCAATGCTACCCCTCCCCATCTTTCCCAGAAGCAATATTTAGGTACTGGAAAGCTGCTATAAGGTCTCCCCAGAGCCTTCTTTTTTCCAGGCTGGACAACCCCAACTCTCTCAGCCTGTCTTCATAGAAGAGGTACTCCACCCCTCTAATCGTGTTTGTGGCCCTCCTCTGGACTCGCTCCAACAGGTCCCCATCCTTCTTATGTTGGAGACTCCAGAGCTGGATGCAGTACTCCAGGTGGGGTGTCACGGGAGTGGAGTAGAGGGGCAGAATCACCTCCCTTGACCTGCTGGCTACACTTCTTTTGATGCAGCCCAGGATGTGGTTGGCCTTCTGGGCTGCAAGCACAGATCGCCAGCTCATATTGAGCTTCTCATCCACCAACACCCCTCAGGGCTGCTCTCAATCCATTCTCGGCCCAGCCTGTATTTGTGCTTGGGATTGTCACAACCCAGGTGCAGGACCTTGCCCATGGCATTGCTGAACTTCATAAGGTTTGCACAGGCCCACCTCTCAGGCCTGTCAAGATCCCTCTGGATGGCATCCCTCCCCTCCTGCATGTTGACTGCACCACACAGCTTGGTGTTGTCAGCAAACTTGCTGAGGGTGTACTCAATCCCACTGTCCACATCCCTAACAAAGATGTTAAACGGCACCAGTCCCAGTACTGACCCCTGAGGAATGCCACTCGTCACTGGTCACCACTTGGGACATTGAGCCATTACGACAATTCTTTGAATGCAGACATACCACAAGCCTCTCCTGCAGCAGGGCAGGATGTGGGGGCTCAAGGAGTGAACCCCTCGGATGTCTTCCACGTCCTGAGGTGTGTGGTGACAATGATGAAACCACCGGCATGTTACTTGAGCTAATTCCTGTGAGCTGAATATGAAGGTGGGAGGACACGTTCAAGAGGGACAGGGGAAATGTGTGCATATCACCTGCTGCAGGGCAGATGACTGTGGGTCCCCAGGCCACGGTCACAGCAGGAAAGCCCCCAAACAGCTGCAGTGGCGGCATCGCCCAGAAACAACCCAAACAGCACCAGCAGGTGAAGGAGGACCTTTACATGCCCACCAGCCACTCAGAGACACGTCAGGTTGCTGGTGGGGGGCACCCACTGTCTTCCCCTGGGACACCACACAGGAGGCTATGATGAGAGGAGGGGTGCAGCGGCAGCAAGCAGGACTCGCCTGGGGTGAGAGGGCCCATGCTCAGTGTCCTGGTTTGAGGTAAAACAGAACCAATTTTGTTCAGTAACTTTGCTTCTTAGCTGGGCCTCTTCTAACTACTGAAATTAACAGCATATTGTGCAGACAATGTTCACTCTCTCAGAGTGATAAGAACTATGTTTATAGCTGATGCCCAGGCATGGTATGCAGAGAGGCTCTTGCTTATACTTATTGCTATAACAGCCAAGGCCAACCAACTTTGTTATTTGCCCCGCTGGAAGGTCGGAAGCGGAAAAGCATAGTGGGGTCCCACCTGCAGGGAGGAGTGGACAGGACAGGTGACCCAAAACTGACCAACAGGGTATTCCATCCCATCTACCTCATGCTCAGTATAAAAGCTGATGGATCAAAGGGTCAGCTCTCTTCCTTCAATGGCTGACGTCTGAGGAGGACTCTGTTCATCTGCCTGTGATCCCGATCCTGAATCCAGATCCGGAATCCAGTTCCCGTCCGTCACTGAGTCCAGCCTGGGACTGGCCCAGTGCCAGCTGGTGTCGTGATTGTCATCTCGGGAGCTTGATACGGTTTTGTATATATTTTTCATTATTTCTTTTTATTTTATTATTAATATTTCATTAAAGTAGTTTAGTTCCTTCTAAACTCATAAGTCTCTTTTTCCTCCTCTGCCTCTCTCTTTGAAGAGGGGTAGAGGGGAGCATCTGTCGGTCCCATCTGGGGTCCCCCAGGTCCCCAGTAGCTGATTTGGCCTAAACCATGACACTGGGCCTAGGTGGGGGCAGGGGCTGCTGCCCAGGCATGGCCCTGTTGGGCCCATGGTGGCTGAGCAGGGCAGCTTCTCACCTGGTGTGTGGTGCAGCAGCGGCGGCAGGCAGCGAGGAGGCGGCATGACCGGCACGGAGGGCGGCAGGTGGCGGCTGGGTGACAGCAGGCAGCGGGACGGTGAGCATGGCTAGGCCAAGCAGCAGCTGCAGCAGCAGCAGGTGGCAGTCGGGGTCTTGCACCACCATCCCTATGCCATGCCACGTCCGGGGTGGCCCCTTGGTACACAGGCAGGAAGCAGCAGCTATGGGGTCCCCGGCGCAGCTCCCTCAGAAGAGGCCTGCAGTCAGGGGCTGGAGGCTGGCTCCTGTGAGCCGGTTCAGCTCCTCCAGGATCTCCACCTCCTTCTGGTACATCTGTGGGAGGAGGGTGCAGAAGAGAAGTCACAGTCAGTGCCACCGGCACTGTGTTTCACAGCTGGGCTAGCAGGGTCTCCGCGCCTGCCAACACCAGCATCAACGTGAGCCACAGCCCTGAAGAGCCACCCGCCCAGTGGGCCAGACCTGCAGGTTCCCGGCCACAGGGGTGCAAGACAGGGAGATGCTTTCTACCCGAGTACGACCTGACACAGGCTGGACACCACACACCTTCCCCAGCTCCAGGGCACCGCCATACCTGTTGCCACTCGGGTTTTGTGTTGTGCTGGTAGCCAAGCAAATGGCACAACCCATGGGCTGCTGTCACCTGTGCAAGGAGGCAAGAACAAACAACATATATTACAAACTTAACCCCCACATCAGCAGCTCACCTGCGCAAACAGCACCAGCACCACCGCCGCAGCCCGCCCCGCACAAACCAGGCTACAGGGAGTGACCAGGGCTAACCCCGTACCAGATAATTTGCCATTTTGCCAGAACCCGTGGGGGAAAGCTGGTACTCTGCATGCAAAACGACAAGTATCAGGTAGTGTCTGAATTCACCAGTTAAACTAAATTATTTTTAAAACACATTTAATCATTCAGGGTAAGCTGTGAGATTATCGCCTCCTTGTTTAGCCCCCCCCCTCCCCCCCGGGCTAGGAAAGCGGCAGCCATTACCCTGTCCTTGTGGGACACCCCACGCCTGTCTTTCCCTACAGCGCAGGACCAGGGGGAGAGCTGCCCGCAGAGGGCCGGCCAGGCCCACTGCCCGTGGCAGGGCTCACCACTAGCACGCTGTCGAAGTCCTCCCCAGTGGCGCGGCACTGCTGGTGGATGTACTCCACCCCCAGGAAGATGTCTCCCAAGTTGTACTCGTCGCGGCAGCGCGGTCGCGGCAGCTCCCCCGCCACCACCTGGTGGAAAGGGAAGGAGAGGACGTCAGTGGGCTCCGGGCGCTGCCGGTACGCGCCGTTGAGACGCTGCATCAGCCCATTGCCAGCGCAGACCAGCCCCACGTCGAAGCGGGAGGCGCCCAGAGCGGCCCGTAAGGCGCACACAGCACGACGGAGCAGAGCCCGCCGCACCAACACGACCCGCTGAGCGTTGCGCAGCGCCACGCTCATGATGGCGACGGCGGCGGGACCCCGCCCAGCCTCACCGCTTCGCCTGCGCGGCCCCGCCCCGCCTTCCCGGTCCGCCCCGCCGGCGGGACCCCGCCGCTGCCCACCGAGGAGAGGCGGTGGCTGCGGTCGCCATGAACGCCGGGGGTCCCTTCCGCGGGCCGCCTGCCTTCCCGCCGCCGTTGCGCTTCGGACAGGCCGCCGTCTTCGGGCAGGGTGGCGGCGCTGCCGGCCTCCCCTTCGCCCCCGGGCCCGCCGCCGCCTTCGGGCCGCTCTACGGACTAGGCCAGGCACCAGCCTTCGCGGCGGCGGTCAGCAGCGGGGCCCCGGCGGGCAACGCGGGGTTCAGCTTCAAGCCGCCCACTAACCTGGGCAGCTTCCCGGGGTCGAGCGAGGCGCTGGGCGGCGGTGGGGCCTTTGCAGCGCCTGAGTTCCGCTTCAAGGCGTCCGAGAGCGGCGCCTCCTTCAAGCCGCTGGCGGGCGGCGAGGCGGAGAAGGGCCCGGCCGCCTCCGCCGCCTTCACCTTCTCGCCGCCCTTCGGCTTCGCGCCCGAGGCGGGCCCGGAGGCGGCGGGGCCCTTCTCTTTCTCGCGTCCCGCCGCCGCCCTGGGCCGGCCGGAGGAGAAGGGCCCGCGGCCGCTCTTCGAGGAGCCGGGGGAGCCGGTGCCCAAAGGCCTGAAGCGGAAGGAAGAGCGGGAGCGCTCGCCGCGGCGGGCGGCGGCGGGCGGGCGGGCGGCAGTGGCGCCGCCGGAAAAACGGGCGGTGCTGCTGAGCCGCCCCCGCGGCGGCGCGCTCTTCGGCCGCACGCTGCAGGAGATGCTGCGTAGCCAGGGCCGCGGGCACCGCGACCGCGGAGATGCCGCGGAGGCTGAGCGGGGACCGGCCGAGGAGCCGCCGCCGGCCGAGGCTCGGGAGTCCCCCCGGGAAGGTAAGGCAAGGCTGCGGGGGGGTAGGGAGGGGGAGCCACGCGACATCCTGCCGGCCGGGTGTCACCTTGCTTTCTGAGGTGGCTACCTCCCTGTCTTTGCAGATGCCGTCCCCGCGACCCCCGCCCGCGGGCCTCAGGGCAGCGAGAGCACGGAGGGGATGGGGGGCCTGTCTCCCGGCGAGATGACGGCCATCCAGTGCAAGAACGTTCCTGATTACCTCAACGACAGGACGGTGCTGGAGAAACACTTTGGCCAGTTTGTAAAAGTTCGACGGATCATGACCAGGCGCAATAAAAAAATGGCTATTCTCCACTTTTTTGATCATGTGAGTGTCGGAGTGGGTTGGCACAAAAGCAGGCTTAAATCTTGAGTGCTTGAGATGGGTCCAGCTCTAAGTGAGATCTGCAACCCTGTTTGGTAACACGGTATGTTTTTCCCCTGGGGGAAAGCTTTGTATTGTGAGCATTGTATTACAGACAGGGATAGAAGCATACTGAGCTGCAAATAAAGCGTGGTAGCTGCTGGAGCTCTGCCTGGCTTTAGCTGTCCTGTTAGCATCCAGCTCAAACACGAAATAGATCTTCCCTGTTTGTTGTCTCATGTCACCCAAACCTGAATTACATACGCTGCTGCATTCTTGCTCAGGCTCTGCAGCACCAAGGGCGAGGTGAGCTCGTGCCATCTCTGTAGGGTGACCTGCTGGCTGTAAATACTGCCATTAAGTCAGTGCTGAGGTGTGTTGAAGAGCCAGTTCGGAGACTGTGTGTTCTGTTTCTGCTTTGTGCTTAAAAGCACGCCTTCAGTCTCAAGTACTCTAAGCTGGCTGTAGCAAAAAGCAGTGATTCTTGTGGAAACATACCCAGTCCTGCTGGTTGCATGTAGGTCTTAAGTGAGAGGTTAAAATGCAGTAACCAAAATTTTATGGAAATTAGTAAATGTTTCTCTGGCAAAAACTGCTGTGTGTTTTGGTGTTGTTATGCTAATAGGTTTTCATACTCTGCTTTTGTTTTCTTTCAGGCCTCTGCAGCTCTTGCCAGAAAAAAAGCGAAATTGTTGCATAAAGACATAGTAACATTTTGGCAAAAGAAGAAAACAAGTAAGTTTGTGTTTCCAGATATGATTCCTGTGCGATACATAAATGGCTTGGCATCTGCTCTGTTCTTGTTTCCTGATGTGCTGAGATTGATACAAAGATGTTCTCCACAGTAGGAATGTTGAAGTTCCAGAAGTATGATGGTTCTCTTTGACTTTTTATAATCAGGCTCTGTCCTCTGGGGGCATTGAAGGTTATTCTTTACAGAAGCATAAAAATAGTTCTGCCTTTTATATGACATGCTGGCTAGTTTTGTCTGGCAAAGGCTTATAGTGAATATGCAGAGGAGGGGAAAAAGAACAGGATGAAGCATGTAATGGCTTCCAGACTAATTTATCAGCCTTTAACGGTATATGACTTGGGAACCCTGGGAGCCAGAAGGGGTGTCTTAGCCCTTGGAGAATTTTTCTCTTGTGAAGCTAGCCAGTTGCTTTTGTAAGCTGTGTAAGCTTCCAGCATCCACAGTACTGTTCTCTGGTATTGAGTGAGTTTTAAGTGAGTGACTGCAAATCACAGTTGGAAATTGCACTGTTTCTTTCTTAAATTCCTGCTGCCTAAATCATTTTGCTTGATCTGAGCCAAAATGCTGTTTCAACTGTATGAAAGAGCTGAAGACATTTGAAATGCCAGTGTAGTTTTACAAGAGAATTTAGAAACTATTCATGCAGCCACACAAAAGGAATATGGTGATGTTAACTTTGTGCTCCTATCTAGAAGCAGGATGTTCTTTGGGAATGTAAGAAAACCCAGTTTCAAGTGCCTTGCTGGCTGCTTCTGTGCATGGGCTGGGATGTGGGCTTCCAGCTTTCAGGGAAGTGTCCTTAGAAGTTAAGGAGTACCCTGGGGCAAGTGTCTGTGTTGCTGAGGTTGCTGTTCTGTGTATCAACAATTACATACTGATTGAACCAGAAAGAGACAACAGTGTGTGTGGTTGGCCTCCCAAGAACTGAACTCAAAAATGGGAAAACCTGGATTCCAGACCCTGCTTGGGATTAGGGTGAGAGGTGTAAACATCAGTTGTTCACCCTCTAGGCAAATGCTTGAATCGTCTAGTGCTTCCCTTTCTTTAGCTTTATAACTGCTGTGTGTGTGCCTTTGAGATACACTAATGCTGTCAGCAAAGAAATGGCTCACCATAGCTTTGACCAACCACAAACTTGCCTTCCAGAAAATGAACAGCTGCAGAGCTGTCTTCCTGAGAATTAACATCTTGAAACAGCAGCTATAGGGGTGCCTGGTTGCCTTTGTCACTTTATTGTGGTGTTAAGTCTATAGAAACGTGAATGGCAATACTCTAAAATAACTAATCTGAGAGAATTTAAGAAATCCAACTGGTTGAACATTTGTTCTTGGGAGAAGAAATTCTCCCTTCCTGCAAGTTGCAGATGAGAAGGCATGCCAGTCTCAGTCTAAGCTTAGGTATGTGAAATAAATAATTAAAATGTTTCAACAGGAGCACTGGGAATTGTGGTTTACATAGGTGAAATGGATTTCATATCCTGTAGAGACTTATGACTTGTGGATTATATCCCAAACCTGAGAGAACTTAAATTTGGGTGATGATCAGACTTCATTTACAGACAATCTGATGACCAGTTATAGTTACTGCAAAGTCATATTTTATTGAAAAATACTGATTCTTTATAGAACAGTGAAGCTGACTAGCAATTGTTAGACTTACTTGGTGCAGCTTCTAGTGCAAGTTGTCCTGGAAGCTTTGCATTCATGTACAAATCTGATTTGTAGTTTTATTTTCTCATAATATTTTTTTAAACAAACTGCTAACCACTACCCCCATGGGGAAAAAAGAGTTGTTGCTTAAACTATTTGGCAAGCATGTAGCTTCATATTTATATGTCACTTCAGGTCCATCAAAAATAGAATTTTCATCAAAGGAGAAAAAAGCAGGTGAAGATGAAGGAAGGCAAAGCAGTGAAGAGCAAAACTATCAGCATTCTCCTCTTCGAAAACCTTTAATAAGATCTTCTGCTGGCAGTGTCATGCCTGGTAAAAGGTATGTCTGCTCCTCTGGGAATCCATCTGGCAGGAAACAGGGTGCATGGGGAAAAATGATGATCAGTGTGTGCCAAATAGTCATGTTCTTATTGGGGAGCATGCTTCCCTGGTCTCTTCTGGTTTGCCTGAATTACAAGCTCACAGATCTCACACTTTGTCAGAAAGAAACTTCTAACTGCTTATTAAGGCTTTTTACTTTTGCCTGAATATTTCTTTTGAATATTTTGTTCATAACATGAGTAACAACACCTGCAATAGTGAGGCATTAACTCCCAGTGCTAGATTTAGCTCATAACAACCTTAGTACATCAATGCATACTTCGTTCATGTGAAATGTTGCCTTGTGAACAAAATATTCTTCTAAACAGAGACATTGATGTCCTAAAGAACAGTGAACTGATTAAGTCTGGGGCATGCATTAGTGCATTATTGATAAAAAAAAAATCTTCTATTTTTAGTTCACCGGCAAAGAAGCCTGGTCTTCGAAAGGCACTGCAGTTTGAAGCAGATCTGTTTGATTCTAGTTCTGAAGGGCAGAGCTCGGAGGCCTTGGGAGCTTCATTGTCATCTCTTGGTAACCTGGTAGGATTAGTGGCCGAGACATCTGAAGAAAGATACCGTCTTTTGGACCAAAGGGACAAAATCATGCGGCAAGGTTGTTATACAAATTAATGAGTGTAACATCTACTTCTCCACTGGAAAGAAATGTGTTTGGTATCTGTTGCAAAGCTGTTGTGGTATTATGAAAATGGCTTTAAAGAGGGAGTTTAACATGGAACTGTCTGTAAAATACACTTCTGTTGTACATATATACATTAATTTCTTGCCGAACATGCAAAAATCTGTTTTACGTATTACGCATGCATATTTCTTGTGGAAAGTGAATAGCAGACTGTTCGTCTTCTGTGAAGGAGGCCATGTAGGGAGATTTGCATCCCTGCAGGCTCTTTGAAGCAAGCTACCTAAAGCCTAACTGTGTTTCACTAAGTTCAAACTGCTACACAGCTGGTAATTATTTCAGGAAGTGGGCCTTTGTTTCACAGTGCTGGGTTGTAAAGCCTTCCATTCTGTTCTTGCCATTTCAAAGCTGACCCTACTTTTAATTTAAGATCTGGTGTTTAATATCAACAAACAAATTTCTCATCCATTTCACATGGAATTGTGAAATTGCCAGTGCTTAGTTAGGATACAAAACATTGGATGTCTTTTAGAGGCTTCAATCTTTTCAGCAGAACTCTTGATATCCAGGTGGGACGATAGGAGAAACTTCACCAAAGGAGTGGTGCAACCCTGGGACAGGTCCCAGAGTGGGAGAAATCCGTTCTTGTGCATTTCTGACCATGCCAAGGTGTGGGTACAGCCTTGGTCTGAGTAGATGTAGGATGGGAATCTCTAGAGACCTTTTCCCACCAGCTTTTTTTTGTGAATTGTTGCTGAGCAATGTACTTCTTGACATTCATCCATTGACCAATGTACAGACTCTAGCTGAGGCACCTGGCATGCTTAGTGCTGTGTTGGCACATCAGGGTAATAGCTTGTCATGAAAACAAAATCAAGAGATGCTTAGTGATTGTTCAGTTTTACTTATTCTTTTTTTCAGTTCGAATAAAAAGGACTGATCTTGGCAAAGCAAAAACTGTTGTTGGCACTTGCCCAGACATGTGTCCTGAAAAGGAGCGCTACATGAGGGAGACGAGAAACCAGCTCAGTATCTTTGAATTGCTTCTAGGATCTGACAAGGTATGAGCCCTCTGTATGCAGGGGTTTGTTATTCCCAGGTCATGTTTGCTTGCTGCTTATATAAAAGTGTCAGTGTTTCATTGATTACAGGGTTAATTCTGGTGGAAAAATTTTGGAGGCCGTTTCATTAATGTCTTTCAATTCCCCATTGTAGAACAAGAAGGCTAGAGAATTGCTTTTTCACTCTAAGTCATGTCTTTTATTTAGCTGCAGACAGGCTTTTAGAACTATAATTCTAAAACTATAAGGAGTATACATTGGTTATGAGTTTGAGAATAAGTCAACACTTTGGTTCCTATCATAAAAGAAAATAAAATACATTTGCTATTGTAGCAGAATGGATGTGGGCTGTTAGTGTGAAGAGTGGTGAATAGTCTGCTCCTTGCTAAAGTAAAAGTATGGATGGAATGAAATCCTCTATAATCCTGAAAAGTTGAACATATTCCTCCTTTTCTCCATATCTTGCAGGTAGATCATGCGGCAGCGATCAAGGAATATAGCAGGTCTTCAGCAGATCAGGAGGAACCTTTACCCCATGAACTGAGACCCTCTGAGGTGTTAAGCATGACCATGGACTATTTAGTGACAAACATTATGGATCAAGGAGAAGGAAACTACCGAGAATGGTATGACTTTGTCTGGAACAGAACTCGTGGAATAAGAAAGGTAAGCACTGGCAGATGGAGATGTTTGATGATAGAAAGCAAAAGATCACATAATGCCCTAAAAAGTGAAGCAAAAAGCAATAGTAATTGAAATGTTTTGAATTGCAAAGTGACTCAAAGCACAGTTCAAATGAGTTTTCCAAAGGTAGTGCCAGATGCCTGTGTTCTTCAACTGTAGTTTAAAAGTACACGCAGTGCTTGCTTTGTCATTCTGTTTAGGATATAACCCAGCAACATCTCTGCAACCCGCTGATGGTGTCTCTGATTGAGAAGTGCACTCGCTTTCACATCCATTGTGCTCACCACTTGTGTGAAGAGCCCATGTCCTCCTTTGATGCCAAAATCAACAATGAGAACATGACTAAATGCCTGCAGAGCTTGAAGGAGATGTATCAAGACTTGGCTAACAAAGGGATTTACTGCAAGAGTGAAGCAGAGTTCAGAGGTTATAATGTCTTGCTGAATCTCAACAAGGGTGATATTCTCAGGTAGGAACAACAGATACCATTTGTTTTCTCTCTTTGCCTCTGGGAAGAATTGAGATTAGAATTAAGTCCGGACAAATTGTAATGCAAGTGTAGTTGCAATTTTTTTTTTTCCAAAGAAATTGTACTCTAGTAATGTTTTATTTGAATTTTTCAATAGGTCATTTTAAAAAGTGTATTTTTTTTAAGAAAAGAAAAAAAAGAAAATAAAAGCTTTGTTTTATCTCCTTGAGTAACTCTGCAGGCAGTAAAAAAAACAACCAACCAAAAAGAAAGTTATATCTGCACTGTTCTCAATCAAGGATATTTTTTTTTATTCTTCCCAGAGTGGTATCCAAGGTTCACTGCTCTGTCTGCAGCAGGACCAAGCAAAAACTGTTTTGTGGGCGGCCATACGTAGCTCTTCTGGTCAACCTCTTAGCTGCCTTCCTCCCTAGACGTTGGACTGATGTACCTAAATAATCATATGTTGATTGTGCAAGCATCATTAGAAGATTAATGATCAGTAAATGCTGCAAATTTAATTCACAGCCGTTTGTTTTGGACAGGGGTTGCATGTCTTGCTTAAAGCTCCTAATTTTAATTCCATTTTGTTACAGGTTGATACTGAATTGTGATTTTTAATGTTGAAGCAAAAGGTTTGTCTCTGTCTTTTGTCTCCACAGAGAAGTACAGCAGTTTCATCCAGAGGTTAGAAACTCTCCTGAAGTTAGATTTGCAGTTCAAGCTTTTGCTGCGTTAAACAGCAACAACTTTGTGAGGTTTTTCAAGTTAGTGCAAGCAGCTTCCTATCTGAATGCCTGTCTCTTACATTGTTATTTCAACCAGGTGAGAAAAAGGCAGATGGATATTTTTTTAAAGTGTTAATCAGTAAAACAGTCTGGGACTTTTGGGAGGAAATCTTCTTAGCAGAAAACTTGGTAGATATGTAGCCTTAAAAATAATTTTATTTTTGCTTCTTCAGAAGCGTTTAAAATTTATCAAGAGTTTTGTGCCGTGATATAAAAGGCAAATACTACAATGCTCTTCGCAGCACTTTTTCCCATTACTGTGTACAAATACATAGTATTTCCCCTGAAATAAAAAAATATATTAAAATTATTAAAATTTTTAAAATTTTCCCCTGAAAATAAAAAAAAATTCCCCTGCAGAGAAGCAGGCCTGAAACTTTTGCAAAGGAAATACCAACCTGCACTTTCAGAAGTCTTGCAAGCTTTTTCTTCTGCACAGAAATCGCAAAGGGATATACTCAAAATGAGCAGCATCGAAGAGTAGCAGAAACTAGAAAGCAAGTGCATAGAATTTCAAAAGAAATTTAAATCTGAATAGTTGTTTGTGTGGATGTTTGATGACAGAGTACTGATTTCTTTTAAACATGATTTTCATGTTTATAGTATACTTTATAGTACATTTTGGGGTCTTTAACTTAGAGGTTACATGCCTTTTTCTTTTATTTCCCTTCAGATTCGTAAAGATGCTCTCAAATCTCTCAATATTGCCTACACTGTGAGCACCCAAAGATGTACAGTGTTTCCCTTGGATCACCTGGTCCGCATGCTACTGTTCAAAGATTGTGAGGAAGCAACCGATTTTATAAGCTATTATGGCCTGAGTGTGTCTGATGGGTAAGTGGAAGAAAAAGGGTGTCTGTGCCTTGATATGGCTAGTGGGGCTAGACCAATGTTAGGCAAACCGTTAATGTGGATCAGCTGCTCCTGCAGTTTGCAACCAGAAAAAGAACAGAACGGGTGAAGGGTAGGGGCTGGGCTCTGTAAGCGAAGCCCTATGATAGTGATGGGTGCAAATTATAATAATGTGTTCAATTTTTATTGGTGTAATTGTGAAGAGTTCTTTAATTTTGCATCTTTCCCTAAAGAAATGGGGCTTGTATCCCTGTAACTACTGTGACTTCCCACAATAGCTTTTTTTTTCACTTGTATATGGTTTTTTTACTTGGTGACAAGGGATTTCAAGGATACAAAATTCCTTCAGCCTTCTGGAAGGTGGTGAAAAAACAAGAGAAACATGTCCCTCAAAGGAGAGACTGCATATTGAGCTTGGTCTACACTGGACTCCAGGGACTCCCTCCCTAGAAAGAGACACTGTGGATAGCCCAGGGGAAAAAAAAAAAAATTGTCTTAGGTTCTTATCTTGCATTTGAATTGTCATAAATTGCAGCTCTGTAGGAAATGACGATACGGCTCTGCTTCTCAGGAAACTGGCGTTATGGTGATGCATGTAGGGCAGGATGAACAGTGCAAACCAGTTTTTAGAGGATGCTGGAGGCCAACAGTTTGCAGATAAGAGTGTGTGCTATGGAAATACATACATTGTAAGGTGTGCTTATACAGATTTGCAATCTCAAGAGATGGGAGAAGGCAAAAAACTTGAGCGTGCCTGTTAGTGCTCTATTTTCTGTTAACATTCTGTTTTGAAATAATAAATTGGCCAGACTACAGGTGCCAAGATTGGAAGAAGATTGCAGCTTTTAAAATTACTTCTGTAGACAGCCCTGGCATCTGTCATGTGGGATGTAGTGTAGGTAAAATGTGCACAGATAATATACACGGTGGATAAAGGTTAAAAGGAGAAAGAGACAGAATAGTCCACAAGGGTACCTAGAAATGTTAGTGCAGGTTGTACTCTGTCCCAGGAGAGTAGCTGTGAGGACAGTGATCTCTGCCTTCCCTGCTCTGGTTCCAGCCAAAGATTGAGATCCAGGCTACAGGGAGCAATCCTGGAGTGCCCAGTGCCTGTCTCACTTTGCCCTGCTAAGCTGTCCAGCTGAAAACCTATAGGTTACTGGAGCTTTGAGGATGCACTCCTGGTTTTTATTTTTCCCCAGTGCTTACGTGGAGCTGAATCGCTCAGCTTTCTTGGAGCCAGATGGATTACCTAAGCCACGTAAATCGATGTTTGTCAGCCAGAAGCTAACTGTCTCGGTTGGAGAAGTTGTAAATGGTGGGCCCTTGCCCTCGGTGCCTCACCATGTGCCTGTGTCCAGCTTCAATGGACAGAACAAGTATACTGGTGGAAGCGCCTCTGTGGATCAAGCTAGTAGTAGCCAAAAATCCAGCATGGAAGCAATAGGTAAGAGCAAACATGCATTTTAGATACTGCTTAGGAACATACTGGTTGGTCAGTTCTGTGAGGAGTTTTATTTTACAAAGCAGAAACTGTTCTTGGCTCATACGGGTTGAAGTTGCATGGAAATTTGAAAGTAAATGAAAGCATGTTTTGATTTAAATGTGTCTGTAAAAGCTAAGAAGCAACATGATTAATATATTTCCCAATACAGGAAACACACTAACAGAAATGAGGACAATTTTGCCAACATAGGTTAAATAACTAGATGTTTGCCTGTTTCAGACAGCCAGCTTCCATTTTCAGTTTGCAGATTTTGTATTGCAACTGTTTTTTCTCACTGTCTGTGTAATCATGTTTTTCAAGTTAGCTGAATGTATGCTTTTTTTTGTCCTTGTTGAAAGTACAGATGTACAGGAAGTACAGTGTAGGTGCTAGGTGTGCTTGACTTAAAACAGTTGTTTTATTGGAAATGTGTGTACTTGGTATTGAAGGTAATGTGCAATGAATTTTTTGAGTCTTTTGTATAAAATACTCATAAATTAGTTTCTATGATAGAATCGTGTGTTTAGCTTTAAGGCAGCAAGCTTCTGTTATGGACTGGTTTTATGACCTGATGAGATTTATCAGACGAGCCGGCTTTTGAAGATAAGAATAGTTTTGCATCTATTTATGACTGACCTGGTTTCCTTAATTTTTCTCTTCCCCTTTCCCAAGAAGGAAGGGTGGAAAGCAAAGGTGTGGATTCAGATGCCGCAGGAGTCCAGCCCCCAGCTCATCTTCTGCCCTCACTGTTACCTCGCCAGCTTGTGCCAGTGCTGCCTCCTGTGCAGGCAATCTCCCAACCTGCTGGACAACCTGAGCCTCTCTCTTCAAAGTCTCAGCCTGTCTACACAGACACAGTAAGGAAATTTAAAACCATCATGAAGTATTTGGGAAAGATCTGTGAAACATAATAAAAGGTAACTGAGTTCTTAGGTTGTTTTAGTTTTCCAGAATCTGCATGTGTTATGTAGAGTCAAAAGGAGACACTCTCTGCTTCAGTGCTTTGGATGCTTTGAGAAGTTGTTTCCTTGAACTGTTCTGAAAAGAGAAAGTCTTAAGTGAGTTTAGATGCAAGCCTGAAATGTCAGTGCTTGCTATGACTCCTTCATAGGATAAACAGTCCTGTCTGTTTGGCATTTATTTGAGAAACCTCTAAGGAGAGAGTCAGAAAGTGATAGTAGAAAGTGGTTATCTTTGACTAGTGGGTAAACTTCTCTTTAGTGAGTAGTATTGAACTGTTTCTTAATGGCACATATTTCAGATGAGACATGACAAAGTTTTTTCTTGTGGTTATATGACTATTAATGTTGGGTCTTGAATATGTACCCTGTGTATCTGTGCTGTTCCCCTTTTTCTCCATCCCACGCATGTTTAGATATGTAGTAATGCTGAACCCATCTGGGAGTGTCTCATTGCTTTGTAAAGTACAGCTGCCGTATTCTACCTCAATGTGGCTATGTCTCAGTGAAGATTAGACCTGGTCATTTGGAATTAAATGAGCTAGAATGAGGGAAACTCTGAAGTAAGAAAATAGGAGTCCCTCTCAAAATTCACTTTTCTTAGCTATTATTTCCTAACTTGACTTGCTGATATTTAGTACAGGAAGCTGCTTTTGTTTCTGGGCTGTTATTAATCTTTTAGATAGTCTAAAATTTCCAGGCTGTTGTGTTTGATTAAGTTAGCTTAGTTTGTAAGTAGATATACAGATGATGTTGCCAATTACAGTTAGTTAAACAAGGCTGAAAAGCCTCACTCCCAATTCACATGTGTGCCGAGGCCATCCTGAGCAGAACTGCATCTTGCTTCAGCTGCTTCCTCTGCTGTGTTGTAGGACATCGCTGAAGTGGTGGACGGGCTTGTGCATGATGTCATCAAAGGAGAGTGTGGTGAAGTCAGCAGAGCAGGAGTGGCTTACGTGACTGCTGCCCTCTGGTAAAGAGCATTTATTGCTGGTATTCCTGGAGTCTTTTGTCAAAGCTGCAATTTGCTGTAGCACCGCCCTGTGTGAAGATCATAAAACTAAGCAAGGCAAGGTCTGTAGTGGTCTTACTGATAGAGTTGAGGGAAAAGCAGGTCTTCCTTCAGATGTTTGCCACCTCTCTGTTACACACCAGTTAGCCTAATGGAAGACTAACTGCAAACCTTTGTAAACCTTGCCTTGCATGACACTCACACTGCTGACACGAGAAATGCGTGTTGTGGAAGGGAAGGTGCCCAAAGAGGGACAAGAGGAGTAAGTCCAGATCTGGCTTCTTCTCTGCTTCAAATAATGCTTCTTCTCCAAGGCAGTTGGTAGAGTTGTGGATGTGGGTTTATGACCAAAACAGTGCTTTTAATGCACCAATGTTTTGGTTATTGCTGAACAGCACAGGGTCAAGGTCTTCCTTGTTACCCACTTGTCACATCCCAGTCCAGTGGAGGTCCGGGAAGACCTGTAATGATTCCATGTGTGAGATTAAAAGACAAACGAGGTCAAATGCCGTCTGCTAAAGCTTTATTGTTATCTCCCAGCAATGATTACTGAAATGAGCAATAGAGTAAAGGAGGAAGTAGAGGAAAGGCAGGAGAGAGAAGCAGTATTACGGAGCACAGCAAGAGTATGGTCACCACCACAGGCCTGTGGTGTCCCGACGGTCCTCTAGTGTCAGCGGCATCCTCTTGACTCACGATCACAACGATGGCAGGGGTTCTGGGGTCCCAGTTGTGGAGGGACATGGCACTAATTTATAGTCAAAGTCTGCTTGATACTTGACCAATCAGTATAGAGGTCGCTTTTGCTCGGCCAATCTTTAGCAGTTGGTTGTGTGTTGTAACAAGTATCTTGGAAGATGATTGCTCCTGATGTACCCCTTGGCGGTTACGTATACCATGTTGGCAGACAACTTTGGCACATCTTGCAGCTTGATTTGGCAAGTTTTGGGTGCTTCTTGCCCCTGTTACAAACAGGATGTGGCTGGTCTGCTTGTGGTAAGCAAATTTTGAGACATTTTGACTACCGGTCTCCTTTTGAGACATCTTAACCGTCTCCCTACACCACTCTGCACCCCCTGAGTAGGCTGGGGGTGTGCTAGAGGCTGGGAGGGGACATAGCTAGGACAGCTGACCCAGATTGACCAAAGTCCATACCATGTGATGTCATGGTCAGCAATAAAACTGGGTTAAAGGAAGAAGGTGGTAGGATTTTCTGGCTTCCAGGTTCACCATTGATTAGAGACTGTCTGGGCATTGGTCTGCCTGTGGGATGTGGTGGCTGACTGCCTTTGCTTTGCTTGGTGTGGGTGTGGGTTTTTTTCCTTCACCAGTGTCTTTATCTTCACCCACGAGTTTTCTTGCTTTTGTTCTTCCTATTTTCTCCTCTGTCCTGATGTGGGGAGGGGAGTTAGATGGTAGCAGTGCGGGTGCTTGGCTGGTGGCTGGAATCAGCCCACCACAATGGAGCAAAGGTGTGCTTGAGAAAAGCACAGACATAGGGCTTTGAACGAAAACTTCCTGGCTTTGAAAAAATAATTGCTGTTTCTGCATAGCACCTCGGTGGCCACTGTGGAGGAACTCGTGACTGAAGTGATGGGGGAGATACTCAGACAAGTGGTTGGAAGTGTGCTTAGCGAGGAAAGGGAGCGTGTCAAAGAGGAAAGGCGCAGAGTAGAGGAAGAGAGGTGAGTCACTGCTTTTGCTGTGGGTAGGGTGGGCTGTATACATCCTTAGGCAATGTAACGACAGCTGGTGCCAACCTGTGTCCTTGCATGTATGCTCACATGTCAGGCTGACAGCACTCAGTTTGTCTCACCTTGAACTGCCCTGGGATCAGGCAGGCAGGCAGGCTGTTGCTTCCGTATTCTCAGGTGATCTGCTAGTTAGTATTTTGGTGACCTCACAGGTGAGGTGAAAATGGTGAGTGGGAATTTTGGGAACTTGTATTCACCCAGATCTTCCAGAGAGGGAGATGCATCCCAGTCCTGCTGTATGCAGGAACTTTTACTCCTGATTGAGCTACTTGTCTGTAGCTTACTGGGGTAAGAATAAAATAACCCCATTGTTATCTGTATTTTTGAGGGAAACCTGGCTCTGTGCAAAGCTCTTTATTTTTAGAGAGAGAAACCAGCTAGTGGAAACTTAATTTTAAGCTTGTGTAACTAAGTGGCGGGTTTTTCATTGTAAGTCTTTTCACTTGTGTAAATCTTGCCACTCTTGTCTTGCCACTCGTGTAAATCTCTTCTTTGTCCTTCCAGGCAAAAGCAAGAAAGAGAAGAGTTAATAAAACAGTTGAGCCAATTGGTGGGTATAGAGTTAATGGAAGAAGTAATAAAGGAGAGTCTTCAAGAAGCTTCAGCCAATGAGTTAAAGTACGTACGACATACTGTATGCTGTACTTTGCTGTAGGATGCTTTCCTAAGGGTAAGAATTTGTTAGGGAAGAATGGACTTCTTGCTTGGCCTTCTCTGAGTTCATCGTCAATAAGCTACTTTAAAGAGAGGATAAGGGTGCCTGATTGTACAGCGGGCTACCAGTTTGCAGTTGCACTGTGTCAGGCAGCAGCAGTCCTCCACGGTGGAGGAAATAGAGGCTTTGTCTAGGACAAGGCTGCTCTGTGTGCTTATTTTTGTTCTGACTCCTTTACCGCTCAGCTATGGGCTCTCTTGTAGACCCTTCTTTGGAAGCCCATGATCAGCGTAAAACTTGAATGACCTCTGATCGATTACAGACCTTATTTAGAAGGGCTGTAGAGTAGAAGTGTGGAAAATCCCTCATGTTTCTAAATGTGATGGTCTTCCCTGTTTGCACCTCAGCTAATTGTATTGGCATTTGCTGCAGTCTCCACCTTACTAGAGGTCTTGGTTTGTTTCATTTTGAACCAGATGTGCCTTAGAAAGAGACCGGCAAGCCCGTATTGCCCGGTGTTCAGAAGTCGTCTGTGGTCATGTCATGGACCTCTTCCTGGAGGATGAGATTTTTCAGATTGCTAAGGAAACCCTTCAGGAGCTCCAGTGTTTCTGCAAGTACTTGCAGCGGTGAGTTGCCACCCTGTGACACAACTGCTTTTCTTGGCAGCATTGACATGGAGCAGTTAATAGAGTTTGAGCTACAGCTGTCTGGTTGTGTTTTTGGTGTGTTTTTTTTTTTTTTTTTCTCTGTCGTCTTGTCTCCACTATAGGGGTAGACTTAGTCTTATTATCAGCCTCTAATAAGTTACTGAGGTATATGTGGGGAGGGGAGCACACCTCATTAGAGTCAGGTAATGAGCTTGGTAGGAAATTTCAGCTTCGTTCTATCTAGAAGCTTGTAGTAATTTCTGCTTTTATTCTTTCTGTTGGATGCTTGTTTTTCTGGATGTGTGCTAAGTGTTCAGTGGCTATTGTGGTGCTCCTAGTCAGAGATTCATTTCTACCTGTGCTGCCCCCGTGCAGTCAGGTTGAGGTGTGTTTTGAGTGGCATTTCTCACTGCTCAAGAGAAAGCAGCAGGCTAGTCTCTTTATTGTGGAGCACCTTCCCTTGCAGAGTTCTTTCTGTCCTAACACTGAGTTCATGTGTCTCTTCAAGGCATGTGTAAATCACCTTCAGTGCGATAGGAAAGGTTAAGAAGGAGTCTAAAGATACATGAAACAAACATACGTGCAGCAGTCAAGAAAACTGGATGGTGCAGGAACGTTTTTTATAAGCCCTTAAAATACCTGAGGAAACACAACAAAAGATTTCAATTCATAAATTTTTGTGTTATAAAATTGTTGGGTGGTACGTGTTTTGAATCCTTTGGTCATAGAAAAATAGACTAGCATCTAATGATAAAGGCTTTATTATACATTCTCTCCTCGTTGGTGAATTTGCCTTTTCAAATGTTCCTTAAAAACAGAACAAGAAAAAAAGAAACATACCTTTCTTACTTTTGCAACATCTATTGCAGTATTTTCAGCAAGTGCTTGAGGTATCAGAGAAGCTTTATAATGGATCATTGTAAAATGCTCTGTGTGCTAGGAATAATCACGCTGAAAACTGGGAAAGAAAACTATGCTTGAACTTTTGCCTGGGGAGCACAGCTAGGACAGCTGAGGAAGGGATGATATGGAAGAGTGGTAATCCTGCTTCCCTCCTGTGATCTCTTTGGCCACTGAGAGCAAGTGCAGCTTGCTAAGCGGAAGGCTGCTTCTTTTTGTCTGCACTGTTTTTTCAAATGGGGCATGCAGTTGCCCCTTTTGGACACTGCATGTGTACGGCTGGCAGGTCTCGTCCTGTGCACAACCTCTGTTTGAGCTCTGACTTTGTGGCTGTGTGTAGAAAAACAGCCTGAGGCTGCTGCAGCACCCACATGCGCCACCTCGCACTTGCCCTGGGCAGACGGTGACTTTTGGAGTGTTTGAGAGCCCAATCCAGTCTGAAGAGCAAAGATGAGAAAACCTGTTTGGTCTGCAAAAGAGTTTATTAATGTGACCTTTTTATCTATTCTCTTCCAAAGGTGGAGAGAGGCAGTGGCAGCTCGAACAAAGTTGAAATGTCAAATGAGGGCGTTTCCAGCTGCTCCCTGTTGTGCAGATCCAAAAAATAAACTGAAAGCACTGTCCCCCAGTGCTGAGTGGCCTATAGACATGGAGAACTTGTGCAAGAGAATTGTAAACCTGGGGAATGGAGGAAAGCTGGGGATCTCTTGCACAAGGTAAGGATACTTACAGTGACAGCAGTTGGCTATCTGTTTGATTTTTGGAAGGTAAGTTACAAAGTAGCCCTCTTTGAACCTTCATTGTGAACAGTTTTGCAAAACTGTTTGTTCTCAAATACCCCTAGAAAGACCCTCGCTACACAAATGCCATGACGAAGACTGCAACCTAATGAAACCCTTCTTCTATTAATGGCAACTTTCTAAAGTGCCTGCAGTACTTCTCAGGTCTTAGTGTTTCTTAAATTTGGTTAAAGTACCTGTTTTACACTAAAAATTACAACCAAGAATCTTTTGTTTCCAGATTGAATTGGCTGAGAAACAAGACGGTGCATGAAATTAAAGTTCAGCACTTCTACCAGCAATTGTTAAGGTACATTGGTGTTTAATCCTTATTTTCTTTCTAAGCAGATTGTAACAGAAATGCCAGAGATCTCGAAAATGTCAGTATGGAATGGCAAATCATACTGTTGGTGTCCCCTTGCAGCCTTGATTCTGGGAGTATTTTCCAGATATGGGAAACTGGAAGATAAATTCATGAAAGTGTTAGGCCATCTGATCCTATTGCTGTGGGTATAACTTTAAGGATCTGATGGATATTCGGGTTTTTTTTTCCTACCTGGGTGGGACGGTGCCTGGGATGGGGTATAGGAAGAGAGGAATAAATGAGCTGTTACTAACCAGGCTTGTGGCACAGAGGAATTGATCTAGGGGTTTAAAGTGCAGCAAGAGGTCTGCCTTCTCATGGCTTGTCATGCACTCTAGTGGCGTGTGTGTTTATTAGAGCAGGGTATTGAAGCAGTGTGGAAGTGAAGCAATACACATATGGTCCCACAATCCCCAAAGTAAGGCTCATGTAGCAGATTTAGCAGCTGCAATTCATGAAGGCGTCTGGTCTGTAGTAAAATAGATGGGCAACAGATCTAAAGAATTGGCTCTAATTTTGGACTGTTTGAACTGGACTGTAGCTATTTACAATATTGTAACTAGTTCAAAGCAAGAAAAACATTCCTCAGGTGGGAATGAACACTAGGGGGGTTGTCTTTTCACCAGCTTTTGTCTCTCTTTAAGTGATTTAGCTTGGACTCCGCTGGATCTTGTCTCGTTAATCACTGAACATATTCCAGTTCAACAAGAATGGGTTTTTTGGAAGGTGCTATTGGTTTTGCCAAATGATGATGAATATGCGGAGCATGATCCCAGCAGGTAAGTAAAAGAGTTGATTGCTGGATCCCTTTCTCAAACAGGGCAGTCAAATAGAAGAGTAGTAGTAGCATACAGTCCTTGATGTATTTATTTCCTGTACCATGTCAAATTTCCAGTTTGTTTTCTCCTGACATTGGTCATTGAATTCCTTTTGCTCATGCTGAAAACAAAAAACCTTGAGATATGTACCAGTGTGGACAATTTCAGGACATTTAATAGCTATTTAGCAAAATCCAAGCAATATGAAGGTTGGGGTGTCTCAGAGGTGTTGGTACTAAAACCCTAAAATGCTGTTTTTTTTAAACAAAAACCCCAGAAGCCCACTCTTTCATGTTTGCTAGGGTACTGGTGGATTGGTTGAAAGCCAAATTTATGGGAGACAAAAGCTGGAAGAAAAATGCTTCACATACAGAAGGCAGAATTCAAACACTGACGTTATTTAATTCTCCTGGCATGCAAGGGAGCAGAAGCATTAAAGTCAGTGTGTGCATAAAGGTAGGTGAGAACAATTTCATGATACCTAACAGGCCATAAAAGCAGGGTGTGCTCTTTTCCAGTGGATGTTGTGTGGAGGCTTTTCGCATTGTGTCCTGTCAGATGGAGGGAGATGATACTGGGAGGGATGGGGTTGTTGAAAAGGTCTGAAAAAAGATTATTTTTCCTTATTTCCAGTCAGCTGAGTAAATACCTGCCTAAATACAGTGCAATATTTAGAACCTCAATCATATCAATTCCTGATGCTAAATCAAGTGCTGGAGAGCACTTTTGTGCTCACCTGCATCTATTGGACACATCCACGTTGCTCTGCCTAACAGCTCATTGTAGAGCTCCTGGTAATGAATGTCAAAGCTGAAAGCTAATGATAGTAAACTGCAGATTTCAGCATGAAAATAGCTTTGTTTAGCTTTAGCTACATTACTGTTATCTTTGTTACTTGTATAGGTGGCACATGGTGCGCTTTCTGACTCTGAGCTTGATACGGCTGAGATGCAAAAAGACTTGCTTGGAACCAGTGGTCTCATTCTTCTCCTGCCCCCTCGAGTTAGGAGTGAAGATGTTGCAGAAGATGATGTTTATTGGCTTTCAGCTTTGCTGCAGTTGAAACAGTTGCTTCAGGCCAAACCTTTCCACCCGGTAGTTCCCTTGATGGTTCTAGTCCCCAGTCAGGAAGAGGAGGCCACAGAGAAAGAAGTAGAAGAGGGTATGTAATTATTTCTGTGCCTTGAAAAAACAAAGTGAATGTTTAGGGCTGTCCCAAGTAGAACTGTTGCGGCTAGTGCAGTCTCTCAAATATGTTGTCTAATAAAGGGAGAGACTATGAAGTACAATACTTCTCAAAGCTTTGCTAGAAATCCTGAGGCCTTAAGAACTGATCAATATGGAAAGAGATGAACTTTCTTTTGGCTTCCAGTTTTCCTTTGCGCACAGTATTTGATCCTGACAGTCTGTGGGCAAGGATGGAGGAGAGAAGTGATGCTATGAATGTATGCAGAGTGTGGTCAGATTAGGAGAATACCCACAGAATCACAGAATAGTCACAGAATCACAGAATAGTCAGGGTTGGAAGGGACCTCTGGAGATCATCTAGTCCAACCCCCCCGCCAGAGCAGGGTCACCTACAACAGGGTCAACCTACCCATTTATTCTTTCTCTGTGTATATATGCAGGTTTTCTTATTTTTAAGGTTTGATGCTGCAGGACTTGATTTCAGCCCAGCTTATTTCAGACTACACCATTGTTGAGCTCCCAGGTTCTATCAATGACTTACAAGGCACCAAAAGGGTAAGAGTAAGAACAGCAACTCACATTAAGAGATACTTGACTAATTTGTCATTAACCTCTCAATTACTAATGCCTTATAAAGAATGATTATGTTCTCAGTAGCTTAAATTGCAACTTAGTGTTGTGTAATGGGATATTTTTTTCTGTTGACGTTTCTGTAACATAGGTTTTGTTCAAAAAGCTCTATTACCATTTTTTCATGCACCTGAATTTGCTGGCGTTGGGTGCTCGCTTATTAATAATGATTCCAACATCAGCCAGAACTATTCTGAAATGAAATATTTCTGCCACTTTTCCATTATTTGTGACTGTTCTATCTGACTAGAGATCAGTGGCATTTGCTACAAAAAAGGTATTTTCCTCTGTGTGATACTGCAAACTAAATACCAAAATAAGTGGATTATGTAGATCCACAGATCATTAGATCATTGACTAGCAGGGGCACAGTTGCTGCCTAACAGACAAGTGGTGGGTAGGCCTTTGTACCCTTAAGCTCTCAGTCCTAAAATGAAAATGACCCTTTGTAGCTCTTCTGGCTGCTGTGAGATCACCCAGTATTATTCCATCTTGGTGGATGGGACTGAGGGATGCCTGATGATAGGTGACTCTATCCTCTCATGTATGCGAAGAAGGATTGTATGAATCTCTCCTTGACAGCCTGTTGTGGTTTAACCCTAGCTGGCAACTAGGACCATGCAGCCGTTTGCTCAATTCCCCTCCCCCAGTAGGATTGGAAAAGAGAAAAAGGGAAAAAAAAAAAACTTGTGGGTTGAGATAAAGATAGTTTAATAGAACAGTAATGGAAGAGAAAATAATAATGGTAAAAGAATATACAAAAGGAGCAGTGCAATACAATTGCTCACCACCCAATGATCAATTGCCCAGCCTGTCCCAAGCAGCAGCGATCACGGATCCCTGCCCCCTGGCCAACCCCCATTTATATACTGTGAATGATGTCTGTAGTATGGAATATTCCTTTGGCCAGCTTGTCCTGTCTATGTTCTCTCTCAGCTTCTATGTGAAGCTGAAAAAGTCCTTGACTTGATATAAGCATTAGTTAGCAACAACTAAAGCAATATGTATTATCAACATTATTCTCATACTAAATTCAAAACACAGCAGCTATTAGGAAGAAAATTAACTCTGTCCCAGCTGAAGTCAGTACACCAGCTTCTCCCCTGTCCTTCAGTTTGCCGTGTGCTTGGCAATAGGGGCCTGGAGATGACTCAAAAACCCATGATGGAAAATTATACTTATAAGTCTAAAATAGGTTTTTGTGTGTGAGTCACAGCAGGGTGGTTTGGAGAGGTGGGAGAGTGTAATGGCCAAGAGCGGCTAAGTTGACTCAGACCAAAAGCAGCTCCAGCCCTGTATTCCCTTCTCAAGGTGTCTGAAAAAGGTGCCTAAGAAACAAGGTGAGAACAAGACAAGCCCAGAGTGATGCTCCCCCACAAAACCTCACAGCTTGCATCTCTCTGCAGTTTAAGGACTGCGAGGATCCGACATCGCTTCCCTGGGTATAGTCACCCTGGGCTAATTTCGATGAATCTGTCTAGTTTATCCCAATAAATTTTTGGCATCTCCAATGTCCTGCAGCAGGGAATTCCACTGCATGGCTGCACCTCGTGTGAACAGCCTCTGTCTCTTTCTAAGCCTGCATATGAATTTAGTTTGTGACCCCCTAGTTGGAGAATTACTGTTGCAAATATCAGGATGATGGTAGTTGATCTGTTTATATTTTGCTGCATAGTATCTTGAATACTGTTACGTCAAACTTAGGGTTGCAGGATTAAATCCTTTGTGTCCTTATCACTGTGGAGCAGTTTTCAACCACCTATGCTTTGTGTGTTGTAGATCTCTGCAGCTGTGGGCTGGCTGGTTTCCCAGTGCCCTGACTCCCTCGAGCTCTGTAGTCAGACCCTTCAGGAGTACGTTGAGGATGGGATTGATGGTGAATTTGGCAAGCGCTTCTACCATGACTGGAAGGAGAGGCGTTTAGCTGGCCTGCCATCTCAGGAGCCTGGGGTCATCATAGAGCTGTACAACAGTGTGCTGCAGTTTCTTTCAGATGTGGCATCCTCAGAGCACCTTTGCGACTTGTCTTGGCCTGTTACTGAGTTTTCAGAGCCAGGGGGTAGCAAGCTGCTGCCCCACCTGCAGTGGAACATGCCTGGTCACCTGGCCTGGCTGAAGAAGGCTGTGCTGTCCTTCCAGATCCCATACCTAGATCTGCCTCCATTAGGTGGTATGTACTTTACACTGCAGTATCCACTTGGCAGAATGTCATTCTCTGAGATGTGCCTGCACCATGTTGAACTATCAGCCTGTAAGGTGGGTAGTTTGGCGCTCTCACAAATTCTTGCACTTTACTTTGTTGTTTTTTTCCCATAGCTCCTTGGCGTCCTGTTGGCTGCATGATTTTTCGGTACGTGTCTCAGATTGCTAGTTCTTCCCATACTCAACCACTGCTCCAGTCTCAAGTGGAGAATCTGCTGAGCAAAACTTACCAGAAGTGGAAAAACAGGACATCTGGGAACTCTGATGAAGATGGACCTTCTGTTGATGAGATCCCTTGGGATAATATTTTGGCAGTCTGCATTGATCATAAACTGAGAGACTGGAAACCACCCAAACTGCCTGTTACTCCAGGTATTGTGTGTCCTTCTACAACATGGATGATACTTCTTGCATAAGTGTGTTTAATAACTTGACAGTGGTGCCTTTCTGTGTGGCAGCGAGTGATATGCAGCAGGGAGGGAGCTATGGTCTTGCTGTACTTACTGTACATCTGTCTTCTCTTTGGAGTGTGTATTTAGTGTTGATTTTGACTTGACTTGAGCTTGTGATTAAAAATTTTGTCTCTGTGTGGTCAGAGTCCCCTCTCAGTAGAACAGGGTTTACATTCTACCTAAGGCCAAGAATTGGTCCCTCAGGAGTCATGTAAGCTTAGGTCAGCTGAGATGGCAGGCTGCCAGTGTTAATGAGCACTTCCATGGATTGATGAAGATTGTCTCAGATTCTGTTAGTTTTCAATTTCAAGTATGTTGAGGTTTTTTTGGTGCCTTGTTTGGCTTAACTATAGGAAGTCTCTTTTAGTGAAATGACTACTTAATGCTGAACACTGAAATTGGATGCACTAAATTTTTAAAAATTAAGATAAAGCAGCATTTTATAGTCTTTACCAGTAATCTGGTATCTCTTGAACTGTAAATCAGTTCAAGAAGGCTCCTTCTTACATGCAGTTTACAGCTTAAAGCTACTTGAAAGTGAACATGCGATTTTTCTTCAAACTGGCTTTTCAATACTAAGCTTTTCTTCTAAAGAGGAAAATTTGTTCTAATATTAAAAGTCAGGTTTGGGTTTATTCACAGAAGCAGTAAGTGAAGATGGACAGATTCGTGTGTACTTCTTCAAGGAGCATTTAAAGAACTTCACTGTCCCTTTTTCGTGGGAACAAGCCAGACTGCGCACGCAGGAGGAGATCCGGCAAGGCCACGAGAGGTGAGACAGCTGCTGGCACTGCCTGTGGGAGTAGCATTCATTGTGCCATCTGAGTTACTTGGTGAACTCCACAGAGGTTGCTTGGGGCCTCTACGATGAACATATAGTGCTATCATGAAGCTGAAAACCAGAATATGGCATCCTCCAAGAACACGCTTGTGTACATCTCCTTGAAATGATGTACAAGGGTGTGCTGAAACCAGGTAGTGAGTAGATTTTATTTCTGCAGGGTTACTCATCTGTCAAAGAAATGGATTGCTTGGGGGGTGCTTAAACTGTTACACACTGAGAAATTAACTTCTGCTGAGGCTTTGGAATTAGACTTGTACTCTAGGTTCACAAAGCATGGAGGAAAAATGGTGTGAGGCTGGAGAAGAGCATAGGGATAAATCATGAGTATGCACTTTATTTAATGCCCCCTTCGTTACATTCACCTTCAGTTGCAGCCTGAACATGACAAATTAATTGTATGTTAGATGATTTGCAGGTTTTCTTTTTGGTTAATTTTTAATTAATTAAATTAATAATAAATTAATAATTTAATTTTAATTAATTTTTAATTATTTGGTTAATAATTACATGTTAATTTTGCAGCATTTTGAGTTCAAAAGGAGGCTTTGTTTCCAGCTTGTGGGAAGACATCAGGGAAGTCCCACTGCAAAGAGAAAATGCTAGAGGCTGAGGGGGAACGGTAGCTTAGAGCTGTGTGGCATTAAAGTATTTGAGATCTGAAGAGTCTAGCTTACTTCCCTAGCCTTGTTCAGGATGAAGCTAGTCTGTCTTCCCTCTTGGAAGCTTAGCCACTGCTCTGCTGTGTAGCAGGAGATGTTGGGTAGATACCTTTCTTTGGGGTGAATCCCAGCCTCCTGGCAGATTAGTTCCTCTCAAATCCCACACACAGGTGGTGGTGGTATGTTGGACCCTGGGACAAGGGAATTATGTCTCCAAATGATCAATTCTTACTCCCTGATATTTCCCTTCAAGCCAGTAGGGAAAAATCAAAGTGCTCATACCAATTTCTGTGCTTTTGTTTGTTTTGTTTTTTTTTTTTCCTCCCCCCTCAGGTCAAGGGTAAAATCTCCCAACTCTTTTAAGAAACCCTATAGTGTCTCCATGATGCCAGGTCAATATGGTTCTGGCATGAGCACGCACTCAGGTCAAGAAAAGAGTGTTCCTAGTGCAAATGAATTCACAGAGACAGCCTCGGTCCAGGAGCTTCTCTCAGAGCGTCTGCTGACACAGTTGCAACTGGAGAAAGTAGAAAGCAGGAGGTAAGTTCCCAGAGCAGCATCCTTTCCTTGCAGCTCCGGCCCAGGGTTGTAAATGATTTCTAACTTGTATGTAATGGGAAGCTGAAGTTCAACAGTGCTAGGAAACAGCCTAGACTATCTCCAGTTTCATCCAATTTCATCGAGCACATCAGTGCATTCCAGTCCCTGCTAGCTCCTACTGCATCATAGGAACAGTCCATGGTGGTAGAAATACTTGGAGCTTTGAGGAACAGTTGGAAGCTGTCAGTGGTCAATCAAACCACCAAAACTAAGCAGTACAGTGTGTACAGTAGTATGTGTGTCCTGCAGTATCAAAAATGTCTATGAAGTCCACTTTGGAATGTCAGTTTGGTGCCTGGAGCAATGCAGATCACAAGGCTGAAGAGCTAAAGCTTTTGAGGTTGGCCCAAGGATTTCTTGTCTCTTCTGCCTTTCCCTTCAGTTGGGTGTCTTCAGTCTGTGTTGCTCTGTTCTGTACCACAACCTTCTGTGATGGATTTTCATCATAGCATGTCAGACCACGTTGGAAATGACTGAACATCAGGTCCTTCTTGCAGACACTTCTGAACCCAAAACTCTTGGTTAACCCACTAGTTACAAGAACAAAGACAAGCTGCAGTGTGACTGGTCCTCTTGATCTTTCTGTCCAGGTTTGAAGAACAGTTGCATCAACGCATAGCTGAGGACATTCAGCCCCTTGGTGATCTCGTAGGTCTTCCTCTCTACCTCCCCGAGTCTCTGGTCTCCACTCCACCTGTCACCTGTCTGTCGATGAAGTCCCCTGTATCATCTGCTCAAGATGTAAGAGAGGGTGGTACTGAGAATTCGCTATAGCTCTGAGGAGTGCAGGTACCAAACCTGCTGTAGTTGCAAAACCTTTAGTGGGAATTACCTTGGTGTGCAGTGTTGGATAGGCTTGGGAAATAATTGAAAAACTTCACTTGGAAATAACTTTTTTCCAGGGAGGGGAATTATTTCTGCAGATCTGGAATAAGAGTTCTTCACAGGTGTTAATGCTTTCTGCTGCTGGCAGTCATAACAGTATCTCTTGTGGTGCTGCACTTTAACTTAGGGAATGGCTGGTTTGCGTCAGCTTTCCCCAGGTTAAGGAAGGCTGGGGACAGAAATAGAACATAGTATTTTTGCCCTACTTCCTCAGGGGTGGGGCTTGCTGACTTCCATGGTGGTTCTGAAAAGTAGTGGAACAGCCAGTGAGCTGAGAAGTTCCTTGTTGGTACTGGGTAATGTTTTTTTTTCAGTCTCATCTCTTTTTTCCTCTGCCCAGGCTGGGAGTCAAGAGGGACGCAAGCTTTTGGTGGAGGAGCTAAGCCCCACGCTGTCAGACAGGCTGAAACACTTGCAACAGCTCCTCAGAGCAAACAAGGATGGTGAAGTTGCCTCTGAGCTCCACCTATCTGCTCTGGTGGACATGGTGGATATTTGAGCGGAGCCGAGATGTGTGTGCAGACCAAGACACTGCAATCCATGTCAGAGTGATTGAACAGATAAGCTCCTTGGGCAAGTTCCAGAAAAAGCAGATGTCCTCCTGGGAGAAGAACACAGAGCAGATGTGCGGCCTGGACCCTTCTCTCATGGCTGCCTTGTGGCAGCCTGAGATGGCATGTCGTGGCTCACTGTGTCCCTTTGGCACACTGCTGAGCATTGGCTGGTCTGGGATTCCTTCCTTTTCTGCTTCACAGGCACAGAAACGAGTCAAATGCTTTTCTTGGAAGGCCTTAAATTGACACTTAGTGGTAATTTTTCTTTCTACCAGCTCTTATGGTGGGTAAACATAGCTTCACCAGGAGAAAACTATAAGGTAGCAGGCACCCCTGGGAACATCAGAGCAATTGCTCTCCATAGACACAGTCTCCGAGGTGTCTCAGCTCTGTTTCCTTGCTTCATGCAGAAGCTACTTTGCAGCAGCACTGTGGTTTGAAATTGCTGTTTTGTTGCCCAGGAATTTCAGTACTGTCATTTTCAAGTCGGTGCAACATGTGGCCGTATTTTGTATTTAATGATGCTCTATGCAAATCCGGAAGGATTTTTGTGCTGCTGGGCCCAGGTTTTATTGTATTGAATATTTACGGCATTAAAACCAGATGAGTTGCTTATTCTACAGATTAATTTTCATGCTGGAAAGCAGGACACTTTCTTCAGTAAACAGCTATGGAGAAATGATTTTCCTTTTTTTTTTTTTTGAAGAGCAGATTACCTGTGTTTTCCAGTATTTGAAAAGCTGTGGCTTTGGAAGTTGAAGACCTTTGTTTTAATACTGATTCCCAGTAAATAGTATGAAGGTGTACTTCATGTCTTCAGTACTCCTGTACAAGTAATCCTTTTTTTTTTTTAAATTACAATATCAGCAGATTTTCTCAGACAGAAACTTCTGCCTGGTGAAATACAAATTAGTGCAGCTTTGGCAGTAAACTCTTATTATCTTGCCTGCTAGAGACCAGTTGTCTGACTTGCTTCTAATTTCATTTGAAATTCTCAGTAGTCCAAAACTGTCAGCTGCCTTCCAAAAAAGTAATTTTACAGTTATTTTTTGTTTAATAGCATTTGTATTATTTCTCTTAAACCTGGAATAGCAATAGTAGCTTACTATTAAGTTGAAATAAGAAATTTAAACTGAAGAAATTATGCTTTGAGGCTGCTCATACTACCTATCTATACTTTTGTCGGGCTGAGTTGTGTTAACTTTCATTAGCTGTGTGCAAAGCAAAGCCTGTGTGATGCTCTCAGATGTGCTTTACCCCAGGACTGCCGTTGATGTTCTCAGTTTACCTGGAATTCAGCTGTAAAAACATGGAATTGTTTTGGGACATGGTTCACATCACCTGATGTAAATGTGTTTTGTACCTAATAAATTTTTAGTGGCTTGGAACGTGCTATTGCCTGGTTGCTATGCAAAAGTTTCTGCTATGGTGTGCTGCATTGTTTAATCCCTGGTTTGTCTAGTGTAAAATAACCAAGTTTGCCAAACGGCAGAAGGGTGGGAGTGCAGTAGAGGCTGGTCTGGTTCCCCGGTGGCCCTCATGTCGTCCTGCCCTAGCACTTCACGGCTTTCGCTGTGGCTCCGGGGCACGATGGGAGATCTCAAGGCGCCAGCAAAAGTCCCGACGAGGGTGGGATTCGAACCCACGCGTGCAGAGCACAATGGATTAGCAGTCCATCGCCTTCACCACTCGGCCACCTCGTCCTGCCTCACACCGCCCTTGGCCCCGCCCCTCCGGGCCGCCAACCGGCCTCGCCTGTGCCCGCGCCGCCGCTAGCTGGCGTAGGACGCCGCACAATGCTCCTCTCCGGTGCCTTCTTGGCGGAGCCGGCAGCGCGTTAGTCTCATAATCTGAAGGTCCTGAGTTCGAACCTCAGAAAAGACAGCGCTTTTGCCGCCCCGCCTGGCGAGGGGAGCTGGCCAGTGCGGGGCGGTGGCGCTGGCCGCCCTTTCTGCAGGGCCGCCCCGCCGCGGCGGGGAGAAGCGGGCCTGCAGGCGCGTGGAGGGGAGGGGCCCGGGGGCGGGCGAGGCTGGGCCCACCCCAGGTTCCCCTCACTCTGCCGTGTGGCTGCGCGCGGCAGCAAAACCGCGTTCCATCTCCCACTCCGCCCCAGGCGGGGCGGCACAAAACGCTGCCCTCTCTGAGACTCGAACTCAGGACCTTCAGATTATGAGACTGACGCGCTGCCGGCTGCGCTAAGAGGGCGATAGTAGGCGCTGTTCAGCTCTGGCCTCCATCGGGCGGGCTGGGTGGCGGGGCCGGCCCTCAGCGCGGCGTGCGGCCCAGTGGCGATGCGGCCGGGCCGGGCCCCGGCGGGCAGCGGCAGCCCGCCCTCAGGCCAGCAGCAGGCGGTGGGGCCTTACGTCGGGTAGCAAGGGGCGGGGCCGGGGGTGCTGCGGGGCAGGACGAGGTGGCCGAGTGGTGAAGGCGATGGACTGCTAATCCATTGTGCTCTGCACGGGTGGGTTCGAAGCCCACCCTCGTCGGGACTCTTGCTGCAGAGCCGAGGGGGGAACTGGGGACAGCCTGGGCTAGCGTGTCCTTTGGCCGAGGCTGGCTCTAGCTCCTGCCTGCCTCCCAGCGGTGCCTGAGCCCTAGGGGGGATCTAGTAGCAAGTGCCTGGTACACCATGGCAACTGCATCCTCCTAAGAGGAAGAGGTCACCAGTCCCCCCCCCAGTGGTGTTTGACTTTGGAAAGGGGAAGGCAGGAGGAAACGGAGAAGCCCAGGCAGAAGAAATTGAAGAAGCATCTAAAAGGGCATCCAGGTTCCTGGCATGGAGGTGGCTGGAAGTCTCTTATCCGAGACTCATGGGAAAAAAACCCCACTCAGAAATACATAAAAGAGCTATTACTGCAGAAAGAGGCTGTTGACCAGTTAAGACAGTAACCTGTGAAAGAGGAGGGAGCAACTGGGAGGCAAACTGGGACAAATAAACTCTGAGACCATGATGAAATTGATACCTTTGGGAGTGAGGGCAGAGAAGATGGAAAGTGTAGTCCCAAAGTGGGGTCATTTACCTGGTGTGCAAGATGCCAATGTACACACAGAACAGAGGTATTTATTTAAATCATTTTGGTGCAGAGATGGGTGCTAGCTGCTAACCCACAAAGCACACCAGTCTACAAACTCCTTGGGATATTTATACGGTTCAAAACACAGAAATGCACACCTTTAGTTACAATTACTGGTTAGTACCTTATCTTAACAATTTCTTTTGATTAGTATGGTCTCTCGCTTTCATTTAAAGTTACAATGTCCTTTAACTGATGTGCACATGGCTCAGTCCAATGTGGGGGGAAGGTCTGCCCAGTTGCTAGTTGAGTTGGTAGTCATGATATCCCCCTACCACCTTTACCTCAGTTACTGCAGATCTTTATTGACTTCATGCTTCTTTTAGCAGTTGTCTGGTTTTCAGCTGGTTTTGGGGCCTCCTGCACTGGGATGTTCCCCTTTTATCAACCTTCTGTTCCTCTTCAAGGGTATGTTCATTAGCGAGACGTGTTGTTTATACGAAGTATCCTGTTTCACAAGACAGTATACATAGGGGAACTAAGAGGGATTGGAGCATCTCCCTTATGAGGAAAGGCTGAGAGAGCTGGGACTCTTTAGCCTGGAGAAGAGAAGGCTGAGGGGAGACCTTATTACTGCATGCAAGTATCTAAAGGGTGGGTTGAAGGAGGATGGAGCCAGACTCTTTTCAGTGGTTCCCAATGACAGGACGAGGGGCAATGGGCACAAGTTGGAACATAGGAAGTTCCATTCGAACACAAGAAAAAACTTATTTACAGTTACGGTGACAGAGCACTGGAACAGGCTGCCCAGGGAGGCTGTGGAGTCCCCTTCTCTAGAGATTTTCAAGACCCGCCTGGATGCAGTCCTGAGTAATGTGCTCTAGGTAATTGGGCTTTGGCGGGGGAGTTGGACTAGATGATCTCTAGAGGTCCCTTCCAACTCTGAAAATTCCGTGATTCCGTGATACACCTACCCCGCTTCCCAGTGATGCTCCCAAGGACTGTCCCTGTCCTACCCTGAAATAAACTCTCGGTAAAACCATGCACCCAGATTGTGCCCAGGCATCTTTGCAGGCAGAGACCCCCAGCAGTGCCCCCAGCTTGGGGCAGGGAGGAAAAACAGCCTGCAGGCCTAGGCACCACTGGGAGTCAAACCCAGGATCTCCTGTTTACTAGACAGGTGCTTTAACCAGCTGAGCCATGGCACCCACCTGCTCCAAGGTAAGGGTTGCCCCACAGCCACGCATTGAGCCATAGCCATGACCCCTGCCCATCCCCTGTCCCCATCCTGCTGCCACCCCAATACCAGGGTCACCCTGCAGGACCAATAGGCACAGGGTTGGGACCCTGAGGATAGGGGACAGTCCTGTGTGTCATGCTAAGCTGAAAACCCCAGTGATCCCCCCCAGGGTGTCCCTGGGGAATAAAAGTCGACAGCCCGACTGAGCTCTGTGCTGACTGGGTGGGAGTGGAGCAGTGGGTGTCCAAAAGGAAAGCTCGTCCAGGAGTTGAACCTGAGACCTCTCACACTCTAAGCAAGAATCATACCCCTAGACCAATGAGCTGGAGTGTATGGCTGTATAGACACTTCCAGCCTGTGGCAGGCACTGGGGTGCTGGGGGGCCCCCGGTGCCACTTTTGGGAGAGGGGCCCTGCCACCAGGCCCTGGGGAGCAGAGCAGGGCTGAATGTGTGCGCAGGGATGTATCAGCCACCCCAGAGACTTTTCCACTTCCCAGGAATACGGGGTGTCCAAGGGGGACCAAGGGGTGCCCTGGGTGGGGTGCAGGTGTCGTCCCCCCCGAATGCTGAGGCCTGCAGCTGTGATGTCTGGGGGGTGAAGGTGTTGGACTCAAAATCCAATGGGGTTCTTCTGCACAGGTTCGAATCCTGCTCCGGGCAAGAGATTTTACCCACTGCTATATAAGCCAGCCTGGCATGAGGGGAGCAGGGGCAGGAGGAGACTGCGGTCCATGGCAGCTCTGGCTCTGCAACTCATCTTCTCCCTGGGAAGCAGCTCCTGCACCAGGAAACCTGCTACCTGGCAGCCCTGGGAGACTGAAGTAATATAGGGCATGAGCCATGGACCACTTGCCCTGGGGCCATGTGAAATCCTCCCCTGTGAGATGGGACCACCCAGAGAAGCTGGGGACCCACAGCACAGCCATGTGGTATCAATTGTGAATTTATCTGCAGTTGCTTTTACCAGTGCAGTGTGGACCAGGTGGAATCCACATCAAGCCCAGGGCCAGGAGGCCAAGGGGGACAGTTGGGGAGCCCAACGCAGGCTTGGGGTACAGTCCCACTTTCAGGTGTGAGAGAACCTGGGTCCATCTCCCAGAGGAGTCCTCCTTTTGGGCAAAGCCTGCCATCCTTTTGTCTGGGGAGTACAGAGCTCATTTGAGGTCAGCTGTTGACTTTCATCTCCTTGTTCCCCCTGACAGTCACCGCAGCTTTGGGCTGGGCAGGGCAAGTAGGCCAGCTCCTTCTCTTAGGGGTTCTGGCATGGGATGTGGGCACGCACTGAGCACAACTGCTGTCCCCCCAGTCCTGGGCCAGCCATGCCCACAGGCAGCCCCAGGGCTTTTCTGTGGGGCCTGGGGGGCTCTGCCAGCCGTGCAGCCAGCAGGGAGGGGGCTTTGAGGAGGCAAAAGTATGTGGAGATGCTGGGTGCTGAACCCAGGGCCTCTTACATGCAAAGCAAGCACTCTCCCACTGAACTACATTCCCCATGCATGAGCAGGATGGTGCCCAGGGGTCCCCACTGACGCCCATGGTCCAGCTGTCCCCATGGCCACTGGGGCCAGGGCAGTTATGTGCTGTGGCTACCTCTGAACATCCTGGGCACAGTAAGGTGGACTTACCTGCTCCAGGCTGTGCCAGGGGCAAAAGGCAGCATCAGTCACCCTCACCAACCCCCAAAACTGTGGGGCACAGGTGCTGGGGGTGCAGTGAGATTCAGTACCCTGGCTCCGTTGGTCTAGGGGTATGATTCTCTCTTTGGGTGTGAGAGGTCCTGAGTTCAACTCCTGGACGAGCCCTCCTTTTGGACACCCACCTTCCTCGGCTGGTGCATGGGACAGTGGTATTATCGGGGTGCAGTGAGGGCAGTGGTGCCTGGCACAGAGGGATCAGTGACACGTCCTGGCTGGGCACATCCCTGTGAGCAGGATGGACCCCCAAGAGCCAGCAGTGCATGCCCCAAGGTTCTGTTTCTGGGGCCAGGGTCCTTGGGGCAGAGCAGGATGAGTGGTGGACAGTGGGATGGGGTGGGAGGGAAGGGGACTCGCTGTCACGTTAAGAGTGTAAGCCTGATATGTGGCTGAGGGAAGCCCTCCCATTGAGTCACGAGGTTTGGAAAGGACCCCCGTGCTTTCTGAACTCCTTCTCAGAGAGGAGTCTAGGTGCAGCTAGGTCCAGTCTTTGTCCCACACTTGGTCAATGTTTTATGTCTAAAGAATTATGTATGTTAGCCACTTAGAGTCAACATTTGTCTGTTTCAGAGCCCTGACAAGGACTTTCACTGAGACAGTTTCACAAAGTTGAAAAGCTAAATGATTTATTAAGGTGACAGATATAACAAATTTGGAATTGCTATTGATAAATACACTTACTGCTGAAATCGAGCTTGAGTTAATAGTTCAGTGCTTTTGTTAAGAATATTTTCCCAGGTAACATCTGATGTAGTTGGAGGTGTGAATCTTACCAAAGAGGTATCCCTGCTTGGGGAGGGGAGAGGCCCAGATCCATCCAGAAGTTGGAACTCTCACCCTCAAAAGGGAGGATTCTAAATGCCATATTTATACTTTTGGTGAGGTGGGACTTAGTCTTTTATCATGTGCCATTTAACTCTTAACAAGGCTTGTGTTCAGTAGAGATGCACAGTTGCTCTCCCAACTTTACTGAAATAACATCAGGCTGTGGGGTCTTTGCCTCACCCCAGGTGTCACTCAGTTGATTCGAGTCATCTGTCCTGGTCTTTGGAAGAAAAGCAAGGTATGCAGCTCTCACTCCATTGCTGGTGCTTGCCAGTGCAAGATAAGCATGTTGCTTAACTTCTCTCAAGTTGGATTCACAATGACTCTGTATTCTGAGACTGACAAGCCTGGTAATTTCTCACACTTGCCCAGCTCCCACTTCTGCACACACACAGGGGATGTAGCTCAGCGGGAGAGCGCTTGCTTTGCATGTAAGAGGCCCTGGGTTCAACCCCCAGCATCTCCATAGTCTTTTACCCCCCAAAACCCATTGTCTCCCAGGGCATTGCTGGAGGACACTTCCCTTTGGTGCCTGCCCTTTAGTGAGGCTCTCTACTGCACCTGGATTTTTTACCAGCCATGGGTAAATACCCCCAGCTGTTCCCTTTTCCCAGCCCTGGCACGTGTGGATACTGGGGCTGCCAAGGGGTACTCAGACTGTGCAGATAGCCCCACACCAGGCTGGGGCAGATTTTCTCCCCAGACACAGACCCCAGGGCAAACCTGGGGTGTCCCCATCCAGGTCAGGTGTGTGAGGGGCTGTGATGGCCGAGGGGTGAAGGTGTTGGATTTGAAATCCAATAGGGTTTCCCTGTGCAGGTTCAAATCCTGCTCACAGCAACAGGTTTTACCCATGGCTTGGGGCCCGGGTAGCCCCATCCCATTGGAGCTGGAGAACCCTAAATAGGAAGGGAAAGTGCAGCAGTCCAGGTAGCTACCACTCTCCTACACTGAGCACTGGCAGCCTGGTGGGATCCTGCGTTCAACTCCCAGCAGAGCTCTTCTTTTGGATATGGATGGGATGACGCTGCTCTGCACATGGGGGATGGACAGCCTCAACAGCTTGGCCGTGTCCCCTCTGCTGGGAGCTGCTTGCTTCCCTGTGAGCAAAGAGACACAGCTCAGCCATGGCCCTTCTGCCACCACATCCCTGGTGGGTAGGTCTGCCTGGGGGCCATGGTGCAGGGTGCATGCACAGGAACTCTCCTTTGTGGATGCCTTCCAGAGGTAGAAGTGGAGTTTATCACCACTGCCCCTCGGAGGAAGGAGGTTTGAGGAGACAAAAACTTGTGGAGATGCTGGGGATTGAACCCAGGGCCTCTTACACGCGAAGCAAGTGCTCTCCCACTGAGCTACATCCCCTCAGTCAGGAGACTGGCCCAAGGGTCCTGATGCCTGCCCTGGCCCCAAAAGCCACGGGGCCAAGAGGGCCAGGGCTGTTACAGCCCATGGCCATGTCCAGGTGCCAAGCCTGCAGCCAGGAAAGAATAAGGGGGACCTCCCAGCTGTGAATATCTGTCAGCACCAAAAAGAACTTCCCAAGGTGCCAGCCCAGCCCAACCAGTTCTCTGAGAACTAGAGCTCAAGGAGGGGGTTCTGCATTTTTGTAGTACTGAGACTTGTTTGTCTAGGGATATGAGTCTCGCTTCGGGTGCAAGAGGTCCCGGGTTCAACTCCTGGACGAGCCCTTCCTTTGGTTTTGGGCACTCACCTTCCTCAGCTGGCATGTGTGGCCTCAGCCTGACCAGGGCCAGGGTGGTGGGAAGGCAACGGTGCCTGGTGCAGCAGGGATGGGCAGCGTTGAGCATGGGCATGTCCCCACGGCCAGGATGGAGTCTATTAGAAGCACGAATGGGGGATGGTAGAGTACAGCCCCTGTCAGGCTGATTTTGAGGCAGAGCAGGGTGGGCAGTGGGGCAATGGCGGGGTGTGAGGGGACTTGCCTAAGCCCACACCGCTACTCATACACAAGGGAAGTACCTTAGCAGGTGAGTGCTTGCTTTGCACATAAGAGGCCGTGGGTTCAACATCCAGCATCTCCGTGTCCTTTTGCTTCCCCAGACCCCCTCCCTACCAGCTGCAGGGCTGGACAAGCCCCCCAAGCCCCACAGAAAAGCCCTGGGGTTATCTGCTGGCACAGCTGACATGGGGACCCTTTCTGGCACCTGCAGGCTGTGAGGGAATGCCCATGACCCTTTCTCTCCCCTACGTGGGTACTGTGGGGTGTGGGGGAACCTTGTTTCCCTTCCCAAGGGGGCTTGGGGCAAATGTTGGTGTTGACCGGCGTTGCCAAGCTGTTGAGGCTTCCTGTCCACCCTATGCAGGCCAGCATCACCCTGACCATGCCCCATCCCTGAAGGGCTGCGCCTGGCAGCAGGTGTCCAAAAAGAGGGCTCATCCAGGAGTTGAACTCAGGCCCTCTCACACTTTAAGCAAGAATCATACCCCTAGACCAACAAGCCACAGCATGCACAAGAGACCCAGCCCAGCTCCTGTCACCCATGGCCCTGGGTACTGCATAGGACAACTTGGTATACAGTGCAGGTGGTGGCTGCCCCAGGGTGCTGCCCTCTCCCTCTCTCTGGCCATCAGCTACCCCAGGTCTCCTGGGGACATGGCACAGGGTCATGATGGGGTGTCACTCGGCATCTTGGAAAAATGATCCACACCCTACTCCCCTCAACAGCTGCTTCCTCACCTTTCCCTGTTCTGCAAAACCTGGAAGACCTCAGGGGAGCCTGTGCCCCTGCTGCGCTGGGGCCATCACAAGCTCTGCCTGGGGTGTTGATGCGGGAGCTTCAGCCAGGGAGCAGGTTCCCTGCTGCAGAACTGCTCTCCCGGGAGAATGTGCAGGGCTGGAATTACCCTGACTCCCACAGCAGCATCCCTGTGTGGGCACCAGGGCACCTGGTAAAAGTCTCACGCTGTGAGCAGGATTCGAACCTGCGCAGGGAAACCCTATTGGATTTCGAGTCCAACGCCTTCACCCCTCGGCCATCACAGCCACAGCCCTTCACACCTGGGGGGGACACCTGGCCCCCACCCCAGGCATCCCCTGGTCCCCCTTGGATGCATCGTATTCCTGGGAAGTGGAAAAGTCTCCGGGGTGGCTGGTGCATCCCCGCACACACGTTCAGCCCCGCTCTGCTCCCCAGGGCCTGGCGGCAGGACCCGTCCCCACAAAGTAGCTCCTGCGGCCCTGGCCTCCCAGGGCAGCACTGCTCCCCCAGCAGCCCAGTGCCTGGCACAGGCTGGGGGGTGCCCGGGCAGCGGCACATCACAGCTTGTTGGTCTAGGGGTATGATTCTCACTTAGGGTGCGAGAAGTCCCAGGCTCTACTCCTGGACAAGCCCTCCTCTTGGACACCCAGCACCAGGCATAGCCCCTGCAGGGACAGGGCCATGCTGCCTGGCACGGGGGGGATGGGCAGCCTCAAGAGCTTGGCCGTGTCCCCTCTGCTGGGACAGTCCCGCCACTGCCGGGAGCGAGGTGCTGCCCACTGCCCCGTGGGCAAAGAAACACAGTTCAGCCACGGCCAGGAGTTAGCCCCTTCTGGGTGGGGAAATGGCAGTGGGGTACGTCAGAGCAAGACCGTGCTTCCAGCATGTCCCCGGTGGGCAGCTCTGCCTGGGGGCTGCGTGCAGAAAAACAAGTCCCAGGTCTGCCCCACAGCCGTCCTTCCAGTCTCGGCCCCCTTGCCAGCCCACTGGCGTCCAAGGGACACCCAGTGCCTGCAAATCCCCAAGCCCCACAGGCAGCAGCTCTGTGGGGCTGAGGAAGGAAACAGCAACTGGGATTTTCTGGCAGCGATGAGAAAGGCAGGTCAGAGGTTGCTTCAGGGGGATGTAGCTCAGTGGGAGAGCGCTTGCTTTGCATGTAAGAGGCCCTGGGTTCAACCCCCAGCATCTCCAGCTTTTGCCTACCCAGACCCCCCACAGCTGGCCTGGGGATGCTTCCTGACACCCACAGCCTGAGGGGAATGCACACGGCCCTTTCCCTCCCCTGCCCAGGTGCTGTGGGGTGTGGAGGCACCTTGTGTCCCTTCCCCACAGGGCTCGGGATCTCTCTTGGGGTGGATTTTGGTGGTGTGAGCAGCTGAGTGGGGGGAAGGCAGCGGGTGTCCAAAAGGAGGGCTCGTCCGGGAGTTCAACCTGGGAGTTCAACCTCTCACACCCTAAGCGAGAATCATATCCCTAGACCAACAAGCCAGGGTGTGCAGCTGTGACCTAGTGCAGTTCCTGTCCCCACGACCCCACAGGGACCCTGCTCCAGCCCTGCCTGATGTGCCAACTCAAGTGCAAGGGACAGCACAGAGTTCCCCACACACAGGAGCTGCTGATGCCGGGGATTGGAGACATCCCCATTGAAAGGTCACCTTTGGCAGATGGCATGGCTGGAGGGTGCTGCAGGGCTGCATTTCATCCTCTGTGTTTTAGCCTCCCTGCTGGGTGACAATGGCTGAGCAGAGGTTGGTCCCTTTTCCAGGTCTCCTTCCCAGTGCTGGGGTCGGGTCGGGCCAGTCCAGGAGGATGTAAATGGAGCTGGGTGAGCACTGGGTGTCACTAGCACCTGTTGTACTTGGGAGCTCCTCCTGGGCGCTGTCTCCCTCAACGTGTCTCATGCACCTCTCAAAAAACTGGAGAATTTGGGGGTGTCGGAGCCCTCAGAGGCTGCACTGAGATTGTTTGGGTTGGCCTTGGGCTCACGGGTGAGCTGGGCAGGCAGGTGATGCCCTGGGGACTCTCAGGATGCTGGAGTGAGCAGCTAGAGAGAGAGCCAAGACAGAGGCAGTCACCTTGGGGCAGTGCAGGCACTGGGGGAACTGGCAGGGCTCTGCTGGGGAAAGGGGAGGGGCAGCAAGTTCCTGAAGGGGCTGTGACTACAAAACCCAGCTGGTGCTGTTAGGAAAGGTGTTGGGCTCCCTGCCAGGGGCCTGGGTCAGCACTGGGGGTGTTCCCAGTGGCAGACAGAGATAGAGAAGTGGCAGACAGAGAAGGTGTGTTGGGGTCACCCCATGGCACAGGGCACATGGAAGGAGGGGTGCCATGGCTCAGCTGGTTAAAGTGCCTGTCTAGTAAACAGGAGATCCTGGGTTTGACTCCCAGTGGTGCCTGGGCTCAGGGGCTGTTTTTCTCCCTGCCCCAAGCTCGGGGCACTGCTGGGAGTTTCTTTCTGCCCTGCTCCATTGATGCGTCCCCTACCCCTCTGTTCCCATCAACCCCACTTGGGTGAAGGAGTCTCCTTCTGCCCCCTCTCCCTGGGCAGCTTATAGTGGAGAGATGACCCAAACTATCTCCAGACCCCACGGGATTTGGGAAATAAAGAGGTACATCCAATGATGGCTGGAATGCCACCATCTTCCCCAGTAATTTGCACAGCTGCTGCTGAATCCTGCTGGAAAGCCCTCCAGACACTTGTTGAGGTTAAGTGGCTGGTGGTTCAGGGGTGATGGAGACCTGCAACAAGTAACAAAGCCTGGGGCACATGCTTTTATGGCAAAAATAAATGCCACCCTGCCCTTTGCCATCTTCTAGATACAAGGACAGAAGGGAGCATGGAGAATGGCAAATGAGTTGCAAACACCTGCTTGCTGCCCTGAGCAGCTGCCCTGCAACAGGCAGGTGGGCAGCTGGCCGCCACAGCCAGGCAGACAGGCTGCCAGAGCTCTGCCTGCCCAGTCTGGCTCCCTGGAGTACTCCTGGAAGAACCAGCCACAGATTTGTAGCCTTTGGTCAAAAAGGGGAAAAAATTCTCAAAAAGGGGTCAGGTAGGGGACGAGGTGGCCGAGTGGTGAAGGCGATGGACTGCTAATCCATTGTGCTCTGCACGCGTGGGTTCGAATCCCACCCTCGTCGGAACTTCGGGGAACCTCACCCAGGTGGAGGCTTTTGGCTTGACTAGTGTCCTCTTGCCTTTCTCTGTTTTGCTCATTCACGTTAAATACACATCTGCCTCTGGATTGCTTCTCCCACTTGCCAAACCTGCTCCCAGTTGATCAGGGACCTTCATTGCCCTTCTGTGCAATGCGGCGGGACCCACGCTCCCATGCAGGAGCATGGTACTGTACCCCTCCATTCCCCCAGCCAACCATGTCTTCTCCAGGTGGCAAAGCACCAAACCATGTGCAGGGAAGGTCAGCAAGAGGCTGGCTGGGCATCAGTGTGAGCCTGGACACTGCTTTTTTTCCCCTTCTGCCCTGTCAGCCAATTTATTCCTTTCTGCATCTCATACACAAGCCCTGGGCATCCCTATCACGCCAATGGGAGCCAAAAGCCAATTCTGGACAAAGCTGTGCCTTGCTGAGCTGTGCTTTTTTGAGGATGGCATAGCTGCTGCATGTTGGAAGCTCCCTCCTGTGTCTGCAGCAGTGCTCACAGTGGAAGCTCCTGGGGAGAGGAGAGGTGAGCTACTGCAAGATGAAAAAAAGAGGTAAAAAGACCCACCTGCTGGGAGGTTTTTAACTGCTGAAATCCCAACGATCTTGCAGAGAGGGAAGCCTCTCTCAGAGCATGTCCCCAGAGCATGCAGCTGGGGAAACGTGTTGTGCCAGCCTTGCAGGTGTCTTCCCTGCTCCTGCCCCTTCTTTCCGTAGATGATGTGGCCAAGCAATGCTGTGTCTTGGAGGCAAGGCAAGGATGCTGAGGCTTAGCTGCCCATGCTGCAAGCCCTGCACTGGCTTTTCAACATTCCCTGGGGCCATGTTTCCTTCCCATGCCTTGGGGAGATGCCCTGGGAACCAGCTGGGAGCTGCTTCCCTCTCCTGAGCCAGAAATGGTGATTGGGCTACAGGGAAACACCATCCCCGTCCCATCCTGCTGCCGTGGAATGCTGTGGTGCTTGGCCAGCTCTGCTGCCCTGGGAAAGGGGGATGTCCACACCCAGACAGCCAGGCACCCTGCAAGAGGGATGCAGGAGATTTCCTGGGGAAAAGGCATGAGTTTTGGTGCACAGGGGTTACAGTCCTGGAGCAACGCCAATTTGAAGATGGAGATGGTGAAATGGGAAGGGGCAGTGGGTGCAGGCTTCTCCTTGGGTGGTGGTGCATGGCACAGGGGCTGCTGCAGCAGGATGGGACATGGGGGCTTTCAAGGCAGAGGCAGCCAGGAGATGAGATGAGCTGACTCCCTTGGGACACCCTCCAACCCTGCTGGACTGTGTCTACCCCGGCACATGCCTGCCCCTGCCCTGGTGTGTGGTGACGAGGCCTCCTGGGGGGGACATGCCAGCCTCAGTGACACCTTGGAGAATCAACCCACCCAGGGACCTGACAATTATAGGGTATGTGTGGCGGCATGAAACTGGATCGTCTGTAGCCCCAGGGCAGCACATGGCAGCTGGAGCCTGGGTCTCCCCAGTGGCACCGGCTGGGCTCCGCTCCCTGGGCTGCGCACAGTGGCCCTGAAGCACCCCAAGTCCGCCCTGACAAGGACACAGGCAGCCAAGGATGCTTTGCAGCTGTGGTAGAGGGGGAGCCGCCTGGGTGACTGTCTGCCTCAGGATGCTGCCTCCTGGCACCAGCGTGTCCCACTTGCCCATCAGCTGCCTGGGAGTGGTCCCTGCATGTCATGCTGCTGGCAGGTCAGGTGTGGCCCTTGGGCAAGACCTGGTTGAGAGTTCTGGATGCAGGTGTTCCTTGGAGATCGGATGCAGTGGGTCTGTTGGTGCTCCAATATGTGCCTTTGCCTTTCAGGAGACATTTTGAGGCAGGGGCAAGCTTCCAACCTCCAGCCAATCTCAGAGACATCTAGCCCTTGGGTTGTTGGAAATCAAAATACAGAGCTGTGAAACTGGAGTTGCAAAGTGCTGCTGGGGCTAGTGATGCAAAGGGAAACAGGGAGAGTATTGGTCCAGGGCCATGTTTCTCCTCATGCCCTTATCTGCAGGAAGAACCAAGGCTTAAATGGACACATATCCTGGATCCATGCATTTCCAATAAGAGCTCTTTTCCCTATGGTTTTACTTTTGTTTAATCTCATTCATTACACAAATCTGATTATTTTAACTTCCTGACACATGCCTTTTGTTTCCCTTGTCCTCTTCTCCAGGCAAAGGACTTGTTTCACTACACAGATCCACTCACATTCAGCAACATGCCCTTTCTAATTGCCCCTGTGCGTTTATTTCAAGCATCTCTGCATCCGTGGTTATTCTTCTGGGACACGATAGTTCAATGTGAGCAGTACCTCAAGTACTTAAACTGGGTTGCAAAACTGAAAAACACAGTGAGGCTGCAAATCAGAAGATCCTAGCCTTTGTCTGGAAACCAGGAAGGGAGTCCTCCAGCAAGGGCTGCTTTCGCTGGGATCATGGAAGTGCACAGAAGCACAAAAAAAAAAAAAAAGAAAGAGAAGATGATTAGTGAAGGGGAAGAAACCGTGACTGGCAGAAGAAGAGTTTAATTCTTAGGTTGTGGGTTCAAGGTGCACCCATGGCATCATTTTATTCTTCACGACAGGTGCAAAAAGCAGAAAGGTAAAGCTTAAAATAAAACCTCATCTTTTCCTGCTCACCAAATTACCGTTTAGGAGGTTGTGATGAACCCACAGCCTCCAACCTTACTCCAACAGGCTGGAAGGTTGCTTCTGGCTGACGCACATGTCTTCTGCTGCACCTCAGAAAAGCTGATTTCCTCTTTCTCCTTCCAGAATGATGTTAAAAATAGCTGGGCTTGACCCCAGCCCCTCTGAAAGACTTTTTTTGCCCCGCAGTCAGGGCAGGAAGGAGTCACTAGGGACAATTCAGTGCTATCAACCATGGCTCTACAAGGCCAAGTCACCTAGGAACTAAAATAACCCCAGAAACCCTACAAGGCATTTCTTTAACAGTGATGCTGACAACCCCCAGCTCCACACACGCATAGTACATGTGCCCTGGTACTACCATGGTTTATTCTAGAGCAGAAGATATTTGTGCCTTCATCTGGGCTCTGCTGGCATGAAATGAAAAGCCACCTTCAAACTTTCCTTGCCCCTAAAGCCTGATGGCTCATTCCCCTGCTTGGGACCATGTCAGCAACTCCCTCTCCCCAATGTGCAGGTGATTCATGTTTAAGTGCAGGTAAGGACTTTTGCGACTCCCCGGCTGTTTAGCAGCTAACAGGCTTTCAGCAGAGCCATCTGGTGTCACGCCGCAGCCTGTAATTAAAAATGTCTTGATGATGTTACTCCATCAGAAGGAAGCATAGCTATGAACTTCTGGCTCACCACTGTTAGCATATTGAAAGAGCAGGATGGAAAGGCTCTTGTCTCGGAAATCAGCTCACTGTGCAAAATTAGTAAGTTTTGGTGTGTGTCACCTTCAGGGGTGGACTCCAGAGCCCATGGTTACTTTGCTTTTAAAATTTGATGTGCCTTCCAAGCAGAATTCATACCCCAGATGTGAGGAATAATAACCAAAAAAAGGCAAAATCCTCTAAGTGGATCCAAAAACGTAACAGTTTGGTCATGCTGGGCTAGCTCGTCTCAAGTCCCGGTGTCTGTGTCTTCAGCATCTGGGCAGATGGGGCAGGAGAAATGGCCCTCCAGCATTTTTCTCCCAGCTGTATGTGGTCCCCCAGCACCCTCACCCCTGCAGCCCCCCTGGTTTTTCTGCCATTGATGAGACCGCTGTCGCAGGGTTTACGTACAGATGTGTGTTTCTTGTGTTCAGCTTAAATCCCTGAGCTCACCTCAGATGCACTGGGGAGCTGAATTGGTTGTGCTTGGAGGAAGGTGGGAGTGATGTGCTGGGGATGTGCCTGCCCTAAATTCTGCTGAAACACTCTCCTGCCTCATGGCATAAGACCTAAACTGTACTTGGGCCTTAGGAAGCAAGGTAATTAATGTCTATAGCCCAAATCATTCCAGTCTTACTCAGTATTAAGTGGAAGCAAAACATGACAGATGAAAGAGGGAACTGTTTAATCAGCTGGGGGAGCTTTCCAGGAGAAAACTGCTGGTTGTTGGGGAGTTTCAGGTGGAAGGCATGCACCTGCTCCCCCAGGGGCTGGTGCACCCTATAAAAACCCTGCGTGGCACCCAGCCCTACCACCTGCTCCCAGCTACTGCTGCCTCCACCACCTGGGTAAGTTGATACAGGTTCTGTCTCCTTCTCCCCACTGAGCTTTTGGTTTCACCAATGCCTTGTGCCGGGTCCTCCACAAGAGTTCAAGGTTTGTTACTTGCCTCCCTTCTGCCTGTGGAGGGTGTTGGGGAAGGGTTTATTTCTGCTGTGAAATGAGGAGTTGGGGTTCAAGGTGCAAGGGGTTGTGGGATGCAGAGCTTGCAGGGTCCACAACCACATAGCTGGGTGCATCCTGCATGGTTTTCCTTGCTGAAGAAAAAGAAAAGAATAGCACATGCCTGGGTTGCAGATATTGATGTGTTCCTGTTTACAGAAGGGCAGCAGAGGTGCCTTATATTTTGGGATGGGATTGCCCAGCTCATGTTAAGTCCAGCTCACTCACATTGCATTGATTTAAGTGGGTTTTGCTACAACTAGATGCGTCTCAGTGAGCATTTCACTTGCTGAAGGCTTGCCATCAGCTTGAGGGCAGGCAGCGTGCAGAAGTGGGTCTGTTCTCAGTGTTTTCAGCATCTCATGCCTCCAGCTTCCCCGGACGTGCAGCTCAAACCAAACTCTTCGCTTTCTCCTGAGCGGCTTATGTGGCGAGGGAAGGGGGAAGCCAGCTCCTGCCCATTTGGAAAGGCTTCCTTCGGCATTTCTAAACCACCCAAACTCACCTTCTAGCTAGCTCTCCCACACCTCTTATTATGGGAGCTGCTAAATGAGGGCTCTCATTTACTCCCTGGCTCTGGCTTTCAGGTGTACGTTCTTGCTGAATGATGTCCTGCTACGACCTGTGCCTGCCCTGCTCCTGTGGTCCCCAGCCGCTGGCCACCAGCTGCAACCAGCCCTGCTTCCGCCGCTGCGGGGACTCCACTGCTGTCATCCAGCCCCCCACTGTTGTGGTCACTCTGCCTGGGCCCATCCTCAGCTCCTACCCACAAAACACGATGGTGGGGTCCACGGCGTCAGCGGTGGTGGGGAGCTACCTCCGGTGCTGTGGGGTCCCCGTGGCCTCCAGCGGTCCCCGGGGGCTGGGGAAGGTGGGACTGCTGTGCCTGGGTAGCGGGCTGTAGGGGTGTCTCCAACAGTCACCTCCTCCTGCCAATGCCAGCAGAGAGGCCGTGTCAGGAAGGAAAAACAAAGCACAGGACCAAGACTGGGGAAGAGGACTAAGGAAATGCCCATGGGTTTCCCAGCTGGGGGGGTGGCATCTGCAACCCCCCCCAGGAGTAAGGGAACCATGCAAGCTTGTCACTCAAGACCATGCCTCTGTATACCTTTCTCTCACTAAGACTTACTTTATATTTCCACATAGGTGTCACATAGTGCTACACAGCATTTGCTACTGGCTGGGCAAAAATGCTTCTAGTGGGCTATAGAGAGAAGATGATATTCATGGGGTGGTGGGGCAGAGGAAAACCTTGTAGGGATTGGCTTGTCCTGGAGTGGGGTTTATCCATTTCTTTATCAAGTGCTGGAAATGCACTTCTCACACTCTGAACTGTTTTCTTCTTCTCCTCATTAAAGTTATTCTACATCATAGCCCAAGTCTTCTGGTGTTCCTTGTGCCTCTGGTCTGGAGGGGTAACTTGCTCTGGAGGCAACTTGTTGCTGTGGGAAGGAGTTTCTTTTTTGTCTGAAATGGGAGTTTCTGCTGCTCCGCTCCACACTGGGCTGAAGTAAGTTTGTTTTGCTGTGATCAGCCCGAATGCCACTTTCTCAGCCTGGAAACCTCTCCTGCTGCTCCATAGCAAGCACCCGCTTAGGGACAACTTCCCACAGGAGCAGGCTTGTTGCCTGTTACCTTGAGGAGATGGGATCACAAAGGCTTGACATTTCAAAATGGCATTTACACTGCATTTTACAGCATTTTTTTTTTTTTTTTTTGGTGAGCTAAGGAGGATGGATGTGGGGTCAGGGAAAAAAAGGCAGAATATGGCTTCTTGGCAGATCGTCCTTTGGATGGTCATCCTACGCCCAACTCACCCAATGTTTTATGGGCAACAATGAAGAGTGAAAAATTCCTAAGATATACCAGGGCAAAACTACATGTCAAGCATCAGGCTCTTCATTCTTGCTCTTTACAACAGCATGTGGAAAAAGAGGTCTTATACAACTAAGTATGCAATGATTCAAACCCTGATAGCCCAGATGCCAGTGAGGCATGTGATGTGTCTTCATCTAGCTGTATCTCTTAATGAAACGGCAGAAATGTTTTGTTCTGTGCTGCTGCGGGCACACATAAACATGCATATGTACAGGCATGACTGCAACATTTGCCTTGAGTGAGCCCTATGAATAACATGAGCTGAATATACCCATGTCCTGGTGCCAGCTCAGTATGACGGCTCAGGGGATGGCACCCCACCCTGGATAAGGGTGCACCTTGTCCAGCAGTCCATGCCCGCAGAACCATCCCCAGCCCCATCAGAGAAAGAGTGGTGCCTGCAGTATGAAACCCGGTGCAGGATTACCCAGGCTTCCTCTAGACACACAGACATTTGGGAGCCCAAATTTGCTGAGACGTGTAACTGAGCACTGGTGGATCAGAGGTGTCATGGGGAGAGGCATCCTAACATTTCTCAGAGACACCAAGCTTGATGGACACTCAGACCTGTGATAATGCCACCAGGAAAGATATATAAACATAATAATAAGGACATGAAGAAGAAACTGTAATTTCCCCGTGTGCTGCAGATGCAGAGGTTAGAGCAACAGCTGGACTGGCACTCAGCAGGGAGTTTTGCTCTGCTGCTCAGTGGAGAGACCTGCAGGTCCTGTGCCCATGAGCTGGTAGTTAGAGGAGAACAAGGATAACCCCAATCTCCATGATCCCTGGCCCCAGCCACAGCACAATGAGCTCCATACTGAGCTTTTCCCCAAAACTGAGACCCAAGATTTTAGCTGAACACATTAGAGAATTGGAGAATAATTGTTTTACAGAGAGGGCTTGCAGGTGTCTCTGGGAAACGATGCCAGGCATTGAATAAAGCATCTTTTTAAGATGCCATACATCATCAAGCAGAACCTTTTCAGCTGATGGAAGGAGGAGTGAGAGTGCAACTCAGTACTCCATGGGTATTGTTTAAATCTTCCTTCATACCCTAGGCATTTTGCATAATAAATTTTGCATAACAATTTGCATAAAGCTTATGAGTGTTTATTCATAAGGGATTATGATGAGCTTGAAAGCATGTTGGTCTTCAAAAGCCTTTGACCGAGTTCAACTGGTTTTATTGCTTGGGAGATCTTCACAGAGGCACTCCTAATTTGGAGAAAATTTACCTGGCAATTGATCAGCAGTAAGAGAACTGGGAGAAAAGAGATGTGGTTTCACACCCCTCTTCCAAGAACTGCTCAGATATTTTTATATCAGCTCCAGAAGTTGTCTACAGAGATGGGATGCAAAATTCTCCTGAACACTGCAATGAGGAAAAGCATTGGATTTCCAGCAAAAGCTTTGTTAGAAAGCTGGAGGCATTTGCGGCTTGTGCAACTGTCTTCCACCAGTCTGCTGCATAGGACAGTCCAAGATGAAGCAGGGGGACAGAATAATGACATTTTTATGTGGCTTTTCACTGAATGACTCCACTGGTAAGGTTGTACAGATATTTTTTTCTGAAGAGACAGTGTCTCAAAGGAGACTAAAATCCACACAGGTCCTTAATTTGACTTGAAAATTGTGACATCTTAGTGCAGACAGAGTTGGGGAAGTGAGGACCTTGGTGCCCTGCAGGGATCCCTGTTCCAAGGGACCTGGCACGCTGTCTCCCATGGGTGCTGTGACTCCCAGCTGGGAGCCATGCTGTCTTGGCTTCCAACTCAAGAGCTGTCCTGAATTCACGCTGCCACATATCCACCCCCAGCCAGTGTTTGCCCAGGGCAGGACCCCACAGACCTGCTGATCAGGCCCTAAAAGACAGGTTTCTGCAAAGGCAGTGCAGCCAAAGGCCCTGATGAGAAACAGGGAACTACATACCAAGACTGAGATAAAAAATAATGTTTAGCGGGTGGAAGGATACACATGGAGGGAAAGAGCTGGGTCCTGGGGTTTGGTCCCTGCATTGCCTACTTACAGCTTTCAACAGCAGCAGCAGCAGAAGCATTTCTAAGAAAAGCCTGGAGCTTAGCCCAAATGTGACACTTCAGCCATGCCACTAGCCATCATATTTGAGAAGTC